>CM060603.1:28501981-28926500 GCA_030578255.1 Tiaroga cobitis
ATGCAGAAAGAATAGAAGAATAGAATAGAAATATTGCTTTATAGCGTATTCAGATCGTGCATCATGTTTTTGAAACTTAACTTAGTAAAGTA
This sequence comes from Tiaroga cobitis, assembly GCA_030578255.1. NCBI lineage: Eukaryota > Metazoa > Chordata > Actinopteri > Cypriniformes > Leuciscidae > Tiaroga > Tiaroga cobitis. Next base: position 28,502,074 of record CM060603.1, read on the forward strand.
ACTAGTAAAGTAACTAGTAAAGTAACTAATTACTTTTGAAAATAAGTAATCAGTAAAGTAACTGGATTACTTTCTTGGAGAAGTAATCAGTAATCAGTAACTAATTACTATTACTATAAGTAACTTGACCAACACTGTCCCTCAGTGTGAGCACTGCCACCACCCTACACCTCCGCAAATCTCGTTTGTTTCCAACACAGAAAGACACACCAAGCCAGAGAGAGGGAGAAATGCATTGCAATGAGCGGGACAGAGGGTCCGCAGCACCCCTGAGAGACACTGGAGATGAATTGGATAGAAAATAGCGGGGATAGTATGTAGTTTTGATGGACGGTTGTACTCCCATGATGCCAGGCAGAAAATAAGTCTAATTCCTGATTCTCCCCATAGACTCGGCACAGAGAGGAAGGGAATAAACCCAAATTAACAGCACACACATCTATAATAAATTAAAAACAGCATGAAAAAAAGGTAAACTATTTTATTGGTAAACCATTAGTTAGTGCTGTTCTATGAAGACATCTTACTGAGATAATAGCTGTACAAAATCTTACTCTTATGAATATTTCACATCTTTGTGCCTCGGCCCTTTAAATTCCCTGTGAGGAGTGCTGGTGCATAATTAATGTGATGCCTATTTAACATTCTTTAAACATTTAAAGGCATGTCTCCACCCCGACTCCCGTTTGGAGGGAACTTTTTGAGATATCAATAGTCTTGCAGCTGGCATATTGAAAAAAAAAGCACTCTCACTTTACAGCAAACTCAAGTGGAGTCACTGGATTATTTCATTTCCCACAGCACTTAAGGGCTTCCTAAATACGGCCGACGCAGTTTCATGAGCCGTTTGGTTCATGATACAATTGTGCTCAGACTGAGCTGATCAAATGAATTCAGATAATAAAATATAGAAATATTTGTCACACTATATTTTACATGTAGTATGTGGAACTTGGACACTATGAAGTATTACATAAAAACTATATAAATTATCAAGGGATAACGTACAGTCAGCCGGTCATTTCTGAAGGTCTTTTTTGCGAAATAACTTCGTTTCTACATTATTCAGCTTTAAATAAATAAATACATTTGAGTTAATGCGAAATGATTCTGTTTACTTTTCCAAATGCTGTTTTTCCTCCTTATTGCAGACACAGTATTATATTTGATAGGATTCTCTTTGACAACACTGATTAGATTAAGAAGACATTTGATTTATTGAAACCAGATATTTGAAAAACACATACCAGTCAAGGAAAATGTAAATCTTAATCTAATCCATTTACGATTTAGGAGGAATTAATCTTAAAGCCTCCACAATTGAGTCCTCAAGAATCAGAAATCCTATCTGACAGCCATTCAGGCGTTCTGGCGGGCGGAAGACAAATGTTTGAGCAAGATTTCAATTTCTGCCAGCTTCTCCTCCTGTGAGGCAGAATGATTGGAAGAGAGCGGGTAAGCGGGTCCGCATTCATTTGCATTGTAAGACAAACAGGAAATGAGATAAATGAGATTTGTGTCACAGCTGAGTTGAGGCAAAGGATGAGAAATCTAGTGGAAGGATGGAGAGAGAAAAGTCAGAAGACAAGGAGAGAGAAGGGCTCCATCAGCGTCTCTAGCCTTCATCATTCCTTTCGTAACTCCACCTTTCCTGTCTAAAAGTGGGCGTTCAACACTGTTCATCTTTACTTGCAGGCCATGATTTAAATACTGTAATTAATCACTCATGATTAGAAAGAGAGTCACTCGATGTCTTATTTGAATAATTCAGTGTAAAGTTTTACATAAGCAAAAAAACAAAAAAACAAAACAATTAAAGGTACAATATGTAGGATTTTTGCAGTAAAATATCCAAAAACCACTAGGCCAATGTTATATATTTTGTTTAGTTGATTACTTACAATATCCCAAATGTTTCCTACTATTTGTAAATCTTGAGAAAATTGCGATTTTAACCAAGGAAACGGGACGTGTGAGCAGGGGTGAGGAGTCGCCAGTCAATGGCGTCATATTGGCGTTTCCGCTCGTACTGCCATTGTAACCATGGCGACAGACGTGGACAACTGGGTTATGCCCATAGACAGTAAAGGTTATGCCTAGCAGGACGCTCACACTGTTGTTGTTTTGTTCAAACATTATGGACCATGGCAACCAGACTTTAAGACAAAAAGAGGACTAAAATGAAGATCAACATCTTTGGAGATGCCGAGAGGTCCGCGTCCGTGACTAACTTCGACTTGACAGAGACGTGAGTGTTGCATGTACTTTATTAGACACTGATGAGCAAATGTACATAAAACTAAACAATGTTATTTAGTTCAACATGATGAAATGTTAGAATATGATCTGTATGTTATTCTAATGTTGATCTAGCTTACTGCAGGTCTCATAGAGGCAACAAATAACCAACTAACATTCAACACACTCAACTGCAGTTTAGTGTGATAGAGTAACTGTTAGAGCAAGTGAAACAGCGGTGCGTTACCTCAAGTTGTGTTAGTATTAATTCAGCACTTGCGTGTAGTTTGATGTAGTGAAATGTCCTTATTCCTTTATATCCACGGGACTTGCGTTGCGTGTGGCGCTGGAATACATCTCTCATTAGCAATCGCGCCCTGCTTCACACCACAGATGTTAAAAACATCACTGTATTCACTCATCCATAAAAGATCTATCAGCTTGACGACAAGATCCATAATTCCGCTTAATGCTTTGCGTCATCAATATACGCCTTTGTCATTGTAAGAGGTTAGCAACCCCTGGTGGTGAAAAATCCAACATATTGTACCTTTAAGACAAATCTCTTACTCACAAAGGAAAAGAACAAATATAATCATGAGTATTCATGAGAACATTCAATCAGATTCAGAACTCATTCAGGGCCACCGTTCCACCATTTTTTATTTATTTATTTATTTTTCACATTACACTTCTAATTTGTCACAGTGGCCGGGACGGATTCTTCTCTGGGATGAAAAGGCCTCTGTATGAGTGGGGACAGGTGGAATTCATTTGTGCAGGAGGAGCTCAAGGACAAAGGTGGGTGTGTGTTTTCTGCCTTCTGTACAAGCTGAATTCACCACTGTGGATGCTGCTGGCTTTAAATGAAATGATTCATGGGGGGAACACAAAAGAAAGACAAAAAGGAGGGATGAGAAGCAATACAAAACACCAATGGGTGATTGTAACTTCAGGCAGGACAAGCCCAAGGCAAGGACGGCCAGAAAAAAAAATGAATTTCCTCTGACGATTCTTAAAGCAGACCACCAACATAATTTTCTCTTTCAAATAACCAGACAGCTTTGTGATCTGGGATCAAATTTGCATACATCAGATTAATGAGTATGCATTTTGTTTTTTTACTGTGCAGATCCAATGACATCAAATGACAGGTGCAGTTTCCTTTTCTGTGTTGACGTTACTGTTCCTAAGTTTTGGGTCAATACGATTTTTTGGTAATTTACATGTCTGTTTTGCATAAACATATGTACTAGTAATGATGACACTAACTGGGTAATAACTAGGAACTAACACCGAACCTACCCCTAAACCTAACCTTAACCCATGTAGTTACCTTACATTACCAGTACTTTCTTGGGTAACTACACTGTAAGTACACTGTACAAATACTTTAAAATAAAGTGTAACCGATTTTTTTGGAGAGAATTTCATACTTTTATTCAGCATGAATGCATTAAAAAATTACAAAAGATTTCTATTTTAAATAAATTCTGTTCTTCTGTTCTTTTGAACTTTCAATTAATCAATCCCGAAAAAACAAAAACAATAATGGTTTCCTCAAAAATATTAAGCAGCATAACTCTTTTCACCATGTATAATATATATATATATATATATATAGTATAACAGTACTGTATTTCTTAAGATGTTTAAAAGGCATATCACAGGACTCAAAATAGCCGATACGTTTTAGTTACCCCACATCTTAATTTTTAACTCTCTATTATATATCATGCAAAAAGTATGTTAAATAAGTCTGCATGCTATAATCCATAAATGTGAAGTATTCATCAAAAATGTGAAAAACACTTCCTTAAGTGTGCTTATAGTATATAAACACTTTACTATATCCTATGGCCAGGGAAAGCTGTCTCATAAATGACATGAAACAGTGACATGGCTGGCATTGTAGATAATGGCAATGCCAACATGACACTAGTATGTCTGGAGTGCAGTAGACACAGGAGTGCTATAGAAGATACTTTACTTTTTCAATGGTGGAAAAGTTCTTAATCAAATGCAGTATAGAACTTTGATTTGTACAAACTTTTGTCCAGGCAGGGCCTCGAAAAACACAAAACTGAGTGAGATGTGATTCACAGAGAGATGTAAATGTGTTTTCTTGGCTTCTATAACTGCTGGCTGTCCTTCTCTTTGTAATATGTCCTTAGTGATGTAACATCATGAGTCAGGCATCCTGAACTCCAGATGTACCTGAGAAACACCTGCGGTGATTACGACAGCTGCCTTCATTTCCAGAACGTACAGATTTCTTATCTAACTGCAGCCTAGAACAAATGAACAATACAATAATGTTGTAGTCATTAATGTATAGGCCTAATATGTCAGATTTTCTACAGCAGAGGAGATTTTATGCTCCCTCTGCAGCAGTGTTATTTTAGAAGCAGTGAGATATAACATTTTGAATAAGTTTTTATTTTCCGTTTTCCATTTCAAGTTTTAGTAATTTTGTTGTTTTTGTCATTTAATTTTTTTTAAATTAATTTTTATTTCAGTTTTCGTTATTTTAGCACATCAAGTTAACAAAATAAAATGAGAAATGTTACCTTTGGAACTACCTGAAATAAAATAAGTTTTGTTTTTAATATTTTATATTATATTTTAGTTGTTAGTTCACTTTTACTAAATTTCAAGCAACAAAAAATTTGTTTTTATGGTTTTAGTGTAACTATAAGAACCCTTCTCTGCGGTGTGTAAGAAATAGCCGGCTCAAGCTGTGTCACATTCAGTTCGGGGGGAAACACGGGACAACACAAAGCCTGCTGGACCAAAAGCTCCCTTTGATCCTCCGTGCGTCTGCTGTTCTGTTTCATGTGCAAAGCAGCGGCCATGTATCCCCACTTCATTTCATGTTTATGAAGCTGTACTTTACTGAAACAAAACAAAGGGCCACCCACACACACACACACACACACACACACACACAATAATTATTTTATCTGTTTTATGTAAAAGTGTGCTTATTTTCAAAGCACTATTCCCGCGCTATATTTGCTAAAACGAACAAACGCCAACCTTTCTTTATATTAACAACATTTTCCAAAATAGTCATATTATGTCATATACAATACATATTATGCAAATATATAGTGTTTGATATTTATATGCAGTAGGTGGACTAAAAATCTATAAAACCTTAGTAGAGTATAATTCAGGTTTAATTAATGATTTAATCATCAATTAGACAAGTTCTTCAAAAAGAAAGTGAAATCAGTGGCCAACAAGATTGTAAACAAATTGATAGGGGTGAGCAGTGAAGGCCATTTACAAATGGATTTTTTTCATGTTGACTGAAAATTGATATCAAGCACCATGTACAAATGTTCTTTTGAACTTTTACAAAAATGTTATTTCGGAAGGATCAATTGACAGTACAGACTAAATTAATTCACTAATTCAGCTTTAAAGTCATCTGTGGTTTGCTCACGTGAACATTGGGAATTGAATAGCATTATTTTCTGTAAAACTACTTTGAAACTATACAGTGTACGCAAGGTTGCCAACAGCATTTCAGGTTGATAAATCTCAAAGTCTGGTCCTGCATACAAGAAACAAATAAAAAAAATGTATGAATTGAGCATTAACCTTTACTACATGATTGTACATCGAGACAAATGACAAGACCTGACAAATCCTGAGAAATATTGCCTAATCTGTTTTTTGACACAAATAAGCTGCTATAACCATTGTTTCTGTCAGAGCTTGTGTTTGTGTGTATGTGTGTCCAATCACACTTTTTGGTTGAGTGATGGAGTGCGGTGACAGTTACAAAATTGTATTCTGTGTGGTTAAGAGGAAGAAGTCTTTATTTCGGTCACAGTAAACAGTGTAATTTCACAGTGCTGTTCCTCAGTGAGGGATCTGCCCGTCAGCACTGTCTTTGCACTCACTGATCAACCTCCATATGTGGAGAAACACACACGCACACACGCACAGTAGTATTATAAAATGTAACCAATCACATGTAGTCCAAGACAAACTTCCATTTACAGCTGGTTTAACATGCATCTCAAATCCTGTGACTACTTGTCAGATGAGGGGAGGATCTCTGATTTTGGGACTACATACATCAATTACAACATCAAAACCAGATAGATGTGCATCCAAATATCCTCTTAATATCATAAATGTTTGGAATGAAAATGAAAAATGAAATAAAACCAGGTGTACAATATCTATACCCACCGACAAGACTTGCCACTAGTGAAGCAAAGAAATAATTATTCTTCAAAAACGACAATGTACATATTTTAACCAACCAAGGAAACCAGACTCATGTAGAAAATGCAATATATAAAATAATCACCTTGCAACTGCAGGAAACAAAATCACAAAAAGCACAATATCCTTTCAGGGTTGTTGTTGTTAACTAATTTAATTAAATAAATATTAGTAACTTATCAATTAGAAATGTTGCCTTGGCAACTGAAATTATGTTTAAGTTGAAGTACTAAAATTACTGAGGCAAAAACTGAAATAAAATGTTCAAAATATAAATAAATACTAAATAATATATAAATAATATTAAAACAGCACTGAATCATTTCAACAACAAATTGGCTGCATTTGTGTAGATGGCAAAGCAGTGGATGGGGGGCAGGGAACGCAACGGATGCGATGACATCACCCCCAGGGTGGTGCATTTGGAAGAATATTCAGTTGTTGTTGTGGTGGAGCAGTGGAGCATCCTCCTGTTTCTTCCACTCCTCTGAGCACAGCAACACAAACAATGGAAGTGTTTATACATTTACCACAGACCACGGCAGACATATTATCTCTGCTGCTATTAATAGTCTCTATCAATTCAACACATTCATGGCTTTGATCGCACTCCCGCACGTTTGAAAAACCGTCCAGGTGCAATGAGGCGCTCAGAGAGTGATGACGAAATGGCCAAGTTATTTTTAAGTGACATCAGGAACTGATGGTAATGCGGAAAACATAATTATGTCTTTGATTGGGTGTAATGAGAGAGTATTTTTGTGCGTATTAAACTCACTGTTGACTTTAAGCAAATGGAATGGTGATGGAAGTACATCAGTGGGGGTAGTGGTCTGTAAATGGTGTGTATGGGTAATTGGGACTACGATGTTGCACTATCCCAACGTCAGTGGTGCGTGTAAAATGTATCCCACCTTTTCATAGAGACAGGGTTTTAAATCAAACTCAGTCCTAATTGGGCAAACTCAGGCAGGCATAATCTTTGAACACATTCTGTGTTCATTAAAGGGGGAGAGAGAGGAAGATGGCAAGTTGCTTTATAAACAAGGGGTGATGTGACCTTACATTACTTTAGTGGAGATCAAAGACGGAAATAAAATATCAAACATAAAAGAAAACTACACAGAATTTCCCACTCGAATAAGCTTTGAGCTAGTCGGCAAGAGGATCACAGGGTTGTTGATGTTTTAGAAATCTAGTGCGGTTAAAGGAAGGAATTTTGCAGTGCTTAGCACTGATGTTTGCGAAATAACTCCGGTGCAACATTTTGTAATGATCCTGATTTTCCACAGATTCTCACATTTTAAAGCTGCCACTAAAGCTTCACTCACACTGCTAGACTGCTGGTTGGAAGTCTCAGGTCATTGGGTCACTATACTGTCACTAAGTCGTTGGTGAGCTGCTGATCACAACTTTTCAAAATAAAGAGCTGCCAGTAAATATACAGTATGTCATTCGATTTTGAAACTGAGTGTTTGTATATAAATTGCAGCCATGCAGAAGCCATGTCATATGAGCAAGACTGCTGATTTTCAAACCAAAAGCAAGACTATGAGTGTCAAATTTCTTTTATAATATAGAGTAATTTACATTTTAGAGAATATTGCCGCTCTCAGTCTCAGTAACGAAATTTCACGAGCAATATGCAGTCAATTAAAGAGAAATCCGCACAATCAGGAGTTTTAATCCTATTCAAGATGGTTGCACAAGTTCCCCGCACTGACTAACAGAAAGCTGCTTGGTCTGAAAGTGACTTCTGTGCTTAATGCATTAATACACTATTGACATTGGCCAATGATCTTTTTTACCCGTGAAATTTCTCAGAAATGCTGTTCTGACACTTTTCACACTTAAAAGTGTTTTTGAACAAATCAGTTTGGTTAAAGATTCAACGACTCCCTAAGGTGTGCTCGACTAGAGAGCAGGCGGCACCGGGATAATGGTTCGCGGGATACTTTGATGTCATAAGCCGATTGGTCTATGCAGCATCGCTTCAAATCGAACACATCTATTGACAATCAATTGATTAATTCCTGAATGATCGAACGAATGATTCAAATAAAGAATTTGACATTCACATATAGAGTCCCTTGATGCAGAAACGTCAGAAAAAGTCACTGAAATCCACCACCTAAAAGCACAGAATGGTTGATTTTACTCTCATGTTGCTGGAAATCAGTAACTGTTTCTGGCCATTTTGTGGCTGCACTTCGCTGTCAGTGTGAACAAAGCCTGAAAGATCCAAAGGGCATTAAATTAGATTGAGAAGTTCTCTTTGGACTCCACTATGGACTGTGGGTGTGAGATTGATTCAGTACGAGGCAAAACTAATCACAAACTGTTGCCAGCTGACAGTGTTCATGCCCTGAAAAATGACCAGTGTGTTGAAAAACAGCCTTAATAAATATCACACTGGGCTCATGTGGTCTTACTGCAGGCTGGATAAGACAATGATACCCTATCTACTCTATACTATGCTTGATTTAGCACAAACATGATTAAATACCTGAAGATCATATAATAATCATAGTGTGATATTACATTTTCATAAAAAATATTTCATATTTGACAACATGAATAAAACAAGCCGATTCACTTAATTATGTACTCAAAGATGTTTGCTTACAAAAATGTGATTATAGGCTATCCATCTCACTTTATTCTTCTTATTATACATCAAATGTAATTTCTTTATCCTATTATTTTTTTTATAAATACAGGTAATTTGATGTAATTAGCAGTCAGATTACAGTGTTAATATTAGAGTGTAATTATATTGGTAAGTACTGTGCATTATATTATATAAGTAATTATATTCTGGAGCAGCATTTATTCAACATTGTTCCTGAATTGTTATTTTAATGCAATGTAAAATACAGACACATATTATACAGACCCAAAATATGCCTGATCAGTCTGGCTTTACATATTTTCATTTAAATGCATGCACAGTAAACTATCAAGTGTGTATGCCAACTATCAAGCAAGGAACTGTCACCACCATGTCAGCAAACACAAGACGACAGGAGAAGGTGTGGATGTTGTTCAAGGACTACTTGTGATGAAATAGACCCTTCATTTAATGTTACCTCATCACACTAAGAGACAAAGTCATCCCGTAGACATGACCAGAATGTGATAACTGTTCTTTTAAATGGATGTTAACACTATCAATTTGTGAAATTTGTGAGATTAGCTCTGGGGTAGAAGTGTTAGCTTATGTCAAACAATATACATTTAATATAGTATCGGACAGTTCATTTTTGGAGCTTAACAACCAGGGCCTATGAACTGCCATTGACAAGAATATTCTTCAAAATATAAAATTTTTGGTTAAAGAGAATAAAGTAAAAGAACAACATGAGAGTGAGTGAATGATGACAACATTTCCATTCAGGGTGAACACATGATACATGACAAAAAAAAAAAAAAAAAAAAAAATCCATCAAAAAAGGGTATTTGTGGAAGACACAGTGGAGGAAAGTCTGAAAGGCTTCCATGTTTGACAGTATAATGGGACAGCTGTCATCATTTAATAAAGAGCATTAGTGGAGAAATGTCTAACTATCTAGAGCAGTGGTTCTCAATTCTGTTCAATAAGCAAAAGTCTCATATCATGGAATATTACAGAGGCTTTAGGCTCCATGTAAATTGCTATTCATTACATTGTACACACACACATACATTGTACATATACATTTAGAAGAGAAAAAGGAACACCATATTTTAGTATAAAATAGCAGAAGAGGGTTTCCTTACACAATAGGAGGTCACAAATCTAAAGACTGTCTGTTATTTTAACAGATTACACTGAAGGTGATCTATTGTAACTTGTAACATACAGTTCGTAGTGAGTTCGCTCCAGTGTGGCAGCAAAGCATGGGTTCAGCCTCCAGAACAAAATTAAAACTACCATGACAAGTCGTCTGTCCGAGGCAAAGACGCAAAATCTAATGACAGCGGCCTCAGCATCAGTCTCGCTTACTGTGTTTACTCACAGGTGATCACCCATAAGTCCATGCGGAAGGTTTGAGTTCAGGCAGATACAGAAAGTCGAATGAGTTCAGTTCAGTTAATTTTTTACGTGTTTTGTTCATATTCTAATCATAATTGTATTTTTGCAATATTGTGTTGTTCATATTTGCCTGTTCATGTACAAAGGTAGTGCTTTAGTGGCCTTCACTGTCACTGCGGAAAAAAAAAACACATTCATCTTCGTGTGGTGTTGAACATGAAAAGTGACGCACACTCTGTTCATCTGTTCTCTTTATAAATAAATAAATGCATAATCTAGCTTAAATGCTCATCCTGTAAATTCATGATTAAAGATTAAAATGTGAACAAAAAGAGCTTTATATCTCTTTTTCCTTTTATAACTGTTTTAATTTTCCTTGCTTTTATTTTGTGATTATCTTAATTCCTTTCTGTGTAAAGCACTTTGAGTTACCATAGGGTATGAAATGTGCTAGATAAACTTGCCTTGCCTAAATATCTTATCATTAAAATATTAAAATTAAAATGACGGGTAATATGACGGAATATGACCCTGCCTGTCAAATTGATGCACAATGAGAAAGTCTAATGCAACCACTGCTGTTTACCCACAGAGCGTTGTCTGAAATGTCCTAGCTGAAGTTGCCCACCCATCGCACTCTTGTTGTGCCAGTAGGGGAGATCATACAGAATGGCACAGTGTCGCCACGGGAGCCGAGACTTGACAGGAAAGCACAGTGGGAATCATGCCCTGATTAGAAGCAGAACAGAACTCCTGTTTCTAAGCAACACCATCACTTCGTGCCTGGAAATCAGACTGCACATCTGAAGACTTATCATTTTATTCATTTAGTGTTCATGTTCGTTTAAACTGTAGAGACTTCTCTACCGACTTTTATCCTGCACCACCAAAACTGAACTTGTCACCTCAAGATGAGTTGCAGTCAGTTTGAAATCAATGCTGTAAAACGCTATACACATTGTGGCAAATTTCAAATGTTTATCTCTGAATGAGTTAAGAGCCATGGTGTCACGACACACACACTAGAGACGTAAGATCCAATAGCAGTATTTTAATATAGGGTAATCCGTACTCACAACAGTCCAGGCAAGGGTCAAAAATCCAATAAGGCAATCCAGAAACAAACAAGAAACAGGCAGATACATGAACGGAAGTGTGGGGACAAAAACAAGGACTCCGTAACAAACACTAACACAGACAGGGCATATATACACACAGAACTAACAAGGTGACGGGAAACAGCTGAGTGCAATAATCAGATAAGTGGCAGAACAGAATGCTGGGAATTGTAGTCAATAGTGAAGGACACCGTGATAACGAGGACCTCTAGTGATAACCCAGGGAAACACAACCAGACACTGTGACAGAACCTCCCCTCTACGGAGCGGCTACCAGACGCTCCATGACAGAAAACAAGACAACACAAGAGTCCAAGAGTAAGGTGGAACGTGGAAGATCCGAGGGAGGGATGGGAGGGCCAGGACCATGCAGGGAGACAGGAACAAGGGGTGAGGGTTTAACCGGGGACCAGGGCAAAACAAAATGTCTACCGGCATCCAGGGGGAAACACAAAGTCCATCTGGCGGCCAGGGCGAAGCACAGTTCATCGGGAGGCCAGGGCGAAACGCAAAGTTCATCGGGAGGCCAGGGCGAGACGCAAAGTCCATCGGGCGGCCAGGGTGGTGCAGACCCCTCGGGCGGCCAGGGCGGTGAAGACCCCTCGGGCGGCCAGGGCGGTGAAGACCCCTCGGGCGGCCAGGGCGGTGAAGACCCCTCGGGCGGCCAGGGCGGTGAAGACCCCTCGGGCGGCCAGGGCGGTGAAGACCCCTCGGGCGGCCAGGGCGGTGAAGACCCCTCGGGCGGCCAGGGCGGTGAAGACCCCTCGGGCGGCCAGGGCGGTGAAGACCCCTCGGGCGGCCAGGGCGGTGAAGACCCCTCGGGCGGCCAGGGCGGTGAAGACCCCTCGGGCGGCCAGGGCGGTGAAGACCCCTCGGGCGGCCAGGGCGGTGAAGACCCCTCGGGCGGCCAGGGCGGTGAAGACCCTTCGGGCGGCCAGGGCGGTGAAGACCCCTCGGGCGGCCAGGGCGGTGAAGACCCCTCGGGCGGCCAGGGCGGTGAAGACCCCTCGGGCGGCCAGGGCGGTGAAGACCCCTCGGGCGGCCAGGGCGGTGAAGACCTCTCGGGCGGCCAGGGCGGTGAAGACCCTTCGGGCGGCCAGGGCGGAGAAGACCCTTCGGGCGGCCACGGCGGAGAAGACCTCTCGGGCGGCCACGGCGGAGAAGACCTCTCGGGCGGCCACGGCGGAGAAGACCTCTCAGGCGGCCACGATGGAGAAGACCTCTCAGACGGCCACGGCGGAGGCTCAGGAACCAACACCGGTATAGGGACAGCCACCGGCTCGGGAACAGACACTGGCTCCGGCTCAGGAACAGACACTGGCGGAGTCGGCAAGACGAACAGCTTGGGCGGGGCCGGCAAGGCGAGCAGCTCGGGCGGGGCCGGCAAGGCGAGCAGCTCGGGCGGGGCCGGCAAGGCGAGCAGCTCGGGCGGGGCCGGCAAGGCGAGCAGCTCGGGCGGGGCCGGCAAGGCGAGCAGCTCGGGCGGGGCCGGCAAGGCGAGCAGCTCGGGCGGGGCCGGCAAGGCGAGCAGCTCGGGCGGGGCCGGCAAGGCGAGCAGCTCGGGCGGGGCCGGCAAGGCGAGCAGCTCGGGCGGGGCCGGCAAAGCAGGGCGACTGGGCGGCGCGTCAAGGATGGCAGTCCCCTCTGGAATGGTCTCTGGGTTAAGAGCCACCGGACAAGTCGTTGAGAAGGCCTTTCTCCTCCTCCTCCGCCTCCGGACCCCCGGCCTCGGGACCACCGGACTCAGGACCACCGGACTCGGGACCACTGGAACTGGGACCCCCGGAACTGGGACCACCGGACTCGGGACCCCCGGAACTGGGACCACCGGACTCGGGACCACCGGACTCGGGACCACCGGACTCGGGACCACCGGACTCGGGACCACCGGACTCGGGACCACCGGACTCGGGACCACCGGACTCGGGACCACCGGACTCGGGACCACCGGACTCGGGACCACCGGACTCGGGACCACCGGACTCGGGACCACCGGACTCGGGACCACCGGACTCGGGACCACCGGACTCGGGACCACCGGACTCGGGACCACCGGACTCGGGACCACCGGACTCGGGGCGGCATCGGCATGGCGAGGCTCCGATACATCCCACTGGCTCCGATGAATTAAATAGCTGGTAAACCCCCAAAAATCCAGTATCTCCAGCCCCTTCATCTCCCACCCAGGCAATGGATCATCGAGACAGACATTAAAAAAGTTTTTCAATGTTGCATCCTTATAGTCCAAACCTCTAGAGAGAGTCCAAAACTTCTGAGCCAGACAACTCACCGTCTGGCCCTGCTGTCGAAGGGTCATTAAATTTTGAACTCTTCCCCTCCTCTCCTTCGCCGTTCTGGGGGGAAGGATACGAAACCCCATACCGCTGGATCTTTGCATTGACGGAGTCCTTCTGTCACGACACACACACTAGAGACGTAAGATCCAATAGCAGTATTTTAATATAGGGTAATCCGTACTCACAACAGTCCAGGCAAGGGTCAAAAATCCAATAAGGCAATCCAGAAACAAACAAGAAACAGGCAGATACATGAACGGAAGTGTGGGGACAAAAACAAGGACTCCGTAACAAACACTAACACAGACAGGGCATATATACACACAGAACTAACAAGGTGACGGGAAACAGCTGAGTGCAATAATCAGATAAGTGGCAGAACAGAATGCTGGGAATTGTAGTCAATAGTGAAGGACACCGTGATAACGAGGACCTCTAGTGATAACCCAGGGAAACACAACCAGACACTGTGACACATGGTGGACGAGATGATTTTCAATGAATAGCAACTTAAATTTTGCTCTCTTCCTCACTTAAAGTTTGCAGATAGCTAGAAAACATGTTACACAAGAAAACACCATGCCAATTATGATATCAATATTTCTGAGTTGCAGTGCACCAGGCAAGCTAGCACATTTGAGTAAAATACACATAAAGCTTTTGCATGACTGCAGATGATGTTTATGGTGCTTTATGAAGGGTTGTCATCTCTTCAAAAAGCATAATTTAGTGTGTCTCACGTTGAACGTGTTTGTAGGATAAAATACTTTTAAAAATGACAAAGACCACTGAGAAAACAGCATAACTTGTCTTGAACTTTAAAGGGATTTATTGCTTACACATTGTTTAATTTGAGCAGGTCAGGTATATGTATCAGTAAGAAATCTGACTATGGTAGGTAAAGTTAACAGGGACAGTTTCTAAAAGTGCATCTAGGACAACATTAGGCTTAAGTATTTGGGTAATCTGCATTAAGTTGAATTAATAAAATGAACTGTTAGATCCTTAAAATCTAAATCAAAATCTCACTACAGCCAGGCAACCAAAGTTGGGTTTGACTTGATTTAAATTGTTGTGGTTATACATTTATATCATCACATGATACATTTATATCGCTGTGAAGTGGGGTTAAGGGTCATGGTAAGGTTAAACAAAATAAAATAAAAAAAGACAAACAGTTAAAAAGGTTTTATTTTTATTTTGTTCTTTTCAACTTTTATTTATGAAATTATCCTGAAAAAATGATCAAGGCTTTCACGAAAATATTAAGCAGCACAAGCATTTTGAACATTGGTAGTAATAAGAAATGTTTCTTGAGCAGCAGAGCAGCATATTAGAATAATTTCTGAAGCATCATGTAACACTGAAGACTGGAGTAATGATGCTGAAAATTCAACTTTGCCAGATGAATATTAAAATAAATTAATTTAGAAATTATTGTATAAATATTTCACAATATTACTGTTTTAACAGTATTTTTGTTCAATAAAGCCTTTCATATATATAACTTTCATCTAAACTCTGTTGCAGGCACATACATGTATAAACACAATATACATTTATTATTATCATTATTATTAATAATCACTATTAATATCTTAGTACATGCGTTTGAAGCCACTTCCATGTTTTGTGGCATTCAAACATGTGATAATATCCGAAGATTGGCAAGGCTTTGAAAGAATCCTATGAATTGAGAGGGATGATACCCCTTCACTCACAAGTCAATTAAACCTGTATAAAAAGTTATATAAAGTTAAATAAAAGTTACTTTCCAAAATAAAAGCCAGCACATTATACCACATTAAGACTTAAGCTAGAGTGCAGAGAAGATAATGGGTTTAAAGTAATCTCATGACCTGCGATAAGCATTTCATTATCTTTACATACCTTCTGCTTCGCAATCAGGCCATTAGATAAGTGTAAAGATGATTAATACTTAGTGAAGATCCTTAAAATGGGTGTTCTCTTAATAACCCCTTTTATCCACCTCTGTTTAAAGATTAATCAGCATGTAAAGCTTCGGATTTCCCATGTGGCGTGTCATTAACACATGCCATTAAGTTGAAAGCACTGGGGCACCATCACTCATAAAGCTTTGTGAAAAAAAAAAGCTGGTATTTGAATGCAGGAAAAGCTCCATGCCATAAAATGTTCAAACAGAGTTTTAGAGGAAGAATTGTGGCACAGTGTTTTCTCACAGTTCTGACAGTTCTAGCAAGGTTGCCCCTTGCTGTAAAACAACAGAACAACCTGTCCATTAATGAAGCGAGAGACAGACGGATTCTGATTTTGAAATTAATGAGCAACTGCTAGCAGAGGAACACGGTGTGTTGGTTTAGAGCCATCAGCGTTCATTTCAAGCAGATCTGACAGTTTGTTTACTTTGTGTGGCTTTGCAAAAGCTTCTCTTGAAGAGAAATACTGGCACACAGAAATGAACATAGATATTTTTAATATCTAAGCTGTTTTTGATTATCTGCAGAAATATTCTGTACAAGCTAAATAACAAAATTCTGATTAGCAAATTCACTTAATTTTAATTTCAACAGATGAACTGAGAAATGAACATCTACATCTGGACCATCTCACAATATAATATGTAATATTATGGAGGGTGATATTCTATTATAAGTCAAAACTGATAAGTTAATATTGAGGAACAAACATTTTAAACACATTATTGGCAGTTACTTTATCTATATTTGCTCTGCCAAAGAAAATAGATCCAAACGTTCCTGAAAGAATTAGTGTTTTATGACCAAATCGGTTAAACTAAGGAACCACTGACTCATTATAAAACAACTGCTGCTGAATTTGGAACCGCACAATACTATTACTATTTCAGCCTATTATTTCAACTATTTGAGTTTAAAGGGTAATATGTGTTCGTTTCTGTTTTGGGTTTGACGCGTGTTTTAGTTCAGTTTCTTGTGTTTCAGTTAGTTTCTATGGTTTCTCGTCGATTTGATTATTATGTGCACCTGTTCATTGCATTGATTAGATTTTTTGCATGTCCAGATTTTATCCAGATGGGTCTGGATGGCAAAAAACACATGTAATCGGATTTTTTCAAATCTGATTCAAATCACATATGGAGGTGGTTTGAAATGCGATTCCAATCAGATTCTTACAGATGCATCTATCCCTACGTCATTATCAAAGCAACCCACGCAGATTGCTTATGTCTGGACACACAAATCGTATTTGACCACTTGCAATTAATAGTGCGGACAGTCAGCCTAAAAAGATCTGATTTGAGAAAAAAAATCCGATTTGCCTGCTGTCTGAACACAGCCTAGCTAAGGCACAGACGAGACAGAACTAATTGTATAAATTTATGTAAGAAATGATCAAAATCGCTAAATATAGATAGTACATACAGAGATTAAATAGAGTGATTAAATATGAGAATGATGTGTCAGGCATAAACATTCTAATGGCAAGGAGACATAAATATAAATAAAGTTCCAATGAGAATTTAATGGCATCTGTTCAGCAGACATAAAAGCAGGGTAGTGCTTCCTCTATTTAATTAACCATGAACAAGACAAGCATAAAGGATGTTTACAACAAGTGGAAAAACAGAGGGGTTAAGAGCAAGAAAGTGCAGTGAAGATCTTGAGATTTTGACATAATGACACTCAATTAATACATGATATGACATTAATTCTAGGAAAAGTGTGTAAATCATATCTTTTCAAAATCGGTTCTTAAATCTCTTAAATCAGGGGTGTACTATTGTGACATGGGGCAAAGAAAAGAATCTGTGATTACATATGCTCCTGATGTAGCAGCACATTGTGCATTAAGCAACATGCAGCTTTACTGCCCTAATCTGGATCATCTGATCCTGGGTCAGATTAAACTGACCCTCATTAAAGCAAAACCTCAAATACATGCATTTGCAGCGTGGCAGCTAAGGTTTGACGTGCGTTTTCTTCAGCGTGAGCTGTGATGTCCAATTTGCAAAATGATTCTTATGAACAGGTTCTTTTTAAGGCAGTTGAAAAAATTCAAAATCCTCAATTCATATTTTTTTTCAAACCTATTTTTTCAAACCTATAATGATTTGAATTTCCATAGGCACTGTGTATATTCCCGAAGAAGTTATTGAAATCATTATTTGACCAGATATCACCCTAATGCCTATATGTGACATTTTGAAACAGAGCACTGATCTCATGGGTTTTATATTACTGTATATAGCTGTTTTATTGAGTTTATCACACCCATATGCTTAGGCCCAACTGCTCACAGTGCATTTTAGGCAATCAGAGGTGACATGTTTGGTTTACCCTGCATCTATGACCCACCGCAAGAGCACAAAGATGACTGACAGGTGGAGGGGAAATGTCATGATATAAACATGTTCTGTATTTTCTACATCGTAGTCTCCCACAAACCACTCTTATTTCCCCTAAAGCAGAGCCAGGGTTTCTCTTAGCTGTGTTTAGCAATTTAAAACAGGACAGTTTTCTTCTGAGGTCACCCCAGAGAAGATGTGCAGAAAAGGCATATGTGCCTGGACCATTACCATGACATTCTGCATCGCCGTGACATTTTATGGCTTCATTAGGTGCATTTGTTTTGAAAATGGTAAGAACGCAAAATGAGATATGCAAAATAATGAGCGACATAAAAAAAAGCGCCAAAAGTGTGTACAGCTCACATAATTTTCCCTGACCAAACCATGAACCCAGTGGCCTATTTTATCTAACATTCACCTTCATTTCCCATGATTCAGTGTTTGCATGCATGTGCATAATATATATTTGTGTAAATTAAATTTATTTTCAGAGAGAGCATATGGTTCACAATGATCACCTTTCTTTAACTGCTTTACATAATTTAAGCATGAGAGGGAATAATGTGGACGAAACGCCTAAGGAAGGTATAGACTGGTGAAGAGATGATGTCCGAACCTGGAAGTCTAATTCGCCGCTGGTTCCTTCGAGATTGTCATATGGGTTTTTATAATGTTTTTTTTTTTTCATTTCTTCAATTTATAAGTAAAATAAATACTTGATGATAATTTGACATGTTTGTTCTACGATGTAAACTCCACACACCCATACCCAAAACGCACATTTTAAAGCAGTTACATATGTTGTTATGTGTGTTTCTAATAAGTAACTAGATACAGACAGTTTTGAGTGTGAGTGTGTCCTGTCCAGCTTACGTTGTAGAATAAAACATCAAAATATGGTCAAGATATGTTTACCACAGGCTTTATTTTACTCATAAACTGAAAAATCCCATTATAAATACCCTTAGTAAAATCTCAAAGGAATCACTGGCAAATTAGTCTTCAGGGTTTTGACGTCATCCCTGCACCACTCTATTAGTGAAAACCAGGGATTGTTTTGAACAGGGATCTGTTAGTAGTATATCTACCAAGTGTCAGTGTTCCATCTTTTGTTCTTTGTTTTACCACTGTCAGTTCTGAGATAAACCAAGGAAAAAGTCATTTGTCTTTCTGCACACATGATATGGACAAGTGAATACAGAGTCTGGTCACTGGGTGGACATCTAATGACTGCTACAGCGCCATGACCTGAACGGCCCTCATTAAGGTATTTATCACCTGTCTGCACTGTTTGTGTGCTTTTGAATGTGATTTTAAATCGAATCCATCAAAATAAACAGCAAATTCGGTGTCATTACAGGCTTGTG
This sequence comes from Tiaroga cobitis, assembly GCA_030578255.1. Taxonomy (NCBI): domain Eukaryota; kingdom Metazoa; phylum Chordata; class Actinopteri; order Cypriniformes; family Leuciscidae; genus Tiaroga; species Tiaroga cobitis. The sequence goes on from CM060603.1 coordinate 28,521,663, forward strand.
CATGGTGTGTGTGGCTGTGTTTCAGTTCCTCATCTCAGAGTTTATTGTTTCAGAAGGCCTACAAGGGTGAGCGCATTAACCATTAACAGACTGATGTTAATGGGTAAACAGAAGGGAAATTCACTGATTGCATGTATTATGAGATAAAAAAGGGAAATATATATTAAGTTCATATCTGCAAGTAGAATATAACAGGCAATATATCCTTCAGTGGGATTTTGAGAGTTGACATAATTGCCGTTGTGGCATATAGGATGTCTCAAGTATGACTCGTCTTTATGGATATGCAGAATTAATTGACTAGAGCAGCTCGTTAGAGCTATAGTCACACTGTTTTACTGAGGCCCTCATAGAGATGCATGAATAATACATTCACAAAAAAATCCACAACGATGAATGTGCACGGTCTATAGCATGAGACTTTCCCAATGCAGACAGCAAAGCAGAGCTTCCCCTCATCTAACGCATTAGATACATCCAGTGAAAACTGCACAAAGCCAATTAACATACAGGCATTACAGAGATAAGACATATCAGATAAAGTTTCATCTCATGGTCTGAAGAGTGAGACCCTTCTGACATATGCACCCACAGCTTTAACTTTCATAATCCAGTTTATTCATTATTCTTCCTGAATCTGAGAGGAAAATGTGGAGTAATCATTACTGTAAATAAACTGAATAACCTCTGACACTACAGATAAATAATGCATGATCAATAGTTTCAGAAAAATAGATTTCTAACCAGCATGAATTTTGTATAATCTCATGAGCATACACATGTTTCCAGCAACACTAAAAGAAGCATAAGACAAAAAAAAAGAAAGAAAATTATAAAAACGTTACAAAATATATTATACATTGCACTAAAGAGTATTACACTATAGCTACATTACATATATTTTATTATACAATTATACAATAAGGAAAAGTTGAACTATACATATATTAGTTCAATTGAATATATATATCAACTTTTCATTAACATTGTTATATTGGAAAATATTACATTATGCAACAGATACAGATATGCTATTTTGCTATGATCTATATATGAACTATGTAATATAGCTATTTTATTCATTAAAAAATATTAGAACATAACAATAATAATAATAATAGTTTTTTTTTCCCTGGAATAGCAATGAGTCAAAGATTGAACTGAAAAGTTGAACATGAATTAGCTCATGGTCCTTTTTTGCTTTAATGACAGTGGCACTTGAGCTGCATGAATTCCACATTTGTGAAAAACCTTATAATCATGTCTATAGCTTAGAGAAGAGATAATGTTATTTTCCTAATGTGCAATTCTACATCTCACACAGGAGCCAGCCAGCTGTGACTGCTGTCGGAGTCGTTTCATTACCAGTGGGCTTCGTGCCTCAGCAAATGTCACCGATTCAAGCCCAAGTCAGATCAATCTGGGAGGAGGATACATTTCTGTCACATCGATGAAGGGCTGTGCGGAGCACTGGAGAGGAGGTGAGAGCAGGAGAAGCGGAGAAACTCTGTCCTATCAGATTGTGTTAGTGTAGGCATTTAAAAATGTTCTTCCCTATTACTGTCTGGGTTTGCAGAGCGAGATAATGGCATTCTCCTTATGCAGGGGATCTGTGCTCAAGGTTTAAATGGTTGGAATAGACAATGGATTTCCAATTATGAATCTCAAATTATATATCTAAAAAAAAAATCTAAATCATTTAGGCTGAAACAAATGATAAAACTCTGTGGTTCTGTAATAGTGAGTAGGCCTATGCATTCTAATGGATTGTGAAGAAAAAGTCCTTCATATACAGTATAAATAATAATAATAAAATAAAAAAACAGGTACCTCCACAAAAAACAAACATAGGCTATATAATTTATTCACTATTCTGAAACAGTCTCTTATTATCCAGTTCTCAAGTTCAAACCACTGGCTCAATGATCATTTTTCAAGTTCAACTAACTGATTAAATTATTCACAAGTTCAACTTACATTGACTAGATCTGTCTCGAGTTCAACTCAATGATCCAGTTCACTGACTCAATGATCCACTACATAAACTGACTCAATGATCTGAATCACAAGTTCAATGCTCTCGTTCTTGAATTCAATTCATTTCCTCAATGACCCAATTCCCAAGTTAAGCTTACTGACTCACTGTTACAGTTCTCACGCACAACTCACTGATTCAGTGATCAATTCATGAGTTTGGCCCACTGATTCAATTATGTAATTAAAAGATTCAACTCATTAATTCAGTTAAAAGTCTTTAAATTACTTTTAAAAAACTGTAGCACAAAACTGTAGCACAAAATGAACAGGCTACTCATACAGTATATTTTTTGACAGCTTTCTCCAAAGCATTCACCATCATCAAGTCAGATTAACAGGGCAGAGGTACTTTCTTTGGGGTGGATGAATGCTGGATTTTTCTTTACATGCTGCCGTAATACTGGAAAAACAAACTGCATTTGCTGAGCCAGAATTTCTTTGTACAGCTCACATGAGATTCTGAGGCACAGAAAGAAGGTGTGCACCCCTGCTAAAACGCTGATGGCTGAAATATCTGGAACAAGAGGTGTGGAAGAGTTGTCTGTCCAGTTAGGCAGGGAGAGGGAAAGCCAGGCGATCTCTAATAAGGTCCACAGAGACACCTGCCTCTTAAAGTACACTCACTTAACCTCTCATCCATACTCATACTACAGTCGTCAGCTCAGACACACGATTTGACCCATTCTGTTCTTTACCACACTTCAGAATGTGTGAGAGAATGTGATTGTAGTTTGTCTCTACAATTCAGAAAGGTCAGAGAGGTTTACGTTATTTACCTATGCTGCAGCTACTTTTGACCTGCTACTAATTGCTTCCCTGCAGTCATTAAGCATGCCCCACTGCCTCATGGGAATCACTGAATGCGTAGCCCAAATTGAGGGAAGTTATTATCAGTCAATTTGGATTGTATTTCTGGTCAGTGAACTCAAAATATATTTGTCAAAAAAATGAAAAACTAAGAGGATGCCTTTAGTATGTTTCTGCTTACGTAGTTTCATAACATAACCTTGCTCAAGTAATGGGGTGCTGGTGCTCGGGATCCTGTCTGAGATTAACCTCAAACCCAGAACTGATTATATGTTCAAATAAATCTATAACTGAAGCAAGCTAACAAAAAAATGACAATTTTAGTGTAGTGCACAGTAAATATGACTGATAATATTGTGATTTTTTGTTAGCTTGCTTCAGTTATAGATTTTTTTTAACATATAATCAGTTCTGGGTTTGAGGTTAATCTATAACTGAAGCAAGCTAACAAAAAAAGCTAACAAAAAAATCACAATTTTAGTGTAGTGCACAGTAAATTTTAGTGATAATATTGTGATTTTTTGTGCGAGGGCTGGAAAAGATATTACTTTTATTAAGTTATTGATTGTGCTTCCACTTGAAGCACACACACACACACACACACATACATATGTGTAGAAGAAAATCTGCATAATTCACCTGGCTTACATATATATATACTGTATATGTGTGTGTGTGTGTGTGTGTGTGTGCTTCAAGTGGAAGCACAATCAATAACTTAATAAAAGTAATATCTTTTCCAGCCCTCACACACACACACACACATATGTGTAGAAGAAAATCTGCATAATTCACCTGGCTTACAGATATATATATATATATATATATACTGTATATGTGTGTGTGTGTGTGTGTGTGTGTGTGTGTGTGTGTGTGGTGAAAGATGATGAAAACCTAATCAAACACCATGAACAAGCTGTTTGAGCTTGTTAGGGTACTGTACGGTGTAGCAGAGACCTGGAGCACTATTGATTTTCCATGTGTGTTCACCGGCTGCAATCATGGGAACAACCCTGAGAGAGCAGGAGAGGTTTGAAGGTTGCAAAGTTAGCGAGATTGTCCCAATTGCTGCAGGTAATTAAGAGCAGGACTATCAGAACAGGACGAATCATGGAGAGGAGGGTGCACTGTCCTTTCAGATTACACATTAATCCACCAGACATATGCGGCAGCCTCCCTTCCACCCCTTTCTAAAGAGTTATCTCAGAGAACGCTGTGTCCCTCTGTATTACTGCCATGAGGACAGACAAAGGTAGGAAATTCTGCCACACAAAACCTTTGTTGTTTTAGTCTCTGAATTTCAAAATGTATAAATAATAAAAGATTTATTCTCACGATTTGGTTATGTTTCATGTTCCTCGTCACGTCTCGTCCCAAGATGGCCGCCACGTCAGAGTCTCGTCCCGAGATGGTCCCCTGTACTGTCGTCTCCGCCCTGGCCCATTGTAATGCCGGCGCCGCCCTGGCTTCCTGCACTGCCCGCGCCGCCCACGCTCCACGGCCCAGGTCCACCCACGCTCCACGGCCCAGGCCCGCCATGCCACGGTTCCAGCCCGCCATGCCATGGTATAATAAGCAGCATAATGGCGGAGGACGGCATTTGAGATGGGCCCCAATCTCTTCTTCTTCTGAATATCATCCTGTCTACTGGCAGACAAAAAGCTGTCTCTAAACAGACATGGCTGACATCAGCCTGTCCCACACCAATGCAATGTGGCATATCTCCAGCCCGTAACCTCTTCCACTCTCTTTCTAGCCACCTAACACTGAACTGGAGTCACTCACTTCCTTAATCTTGTATCAATTTATTTGCAAGCAAATCTATATGAGCAACAAGAGTGTGTGTTTTACCATTGAGTGTATTATTGTGTGGCAAATAATGCATAAGCCACTTTTGAGATTTTTGTATAATGCAAGCAACCAAAGCAAAACTTAGAGGCTTGAGCTCTTGAAAGAAGACCAAAAGACATATTTGAGACAAAACACATCACATGATGCGACAGTAGGGAAATGCAGAAAAGATAAATGTGCACTAAAAAATATTCTGTCACATACAGAAATTCTGTGTAATACAATTCAAGTTTAAACATATAGCAATTAACTTTACCCATGCATGCATGTGTGACAGGTTAAAGAAAATACTTATTATACTGTTATAAGCTAAGGTTTTAGTAGTTCATAGTATGTGAGGATCTTAAAATATCTAAGGTTAAAAAGATCATGCAGTAAGTACTAGTTAATAGGGATTGATACAATTCATATAATTGTGTTAAAAAGTTAAAATCTGTTATGTGTTACAAAGAGTAAAAATTATAAGAATAATGTGTAAACGTTGTATTGATTACTTTATTTTGTAGTGCCTAATTTAAGGGTAAAAGTGTTAATCTGTGTTCTACAAAGTGATATTAATCTATGAGCCTGTGATCAATTGCTTTTGTCTCCACCCAAGCTGCCGGGGAAATCGCGTTTTTTTTCCTCATAACACTAAAGTTCCCTTTCGAACAGTCACTTTGTATTGCGTAGCTATACGCAGTGGGGGAAACTCCTTTTCCTCGATTTACTGAAGCCTATATGTAAAACGCATTTGCAGCTGCACAGCTAGAACACTGAGCGTCTGGCACGCTCATAGGCTGTGCTGCAGCAACTGCACATCCAATGGTGCGGGCGACTCTGACATGCGACCAATGAGCTAGCCCAGCGTCATGAGCGTGCTTCTCTTCAGCAGACTTCGCCTGCACGCCGTTGTCTCCTGACGCCGTCTCACCTGTGGCTATCCGGCGACAGCCTATATCCTTTATTCGAAAACTTGTGTTTTATTTCAGATGCCTCGTTCATCCTGCGCCACGTGCGGAGGCCGTCTCCACGAGGTAGACCAACACTCGAGCTCCATTTCCTGCCTGGGGATCGACCACGCGGAGAATGCACTCTCTGCCGGCGGATGTGCGGCCTGCAAAGCATGCCTATCTCCGTGCTGCGCAATCGGCAAGCTCTCTCCCGAGACGGCGAGGCCGCTTCAACCACGCTTTCTATTCCAAGGAAGAAGAAGCGTCGCAGCCAACGGCAACCGGAGGGTATGGAAGTTGGTGAACGCACGCCGGCTGCGTCCCCGCGTGCTTCACTTTCTCCTACTCGGACCCCATCACCTGTCCTGTTCGTAGGAGACCAGCGCCCCCCCCCCCCCCCTCCCACGTGGCGGGCCCCGTCTCCTTCGGCGGGTCTCAAGAGCGCGACGACAGCCTGTCCATCGCCGCTTCTGAGGACGAGTGGCCGGGCTCTCTCGACCCCGTCACCGCTTCTCAGTCTGTGGCCAGTGGTTCAGCGACCAGGACGAACTTCGACGCCGAAATGCTTCTGGTCCTGGCGAAGACCATCGCGGATCTCAAGCTAGAGTGGGCCACGCCCGAGGAACTGCCTCGTAGTCGGCTGGATGGATGGTTCCTGTCGGGGCGCCAGCAGGCTGCATCGGCCCTGCACATGATGGCCATGTCAAATATCTCGACGACTGGCTGGTGCTGGCGCAGTCGAGAGACGAACTGATAGTTCACAGGGAATTGATTCTCAGCCACCTAAAATGTCTGGGGCTCACAATCAATGTTACCAAGAGCGAACTGACCCCCAGCCAGACTGTTGTCTTTCTGGGCACAGTTTTAGACTCAGTGACAATGAAAGCGTGGCTCACTCAAGAGCGCACGCTCTCTGTACAGACACTGGCAGCCGCGTTCAGGGTGCGCAAGCGCGCGCCTCTGAAGAAATTTCAGAAACTGCTTGGTCTAATGGCAGCTGCATCATCAGTACTCCACTTGGGATTACTGCGCATGCGCCTGCTGCAGCACTGGCTGAAACGCCATGTGCCAACCCATGCATGGCAGTCAAGCAGCCTGCGCCTTATGGTGAATCACAAGTGTCTAAGAGCACTGATTCCCTGGTGGGCTCAGGACTGGTACCACAATGGGGTGACCATGGGGGTAGTTTCCATAAGGAAGGTGGTTTTTACAGGCGCGTCCAACCTGGGTTGGGGGGCGCTGCACGAGGGCAAGCCTGCCTCCGGCCTCTGGTCGAGCACGGAGCAGAGCTTACATATCAACTGTCTGTAAATGAAAGCAGTTGGTTTGGTCCTGAAAGCTTTTCTGTCAAACCTCAGGGGTCACCACGTCCTGGTCCGTACAGACAACATGTCAGTGGTGGCCTACATAAATAGCCAGGGTGGCATCAGGTCAGGCAACCTGCATGCTATGGGTTAGGTGTGGTTAACCGAGTTGACCCAGAGTCATGTGAGGTATCTGTGGTACTCTCCTTCCTGCAGGAGCTACTGGACGCAGGCCGCACCCCGTCCACGCTCAAAGTTTACGTGGCAGCCATCGCAGCGCATCATGCTTTGGTGGCTGGCCAATTTCTGGGAAGAAACCACCTGGTTTTAAGGTTTCCGAAAGGCGCTAGGAGAATTAACCCTTACAGGCCCCCTTCGGTGCCGCCTTGGGACCTCTCGACGGTCTTTAGGGCCCTGAGGGGACCGCCTTTTGAGCCGCTCCAGTTCGTTGATCTAAAACCACTTTCGCTAAAGACTGCTCTCCTGTTGGCATTGGCATCTATCAAGCGAGTGGGAGATCTGCAGGCTCTCTCTGTGAGTCCTGCATGTTTGGAGTTTGGAGTGGATGACTCCAGAGTCATTCTCAAACCCAGGCATGGTTACGTACCCAAGGTGCTCTCAACGCCGTTTAGAGCACAGGTTATTACGCTATTAGCCCTTCCCCCTTCTGCCGAGGATGGGGAGGTTAATCTTCTCTGCCCTGTCAGGGCGCAGAGAATCTATCTGGAGCGTTCTGCGTCTTTTAGACAGTCAGAACAGCTGTTTGTCTGCTTTGGTGGCCGATCTAAGGGTGATCCAGTCACTAAGCAAAGACTGTCTAGATGGATAGTGGATGCCATTTCTATGGCTTATACCTCAGTGGGTCAGGTTTGCCCTATAGGTGTCAAGGCCCATTCGACCAGAGGCATGGCCTCGTCGTGGGCTTGGTCATCTGGTTTTCCCATTCAAGATATTTGTGATGCGGCCGGCTGGTCCTCGCCTTCCACATTTATGAAGTTCTATAATATGGAGGTACCTTCTCTGCAGGCGAAGGTGCTTTCGGTATGATTGAGACCTGAGGGTGTCTGGTCTTGTCTACAAAATTACTGTGCATAATCACATACATATTTATATAAAACCCGCTTCGGCCGGTTATAAAGTTATACTAATAATCCCGACGGTGTCTGGTTTTGTTAGTATATTCTGTTAGTTGTTACTGACTTTTATATATTATTCAGGCCCGACGGTGTCTGGTCTGTTATATATATAATTGTATACATATATTTATTGGGTTCTGGCTTGTTCTGTTAGCTCAGGGGCCCTGAGTTGCAGTGCAACCAGTTACTTAGGGTGCGGCGTTTTGCATGGCGTCCCCACTGTGTATAGCTACGCAATACAAAGTGACCGTTCAAAAGGGAACTACTCGGTTACTATCGTAACCTCAGTTCCCTGAGAGGGGGAACGAGTATTGCGTAGCCGGCCGCACTATAGTAACTGGTGAAGTTGTCGCTTCAGTCGTATAAACCTGCTATAATGGCGAATTCGGGGGTCTATTTAGGCTGGGCCACGACCCCCTCGGCGGGCTCTGACATTGGGCTAGCTCATTGGTCGCATGTCAGAGTCGCCCGCGCCATTGGATGTGCAGTTGCTGCAGCACAGCCTATGAGCGTGCCAGACGCTCAGTGTGCTAGCTGTGCAGCTGCAAATGCGTTTTACATATAGGCTTCAGTAAATCGAGGAAAAGGAGTTTCCCCCACTGCGAATAGCTACGCAATACTCGTTCCCTCTCTCAGGGAACTGAGGTTACGATAGTAACCGAGTAGTTTTCAGTGAGGAAACCTAACTGTATCACTCTCGTGATTATTTCTCCCCTTTTTCAGGTACGTTACTGATATAAAATAACCTGACTTCGTCATACTCATATTCTAGTCAAAATGTGAGTCTGATACTGCTCCATAGGGCTTTGATTATGAGGCGTGTCTTAACCGAACCAGGAAAAAAAAAACTCTGCGCTCAATTGGATAGACCTACAACAAATCAGAGCAACGCAGTAAGTCAGCTACTACTGACATAGTTGCATAGCATAGTTTCAACAGAACTCAACTGCACGCACGCTGGAAGAAGTAGTAAAATAATTAGTGTTGCTTCTTTTACTTGGTCGTCCATGAGTGCGAGTGTGCGATCAAAGGAGAAACCACAACGACCCCAGGGTTTTCATTGCGTCCCATCTTCTTAGCGACCATCGGAGCCAGCTGATAAAATAAACTTTTGCTGAATCCCGTAGGAAGGACGGCAAACACATCTTTCCGATCGACAAATGCCTTGATTGCAGTTCTCTGTTCGTCTTTTAAAATTAATGCGCTGTCGATTTCTTTTACAATAGCGGAATCTATACATCTCAGTTCTTTTTTTTTTACATTTTTTGTTTAACCTTTATTTAACCAGGTTATCTCATTGAGATTGAAAACCTCTTTTCCAAGAGAGACCTGGCCAAAATGACAGTGTATTGACAGCGCACAATAACAAATATGAACAACAAACACACGTACAACAACATAAACAGTCAGCATTAGACTATTTAAAAGTACACTTTATACATGCTATGGATTTTAAAGAACTAATTATTGATAATTACATATTAAAAACAGTGACAGCAATTTATAGCATCTATTTCCAAAGATTTCATGTAGTGTTTAAATTGACCAAAACAGGTCTACCTGTGCTCTGCCGAATGTCTCCCACAGCAGGAGGATCGTCTGCGGGTGCAGAGACCATTCTCCTGCTGGAACATTGTTCCTGGACAGTCTGTCTGGTCCCAAATTCAGGTGACCAGGCACATGTGCTGCTCTCAGAGAGCGCAGATTGTGCTGAGCCCAGACCAGGAGGCGTTCCGTCAGCCTGTAAAGGTTTCGGGATCTGACGCCGCCCTGCTGATTTATGTAGGCTACCACTGACATGTTGGCCGAGCAGACCAAGACGTGGTGACCTCTTATTCGGAGACAGAAGCGCCTCAGCGCATGATTAACTGCCATCATTTCTAGGCAGTTGATGTGTAGGAGCTTCTCTCGTTCTGACCATAGGCCGAAGAACGGTCTGCCTTCGTGCAGTGCTCCCCATCCCGAGGTGGAGGCGTCCGTGGACACCACCTGCACACTCAAGGAAGTCCCCAGGTTTACACCTGACTGGTACCAGTCGGTCGCCTTCCAAGGTTTCAGAGCTGCGACGCATTTCTGATTGACCCTGAGGCGAAAACAGACCGGAGGCCCAAGCTCGAGACGGCACTCGTGCTTTCAGCCACCACTGCAGTGGGCGCATGCGAAGCAGACCCAGCTGGAGTACTGATGGTGATAAGGCCATGAGGCCCAGCATTTTCTGAAATATCTTGGGCGGGACTATAGTGCCGCAGCGAAAGGATTTTGTAAAGCGCTGAATGTTCAGTATGCGCTCTGGCGATAATCACGCTGTCCTTGACAGCGAGTTCAGCTCTGTGCCCAGAAAGGATATTTCCTGGCTGGGTAACAGCGAGCTCTTCGCCAAATTGACTGTGAGACCAAGATTCTCGAGGTGTTCGAGTAATATGGTCCTGTGTTCTATGAGCTCTGAATGAGATCGAGCTAGAATCAGCCAATCGTCCAAATAGTTCAAAACTCGCATGCCCTGAAGTTTCAGGGGCGCGAGAGCCGCGTCCATGCACATCGTAAACATATGGGGTGCCAGGGACAGGCCGAACGGTAGGACTGTGTATTGATATGCCTGGCCCTCAAAGGAGAATCTCAAAAATCGGCTGTGACGTGACACTATTTGTATCTGGAAATAAGCGTCCTTCAGATCTATCAACATAAACCAGTCCCCTTGGCAAATCTGCGCGAGGATTTTGCTGGTTGTGAGCATTCTGAACCGGCGTTTCATAAGCGCTCTGTTCAGTTGTCTTAGATCTAAAATGGGTCTGAGACCCCCATCTTTCTTTGGTACCAGGAAATATCTGCTGAACAGACCCCCTTCGCTCTGAGCTTGAGATACGGGCTCTATCGCCCCTTTGCTCAATAGTGTCACTATTTCGGCTCAAAGTAGATGTGCTACTTCTGTTTTCACCGTGGATTCGAGGGACGCTGTGTAATGGCGGGGGCGTCGAGCGAACTGTAGCGAATCGCCTCTCTTTACAGTGTTCAGCACCCATTCTGATACCCCAGGAAGCTGTGCCCACGCTTTCGCGTGAATAGCTAGAGGTAGAATGAGATCTGGGCTCTGGCCGTGACAGTGACGGCAAGGGAGCTCCGGCGTGCTGTAACACAGACACTGTGTTTACAGTGTGTGAGGCGGGGGGCGCTCCGAACACGGCGGGCAGCCTGGCCGCACTCAAATCCCTTATAGCAGTTTGCTGAAGGAGAGAGAGCGGGGCGAGCCCCGTGGGGCTTAACATGTCTGTGAGTGAATGTGGGCGCGGGTCAGCGGGCACATTTCCTGCACTGGAAACACCGTCGGCCTGAGCTGACTGAATGTGTGTTGGTTTCGTTTTTACAGAAACCGTGGGACATGTGGTGTGTAGTGTTTGTGGGCACTGAGACGTGGGCACGTTCACTACATTTAGTGCACAATCGACATGAGGCGATGTTGTTTGTGCGAGCCCTGCATTTTTGCGGGCTGTGTTTGTGTGTAGAAATGAGCACTGGGTTGTGGCCATTTTTATTACACTCATAACACCATCGGCTGTGGCCGGAATACCAGAAAATACACTGCTTATGTGATTTATCTGGGTCACCATGGAAACGGCATTTGTGTGCAGGCAAGCGGGCCGTGGTACCGGCTTGCTTACTGCAAAATACACTGGAACAGTCGCATTTTCTGGAACTGAACGAGCAAAAAGTTTCGGTGGAAGTCTGGCCGTGGCGAGACTGAAACACCATCGTTTTCCTAGGAGGCTAGGAAGACTTGTGTTGGTTTTGTTTTACAGACACCGTGGTACATGCAGTGTGTAGTGTTTGTGGGCACTGGGTTGTGGGGCACATTCACTACATTTAATGCACAATTGACATGCGTCGATTTCATTTGTGCGAGCCCCGTACTGTGGCGGGCTGTGTTTGTGTGTAGAAATGAACACTGGGCTGTGGGCATTTTATTACACTCATAACACCATCGGCTGTGGCCGGAATGCCAGAAAATACAATGCTTGTATGATTTTTCTGGGTCGCCGTGGAAACGGCATTTGTGAGCAGGCAAGCGGGCCGTGGTACCGGCTTGTTTACTGCTAAATACAATACGTGTGTCGGCGTTTGTTTGCAGGTGTGCGTGTTATACAACAGGCTCATTGCCTGCAATATTGACATTTTCAGCCGCTCAAACTAAGAGGAGCTGAGAAATGTTTGAGAAATGGAGTCCGGCCTCGGCGGGACTAAAACACACCCTTTCCTCATTTTGCCGGTGACGCACGCCTACGGGGTGCGGGGGCGGGGTAGTTTTTTTATTACGTAAAGAAAGCTAGCCGTGCGTTCTTGATGCAGGCCCGTTTCCCTGACGACTCGCGGACAGAAGGGGGAGAGGTCCACAGAGCTCGCCCAATCCTCACTGTCTGACGCCAGGATAGAGCAGCTGGCCTTCTCTACAGATGCAGCTATCTCGTCGTCATTTATGGCGGAAGCGGCGGCGCGCGGTGGCCTTTATCCGTCAGTGAGCGACCTGAGTGAAGCTGGTGAAGCTGGCGGGCGAACCGGCGAGCTTTCACGGGCTGGAGAAGGCTCAGGGACCAGCCGTTAGTTTTAATTTTTAAATTACATTTTTAAACCAAATGGTTGAGTTTTTCCATATTTCCATATATTTGAAGTATATGTGCTGTTTTTGATGTTAGCCAGCCAGTCACTACACTTTTGTCAAATCTGCTGATTTGAAACAAAAACATCAGCTTAAAGTCTAAACCTGATATGTCATTTCTAGATCTGTATCAGACACGCAGGATGATAAACAGTCTGGCAAGGTAGCTCAGTTTACTCTGAGGCTGGAGGGCTATAATAGGCACAGCAGAGGGGCCATAAAGCATCAGGTCCCATTAGGCTGAAATTCTACATTGCTCCACACACTAACGAAAGCCGTTCACTCCGCTCACATGTCCAGATTTAAAATGCGTGCCCTGCTAAAGGCCATCAGTGATTAATGCACTCATCCCTCATTGCGAGTGGTTACAGTACATACAGTGTCCGTCCGGCAACTATCTGTTATCACGACTCAATCAGCAGACCCGGTTGGCGTCACAGCCAGAGCTTATTTAATACTAATTAACTGAAATCCGTGACAGCTACACAGCAACCACTTTGACGCTTTATATGATGAACAGATTGAATTTAGGCTTTTATTCACATATAAACATTCATCATTCAAATTCACACATCCTCAGTTGTGGTAAATAGAAGCTCAAGCATGTTCACTTGATGTGCAAGAACCAATGAAGTTCATTATCATGTGTTACACAGCACGTTTAAGCTTCCGCAAGAATCAATGAGGTTTGTTCTCGCGCGTCAAGCAGGTTAAGTTGAACTTAAGTTGAACTTATTAAATTCATAAAATTTGGACTAACAGTTCAATTCATATGGATTAGTTTTACGATCTCTTTATGAACTTTATGAAGCATCAAAGTGGTAGTTGCGTAGTGGTCAATGGAGAGACAGAAAGCTTTTGATGAAAGATTTCATCAAAAAGATCTTTATTTGTGTTCCGAATATGAACGAAAGTCGACATGAGGGTATTAATGAAATAATTTTCATTTTTGGGTGAACTAACCGTTTAAGTACTGTTAAAATCAGATACTCTAAGACTTTTACTCAAGTCGTATGGGAATTGGTGACTTGTAAATTGTAATGAGTTATTTTAGCTGTAAGGTATCTTTACTTTTACTCAAGTATGGTTTTCAGGTACTCTTTACACCTCCGACTATAATTAACTTATCTACTGTCAGTTCTTGGCAAACTGTTCTCGATTCTGTACCAAACTACACTATAGTGTTGCAACAAAACTGAAAGTCAGAATTACAAAAATGGCAAACGACAGAAGAAATGAAATTGACACTCCTACTACTTTCATAATAATAATACATGTTTTCGTTTCCACGACCTCATAAATCATGGTGACTTAAAGAAGCTAAAAATGATTCTCCAAAACTGTGCTATGTTTAGTAATCACTACTTTCTGAATAACTCTATGTAACTCTTGTATATGTCTGAAAACCCATTTTTAATTATGCATTCAAATCAAGAGGCTATTACATTAATATATACACTATAATAATATATAAACACATATATAAACATCACAGCTGAACTAGCAAGTGCTCTGGAGATATCAAGGACCACAAAAAGTTGTATTAGCCCTTAAATCCTCCCTTGAGGAATTAAGTTCCTCTTATTTAAGTGAGCAACAACCACTGCAGTGAGTGCAAATTGCCTCTGGAGCATCTGAGAACACTTGTGTTTGTTACGAGAGGAGAGGGACCTTAGAGGTTTAATGCATGCATGCGTACAGTAGCTGCTGTTCTTGATCAGATTTGAGCCAAAAACTCGACATCCTCAAACTGCATTGTTACTGCTTCTGAATGCCATGACTTGTGATGACATGTAAACCCTTTTGTTTTTGTGTGTTCTTGGGAGGTTTACTTACTTTGCACCCAGTTTTCCTGAGGCATTTGAATCTAAATTGCTTTATTAATTTCATGTTGTATACACACAGGAGTATACCCACAGGAGTACCATACAGTCAGTAATGAAGAGACCATAGATTATTTGACTGAAGTGTCCCACAGGGCTTGATATATTGATTACCCTAGAAGGTTTAAGAGGGTCAACATTTATATTGCTACATCAGTATCAACAGCTTAACTGATTTGCCAAAGTGAGCCTGACACACTTACATGCTTATATATAGATTATAGCTCCATACCCAACCAAAACCAAGCAATGTTGACAAATTTAATCTTGATTGATTTCTAAAAACAACAGGTATTCATTTCCTTCATCCTTCATTTCATTACAGTAATTATTTAACAATCCTAACTTAAAATGATTCTATTGCTTGGTACATGTCAGTACAATTTTGGATGACCACTATGTAAAATAATCCAGTCCGAGATCTGTTAAAAACTCTTTCAGGGTCCTAAATCTATCCATTTGGTCCATCCACCCTGCGATGACCAAATGCATTAAGCAGTGTTGTTCTTGATGTCACTATTGACCTATACTGGTGGAGAGATCAGGTCTCTAGGGAGGAGGCTGCTGGGTTATTACCCTCTCGAGGAGCTTGTCCGGCCTTTGATTGTTGGAGGGAGTTAATGAGGCTTGAGCTAGAGGAGGGTCATTTTTATTTAATGACTGGGTGTTACCTCATTCTCCTTTCACCAAATACTGATCTGATCTACAGCTCCATAAGCTGCAGAATAAAGACATTACCAGAGAAGTGGGAGAGCATCTTCTGAGCATGCTACAATTCTGCTATCATCTACAGTATGTTGCAGTCATTAATTTATGCTGCAGTAATTTATGTTGCAGTCATGTTGCATTAATGCTTTTCATAGTTGCTTAACTGAACACGTATTGGCTAAACACACAGTGAACACAGGACATCCAAAATTCCTTTAAGGCAAGTCAATTGACTCAGAAGCCATCTTGGAAATGATACTCGGCAGGCCTATGTAGGCTATTGGCAAAGGGAAGTATAGCTCATCTACTTGAATGAAAGAAAATCAAAACCTCCAAAACTATTTGAAATACATTATTCAAACGTAATCTTGACTATGTATGTCATAAATCGTGCTTCTTTAACTCAAATGTGAGTTATAGAGTAAACAATTTCTCAAAAATGCATCAAAAAGGTGATTGGATGCTTTAAAATGGGACATTCATTAAAGCCTAAACCCGAAAGGCCTAAAACTGCTCAAGAAGATTGGAGTATCCAGAAATATTTTGTCAGGTACAATAAAAAAATGTTTTTCAATCCAAATTGTCAACAAAATGGTATCAGCTGCAAATGTGAATATTTCAAATAATAGGCCTACATTCACGAGTCCATTTGATAAATTGAAACAGAGGAGAGCAACAACTACAGAATGCACATAGCAAAAATCAAAAGGTGATTTTTCATAAATGTCTGTTTCAAATGGACTTTTCTCTAGAAAGTATAATACAGGTCCTCAGTTGGAGAATAAATGTCATTATGAGAACAAGATTTATTACCTAAGCTTTCTCTGTTCCATCCACTGCTTTACTTTACCTTCTAAGGGAAAATTCAACCTTCCATTGCAGTGCTTTGAGAAGATTCACTTGGTTTCACAGTTGTGCCAATATGTAAGTGCAAAGGTGAAGAAAGACACTAATCACAACAATCATTTTAAAACATATATCTCAGCAATTCAATGTGCAGGACATGAACCGCTCCACAAGGTGTGAAATCGAGAGTACTCGCTACCAGGCAGAATATGAGAAAAAAGGAGGTCTGCTGGAAAGTCTTAACATGTTAACGGGAGTAACACCATTTCAAAATAGCCTATGTTGCAGCAATGTAACTTTTATAGCAATGCTGTATGTTAATGAGGTGTCAAAGCTTATAAATATATACTGTATATATCAACAAAGAACAAGCTCTAATTTATAATTTTCTCATTACTAAACAGTCTTCTATTTTATATGTTGTATTGCCATATATTGCCAACGTGATCTCATGGGTATTTATATATATTTTATTTAAAGTGTGGTTCCCATTCAGTCAGTCATGTTCGACATTACGTCGATACTGACATATTGGGATTTCACTTGGGAACCCTAATCACCTAATCAATTGTAAAAACAGGCCAATGAATATTGTCGCGTGAGATTTGCATGTTGAGCCACTCTTACCCGGATCTCTAAAAGAGCTTGCCTACAAGAAGAGGTCTCTCTTGCGGGTGAAAGGGTGCATTCAGCTGTGTTGTTCCACAAACAATTCCAGAGGCTCCTGGGGCATATGGCATCCGCAGCCAAGGTAAGTCCAGAGATGGGCATGGCGCCGCATTACACTCCATGTGACCATCACACCGGTTTGTCACCGATTTTTGTTCAGCCCTTGGCCAGACCTTGCTTCTCTACAGGCCGGAGTGTTCTTAGAACAAGTGTCCAGGCAAGCACGTTGCTCTGTACAAACAACACTGCAACGATTGCGTGCATAAACCTCCAAGGCGGGGTACCCACATGTTTCATGTCACAAATACCATCTCCTCCTCTTGAGTCAGCAGTGGCCTGGGTCTCTCTGTGCCATTTACATTCGTGGCGAGCTCAATAGTGTGGTCGATGCTCTTTCATGACAGCGCATGGTTCCGGGAGAATGTAGACTCCATCCCCAGGTGGTCCAGCTGTTCTGAAGTCGATTCGGGGACACACAGGTAGACCTGTTTGCCTCCCAGGAGTCTTCCCACTGCCCGCTCTTTTATTCCCTGACCGAGGCAACCATCGGCACAGACACGTTGGCACACAGCTGGCCCCAGGGCCTATGCAAATATGAGTTTCCCCCAGTGAGCCTGCTTGCACAGACTCTGAATAGTGGATGCCATTGCCTAGGCGTACCAGTCCCAAAGTGAGCCGTGCCCCCCTCAGAGTGAGGGCTCAATCCACCCGGGTTGTTGCCTCCTCCTGGGTGTAGGCGTGTGGCGCCATCTGCAGAGCTGTGGGCTGGGTGATATCTAATACATTCTACAATCTCCCGGTGGAGCCGGTTTTTTCCCATGTGTTGGGTATAAACATGTGCAGGTAATGTGCAGGAGGCTGGCTCTGTGTCTCGCTTGCAGCGCCATTTCCCTCTAAGGAGCCTCAGGACCTACTGCAGAGATCTTCCATATAGCACTGGCGCACGGGTCAGTCCATATGTGTATCTACCACATGTTACCCAGGGCTCCAGACTGCAACCATTTCGCATTTTGCGACCAAAATTTGAGAGTGTGCAACCAGTAAATTTGTCCCTTTTTTTTTTCTTTTTTTTTTTACACGTTAAAACGTGGAAGGGGCTTATCAATGAATCCGGGATGTGTGGCAGGCCAATGAGTGTGAGAATAATAGGGAATGGCAATGTGTGGAGGGGGAGGGTCCTAGAGATAATCGAGCGCGCGTTTAAACGTCTGTGGGAAGGAGACGGAGACAACCTGCTGTGCGTCTGAGCAATGAACAAGTGAACTATTGACTCGTTCTTCCAACCTGCGGCTAGTGTGCCAGTTAAATTCACTCGCTGGCTTCCCAAATAATACATTACAACAGCGATAATCAAAAAAAAAAAGTGAGCAAAACGATTACTCTTTGTAAACACTGTTCAATGTGAGTGCCAAATCTCGAACATGACCTGTCATTTACGCCGTCATCACCCGGGAGTTGATAGCGCATGAGCGCAGGCGAGACCTGAACTGCAGATGTAACCATCGGTGTTTAAACTTAACTCATTTAAGTTTTGCCAATGTAAACATTCAAGAGCAAGACGCGAAAGAGAACTCGCATCTAGAAGATTTGTGCGCGCGTGTCTGTGCGTGGCTACTGTGTAGGCTACTCATCGCAGACAGCACGCAAATATTGAGTTCTCTTTCAAGTCTTGCACTTGAATGCACAAATTCACACAAAATGTATGTCAACATGTCCGTCTTGATGAGTATCCTAGCTAGCAGACATAGTCTGTTATGGTTTAAGTGAACTTATATCGTCAAGAAAGACACTCACAGTATCGTGTAGGCCTACTGAATCAGCTCTGAATTGAATAGCTTTTGTAACTTTAATAAGGATTAATCTTTAATTTATATAGTCAAATAGGCAATGTTATTTTACATTTGATTATTTTATTCAATTTCTGTACCTGAAAACTAATGTTAGACCTACCTGAAAAGCATCGTTTATTTTATTAGTATCTTTGCTCTATTGTATTTATTTGTGTTTTTGCTTGTGGTTAGATTATTTGTTCATATTTTCTTTATTTTATTTAACAGTAGTCTTTTTTTCCCTGAACATAGCACATACCGAATCATACCGAAACCATGAACCTAAAACCGTGATACAAACTGAACCGTGAGCTATTTGAAACGTTGCAGCTAGTACAGTGTCACAGTCGGAAGATGATTCAGAGTGAGAGGTTTTTGTGGTGAAAAAGGCCAAACCCACCACTTTCGTGAAGACTGGCTGCAAGAATTCAGCTGGTTAAGGTAGTACTGTAAGGAGACGAATTCCATGAACTGCGAATGTTGCAGTCGCTACCCCATAACTGCGGGGAACACAAAGTTTGCCAAGTGCAGGCACTTCACAGTTTAAACACAATACGCTAGTTAAACACAATTTTAGCCTCAAGTAGGCATGTGCCGGTATCAAATCTTCATGCTGCGGTTAATTGATTGAGCTTTTATCACGGTATACGGTATTATCACGATATTTTAATTGCTCAAGAGAAACAGATGGATTGCGGGTATCTAAAAAAACAACAACTTGCATCACAATGTGTAATTGTGATTTTCAAAACGTATGGTAACTAAACAGAATTTTATTAAGTTATGAACATGTTACAATGTTTACATGCTACAATGACTGGTAGGCTACTGTTTGTATTATTCAATTAAATTCTTTTATTTGATTTCAATCTTAATTCAATATTGACTCATTTGGATAAGGATTAGGTAGGCTACAGTCTGCATGTTAATTTTTCTCAAGAAAAAAATATATCTCACATAATGCTGTAAACATACAGAGAGAAATTAAATTTAAATTCGGTTTTCATTGTAATAACAATTATGTAATGACAAGTAAACATCTAATAAATATGTAATATAGTGCAAATATTTAGCAAAATACTCCGCGATATTTTTACTAGTCAACTAATGTGCTGGTCATTAAATGGCTTTCCTGAGGTAAATGTAACGTTATGTGACAATTGTTCTCTTGCAGTTTTATTGACCTCTTTCTGTGTTGGAAAAACACTGATTGATCGACATTATGTATGAGGCATATACCTTTCGGTAAGTTGTACTGTATCTTTAAATAAAAAGTAACAGATGATCGGTTTACTTGAACTGAGGCGCAGCGATCTGTCACAATGGACAGAACCTAAGAGCTGATTTTTTTTCATATCAAAAGTAACCTGCTCTGTCTAGTCTGTCGGTGTCAGTGTCCTCTTTGCTCTGCGATTTTTCTCTGCATGAGAGCGTGTGCAAAGTGTCAATTGCGTAAAGCGTCTTTCAGACAGGACGCGGAATGCGCGGCGCTGGCCGCTGGGTTCAACGTTGCCCTTCAGATACAACGCGATTTGCTATTTTGCAAATAAAAAGTTGAACTATTTTGAACTTTGACCCCGGCGTGCTTTGGTCGACGCAGCAACAAAACGTCCCCGTGCGTATTCCGCGTCCTGTCTGGAAGGCGCTTGAGTCTCAAGCTGAATGCCTGAGAGTTTGCAGCCCTGCGGGGGGTAAATCGTCGGCAGCGTTCCTCCTTCCGCCATGCTTCTACTCCATGTGAGGATTATTTACATTAGACTAGAGTGCCACTGCGCGCATACACACAGTGCTTATACATGTGGGGATTGTTTACATCAGAGTGCGCAGCATATACGGAGTGTTTAAGCGGTTGATGGAAAATAAGCTAATGCGCGTTCTAAAAGTCTAAATTTGAATCTATTATTTTTCACGGTATTTTGAAGTGCCCGCGATAACAATATCGTGCATATTCATTACCGTGATTTATCGCATTACCGAATACCGGCACATGTCTAGCCTCAAGCATAGAGTATGCGGTGACATGTTAATTAAACAAAAAGCAACGCCACTGCTGGTTGCTTTTAGAAGACAAGAGGTTGTAACGTTAAATCAGAGCGCAAAGGCATTGTAATTTCTGCATCTATTATCAAAGTATTTATTAGTAATACACTGGAATTTTAATTAGTAGAAATGTGAATATTTGGTTAGTATGTTGATTTACGGTGTGTGCTCCTAAATTTTCTGGTTGTGCCCCTAAAATTTTCAGTTGGGGGCCACTGTGCTCCTAGTGAAAAAAGTTAGTCTGGAGCCCTGTTACTGTTACATGTGTGTCCTGTGTTTCCCCCTGCATTGTGTTTTGGTTCAGTCCTTTATCCCAGTTTTCCCGCTCCTCGTTTGTGTTCAGTTCCTTCACCTGTTTCTAGTTAATTTGCCCCAGCTGTGTCTTGTTCCCATGATCCGTTCTCTGTGTATGTAAACCCTGTGTTCTCCCTCACTCCTGGTCGGTTCTCGTTGATGTGTAACGTGTGTTTGTGGTCCCAAAGACTTGTATCTGTTTAAGTTTGGTTTCCTTAGTAAAGATTATAGAATTTGATCTGCTGACTGCTGCCTCTCCTTCAACCAGCACCACACCTGTAACAGAAGAACCGACCTAAACATCGATGGATGCAGCAGTCCAAATCCTTCTCCTGTCTCAGGAGGATCAGTCCCTCGAGGCCCACACACAGAGGTATTTGGACTTGGTTCCTCTTGTTCATTTTGATGACACCAGCCTCTGTGTGTTCTTCCGGGCAGGCCTCAACGCTGAGACCAAAGCATGCCTGCCTGGAGATGGGCCTCGGGGGAACTTCGCTGCCTTTGTGGAGTGGGTATTGGCGAGCTGTGGCTCTCCCTTCACCATCGGTCCAGGGGAAGAGGAGGAGCTTATTGACTGGGACACAGAGCTTCCGCCACTGATCCCAGCCAGCCCAGCCAAGCCTTCACAGCTGGTTCCGTCCAGCCCTGCCGAGCCTGAGCTTCCCTGCACGCCTGCCGAGCCTGAGCTTACCTGCACGCCTGCCGAGCCTGAGCTTACCTGCACGCCTGCCGAGCCTGAGCTTACCTGCACGCCTGCCGAGCCTGAGCTTACCTGCACGCCTGCCGAGCCTGAGCTTACCTGCACGCCTGCCGAGCCTGAGCTTACCTGCACGCCTGCCGAGCCTGAGCTTACCTGCACGCCTGCCAAGCCTGAGCTTACCTGCACGCCTGCAGAGCCTGAGCTTACCTGCACGCCTGCAGAGCCTGAGCTTACCTGCACGCCTGCAGAGCCCGTCGCCTGCCCGCCAGAGCCTGAGTCCGTCGCCTGCCCGCCAGAGCCTGAGCTTCAAGCCAGCCCTTCAGAGCCTTCTCCGCTGGTCCCGTCCAGCCCTTCAGAGCCTTCTCCGGTGGTCCCGTCCAGCCCTTCAGAGCCTTCTCCGCTGGTCCCGTCCAGCCCTTCAGAGCCTTCTCCGCTGGTCCCGTCCAGCCCTTCTGAGCCTTCACCGCTGGTTCCATCCAGCATAGCCGGGCCTTCGCCGCTAGCCCAGCCAGAGACTTTCCATGTCCCTTCTGCCCACCCAGAGACTGTCCACGTCCCAGAGCCTGTCCCAGAGCCTGTGATTCCCCCTAAGAAAGTTTTGGGGGGGGGATATAGGCCGCCCGAAGGTGCGTCTCCGCCATGGCCGCCCGAAGGTGCGTCTCCGCCATGGCCGCCCGAAGGTGCGTCTCCGCCATGGCCGCCCGAAGGTGCGTCTCCGCCATGGCCGCCCGAAGGTGCGTCTCCGCCATGGCCGCCCGAAGGTGCGTCTCCGGCATGGCCGCCCGAAGGTGCGTCTCCGGCATGGCCGCCCGAAGGTGCGTCTCCGCCATGGCCGCCCGAAGGGGATTCTACGCCATGGCCGCCCGAAGGGGACTCTCCGCCATGGCCGCCCGAAGGGGATTCTCCGCCAGGACCGCCCGAAGGGGACTCTCCGCCATGGCCGCCCGAAGGGGACTCTCCGCCATGGCCGCCCGAAGGGGATTCTCCGCCAGGACCGCCCGAGGGCCCCTGACCAGCCTGCTCCGCCCTGGAGGCTTCCTGCTCAGGGTAGGCCACGCCCTCGTCAGCCTCCAGGGCGCCCGCCCCCCCCACCCCTATTGAAGTTATACGGTGCGAGGACACGCCTTTTTGGAGGGGGCGTTATGTTACATGTGTGTCCTGTGTTTCCCCCTGCATTGTGTTTTGGTTCAGTCCTTTATCCCAGTTTTCCCGCTCCTCGTTTGTGTTCAGTTCCTTCACCTGTTTCTAGTTAATTTGCCCCAGCTGTGTCTTGTTCCCATGATCCGTTCTCTGTGTATGTAAACCCTGTGTTCTCCCTCACTCCTGGTCGGTTCTCGTTGATGTGTAACGTGTGTTTGTGGTCCCAAAGACTTGTATCTGTTTAAGTTTGGTTTCCTTAGTAAAGATTATAGAATTTGATCTGTTGACTGCTGCCTCTCCTTCAACCAGCACCACACCCGCAACAGTTACCTCCCTATGGGGAAAATGTGGCCTCCATAGCATCCCTCTCCATTGGACTGGGTTAGCTTCCCCAGCGTTAATAACTGGTCATGGCTGAAAAATGGGAATTGAGAACCGAAGCAATAAGATAAACAGCAGTTTCGACTGTCTTCAGGGTAAGCCCTGTCCCTTCCATCCTGTTGGTATGGAGACTATTTTTCCTTGGGCTTACCTGGGGTGCTATAGGTTATGACTGTGTGAGGGCAGTTGCCAAAAGGGCATGCTACAGCTTGCCAGCATCTGCGTCTCCAACACTCGTAACATAGTTCAGCGTGCTTTCCATAGGGACCCCAATACGTCAGTATCAACGTAAAGTTGAACGTGACTGATTGAATTAGAATGTCTCGGTTACTGAAAGAGGGAACGGAGACGTTTGGTCCCTCCTCCCACAACTCTGAACCACTGCTGGATGGCCAGGATCCCTGTCTCGGCTCTTCAGCAAAATCTGAATGAGTGAGTGTTAGCCGGCCTTATACTGTATACCCGAATGTATCAGTAACCGAGGAGTTCTACCACACGTACATTTACTTACGTTGCCATCACCCGCGGCGCTACCATTGGGCCCGGGTGGGCCTGGGCCCACCCATTTTAGGTCCGGGCCCACCCATTTTGACCCAGGCCTATAGTGAGTAGTGAGTGATTTTCATTCTAGCAGCCCGAGGAAAGCTTTAGGTGTGTTCGACTTCATGCAGCTCTGTACAGACCGATCGGCGGCTGACTTGAAACAGTGCATGCCGGTTAGAAATTTTGTCCGACTTGATGCAGCGCCGACACCACATGACTGTGATGTATGCCATCAAAGTACCGCGAGAGCGTTTCAAGAGTAGCAGGAGGACTCAACCAGCGCAGCTTCTCAAGAGCAGCTGCACAAGCTCCGATGACATCACAGCTGTTCCACGATTCGCCGGATTCACCGCATGACAACGATCACGTGCGTTTCGTGTTTATTCTCACACCTTTAGTTCCACTAAAGCTCACAAATCATTTTTTTATAACAGTAAACAGTCTTTTCATGTAGTCGCGATGTTATATTGTGTCATGTTTATCTAAATAAAACTGATTAAAAAATAGGCTTATTTTGAAATGTATTCTTGTTCAAACAGATGTTGTATGAGGTAGTAAAGTATTGAATGAAAATGTGTCTGAAATATCTGTGTATTTGGCAAATATTGCATTTATTTCACTTCAGCTGTGTTAAAGTATGAAAACACCACGTGAGCGGTCACTACGGGAACCAGAAAGTGTCCGACTTCACGTCTCCGTTTGCAGCTCCTCCCCGCCTGCACGCGGCAACTCTCGCCGATCGGTTACATCCATAGACAGTAAAAGAAATGGACACAGCGACCCCATAGATTTCAACGGAGAAAGTTGAAGCCCATAAAAGCACTCACTTCCTGATAGCCAAGCGCACTGCGCAGGCTCAAACTGAGCTTGACGACGTAGATGTCACGTGAGCAACCGTTCTGACCTTCTAGTAGCTGTGCCGAGACAAATCTGAATTGAAATCTGAAACAAATCTGTTGTTGAAATATTTTGTCCCGTTGCTTTTATGAACTCTCTATCTATGGGCTTCTCCCTTGACTTTATGCCTCCATCTCCACCCGATTGCCTCATAGACAGTAAACGATTGCCTACGAGCTTCTACTTCTGTCTATACGGTAATTTCTCTACTGTGCGACAGAGCGTCCCGTGGTTATGACGCAATCGTTAGCCTATTTTTACAAAAACGGCTTCTACGGGACCATAACGTAAGATACAAAGTAATGGAGCCTTTTATCCATTGTCCCGTTTCTTAAGAAATAAATAATGGACAAATTGAGTCTTTGGACGCCACAGATGTAAAGTTATTCGCTGTCAAAGTGACGCCAAAATGAATGGGAGTCAATGGGATGCTAACAGCAGGTGATAGCCAGCTACAATGGCGGCCCCCAGAGGAAGCTTCAGTTTCCGGCAGATGGATTACCCCCTTGGTTACATCGAGCCGCAGCCGATGTCGAATACACCTTTTGAGTGAAAGCTTCTCAACCAATCAGTGGCTTCTACCCCACGTGTGACTTAAGGCGGTCGCACACCGGACGAGAAGTGCAGCGCTGCGTCTTTAAAATTCAAACACATTATTCTCTATGCGTGTACACACCGGCGGCACCATTCGTTGTCTGTCTGCGGCACCCAGCAATGGCTCAGGACCTTGTTCAAAATCCTGCCGCACCACAGAGCGCCATTTGTTTAATATTAAATTTAAATGTATTTGTCTCAAATCGTCGTTACTTCACCCTGTGCTGCAATATACATTTAGTTTTATATTCATTTACAGAAATCAGCTGCTTGAATGAAAATTGCTGATGTTATCGAATTTTCAGCTGATATCTCAATTCATTCAGTTAACGGACGCTTTGAGGTAAAGTGTTCAGACTGCAAAGTCAGCAACGATTGTATTTAATTGTACAGTACAATCATAACATAGTACAGACATTATCTTAATTCCATAATGTCCTTAAAGTGCGTATGTCAGGTTAAATTTGTAATTATGATTAACACAAAATATTTAGGGGAAATACACGTTTGACAAGTTGTTGTATTGTTTTGTATGATTTTCGATACCTAAAGGCAGAATATAAGATGAAAAAGTTTGTTATTTTCAGTACTCACTTAAAACTGTTCCTCCCCCCAAACGGATCGCTTGACGTCATAAGAGGGAGACGTCTCCCCAGGTTGCTGAGAAAGTGAGTTTGTGAGCTGTGTTGATAATAGTACGAGTGATAGAGCGAGAGAATTATGATTAGGACATTTATTTATTTAGTTAGCTATTTAAGTTAGGTAGTTAGTTAGGTATACGCAGGCGTATTTTCACGATGGTGAATGGCTTCGTTTGTGCTGGGTGCAAAAACACCGTTAAAAACCGGCCACAGAGTCCACTTTTTGCCAAAAAGCAGGTCTGTGTTGCGTGCCTGGGTCAACTTTGTTCTGACAAAACGCGCTGACTTCAGTGCTGCTTCGGTATCCAAGACTTCGGTCATTTGCAGCGCACATTTCTTCCAGTTTTTATGTTTCCACTGTTCGATCGCGCCCGCGTCTCTCTCGCTCTCTCTCTCTCTCTCTTTCCCCCACTTCAGTGCTGCTTCACACACACACACACACACACCTATGGCAAGCCGTTTTAACTTTTATTCATTTCCAGGATATGAATTCTTGATATCAACAATTCAATTGTTGATGTCAACAATTACATTTTTTGATATCAAAAATTGAATTGTTGATATCAACAATTTAATTGCTGATATCTGTAATTGTATTTTCACTAGTGAAATGTCACCATAGGCTGCCATTCAAAATCAATTGTTGATATCAAGAATTGATTTTTTACTAGTAGAAATATCATTTTTGATATCAATAATTACATTGTTACTAGTAAAAATGCGAATTCCTGATATCAATAATTAAATTGTCACTAGTTGAAATGTCTATTCTTGATATCAACAATTCAATTGCTACTAGTAAAAAATTTCATTTTTGATATCTGAAAATGTATTTCTGATTTCAATATAATTTTAGATATCTAAAATGGCTTTCTTACTAGTAATGATATCAGAAATTAACATTGTCACTCGTGAAAATTAAATTTTTGATATCAAAAATTACCATTGTTACTAGTAGCAATTCAATTGTTGAAATCAAGAATAGTGTCACGATGTGGGTTCATGTCTTGTTCCTGTCTGTCTTGTGTTCCCCCATTAATGTGTATTTGGTTTAGTCCATTCTAGTTTTCCCACTCCTCGTTTGTGTTCATGTTTTCCACCTATGTTCTTAGTTAATTGCCCAGCTGTGTCTTGTTTCACTCACCCGGTCCTCTGTATTTAAGCCGTGTTTTAGTTCAGTCCTTGTGAGTTCTTAATGTTGTAATGGTTGCTTTTTTCTGTGGTCCTAGTCTGAGTTTCTTTTGTTTGTTTTATTATTAAATGTGCTTGCAATTGGATTCATCTCTCCGCTTCATTCCTGCCTGCTTCGTTACAGAAGAACTCACCAACACTGAATCCAGCAGCATGTTCACCAGTGTCTCTTCTCCAGCCACCGAGCGGAGGAGAGGCCACTCTTTTGAGGGGACCCGGTTGGTCAAGTTTCGTGGTACACGTGGAGGCCTCAGTAGAGGAGGTGGTCGAGAGGAGCCCCGACACCACTCTCCACGCTGGCCACTCTTCGACCCTGGGTTGGTGATGTCTAACCCAGGGCCCCATTCGTCGCTGGTTCCGTCCAGCCCAGAGCTTCACGTCAGCCACGTCCAGCCCGAGCTTCACGTCAGCCACGTCCAGCCCGAGCTTCACGTCAGCCACGTCCAGCCAGAGCTTCACGTCAGCCACGTCCAGCCAGAGCTTCACGTCAGCCACGTCCAGCCAGAGCTTCACGTCAGCCACGTCCAGCCAGAGCTTCACGTCAGCCGCGTCCAGCCAGAGCTTCACGTCAGCCGCGTCCAGCCAGAGCTTCACGTCAGCCGCGTCCAGCCAGAGCTTCACGTCAGCCGCGTCCAGCCAGAGCCAGACTGTTCACGTCACGTCTTCCCAGCCAGAGACTGTTCACGTCACGTCTTCCCAGCCAGAGACTGTTCACGTCACGTCTTCCCAGCCAGAGACTGTTCACGTCACGACTGCCCAGCCAGAGACTGTTCACGTCAGGACTGCCCAGCCAGAGACTGTTCACGTCACGTCTGCCCAGCCAGAGACTGTTCACGTCACGACTGCCCAGCCAGAGACTGTTCACGTCACGTCTTCCCAGTCAGAGACCGTTCACGCCACGTATGTGACCGCAACACTGGCCATTATGGCCACAGCCATGTGGTGTGGGTGGGCTGCGCACACACTGGAGCCAGTGTCGGCTGATCCTGCGCCAGAGCCCGCTGATCCTGCGCCAGAGCCCGCTGATCCTGCGCCAGAGCCCGCTGATCCTGCGCCAGAGCCCGCTGATCCTGCGCCAGAGCCCGCTGATCCTGCGCCAGAGCCCGCTGATCCTGCGCCAGAGCCCGCTGATCCTGCGCCAGAGCCCGCTGATCCTGCGCCAGAGCCCGCTGATCCTGCGCCAGAGCCCACTGATCCTGCGCCAGAGCCCGCTGATCCTGCGCCAGTTCTGTTCAGCCCAGAGTTTCCTTCACCGCTGGTCCTGCCCAGCCTAAAGCCCTCTTCACCGCTGGTCCTGCCCAGCCTAAAGCCCTCTTCACCGCTGGTCCTGCCCAGCCTAAAGCCCTCTTCACCGCTGGTTCTGCCTTTTTCTCCTGAGCCGGGGTTCGATCCTGAGCCAGTGCCTTCTCCAGGCTACGACCCCGTAGCTACCCCCAAGAATTTTTTGGGGGTAGCTACGGGGTTAAAGCCCTCTTCACCGCTGGTCCTGCCCAGCCTAAAGCCCTCTTCACCGCTGGTCCTGCCCAGCCTAAAGCCCTCTTCACCGCTGGTTCTGCCTTTTTCTCCTGAGCCGGGGTTCGATCCTGAGCCAGTGCCTTCTCCAGGCTACGACCACGTAGCTACCCCCAATAATTTTTTGGGGGGGGGGGGCAGTAGGCCACCGCCATGGCCACCCGAAGGGTCCTCTCCGCCATGGCCGCCCGAGGGGTCTTCACCGCCGTGGCCGCCCGAGGGGTCTTCACCGCCGTGGCCGCCCGAGGGGTCTTCACCGCCGTGGCCGCCCGAGGGGTCTTCACCGCCGTGGCCGCCCGAGGGGTCTTCACCGCCGTGGCCGCCCGAGGGGTCTTCACCGCCGTGGCCGCCCGAGGGGTCTTCACCGCCGTGGCCGCCCGAGGGGTCTTCACCGCCCTGGCCGCCCGAGGGGTCTTCACCGCCCTGGCCGCCCGAAGGGTCATCTCCACCGTGGCCGCCCGAACTGCCTGCTCCACCTTGGTCACCTGCACAGCCTGGTCTGCCCACGCTCCATGGCCCAGGTCCACCATGACTATGTCCTGGTCCCGTTCCCCTGTGCGGGCCTGGCCCTCCATCCCTCCCCCGGGACCACCTCTGCGTCTCCACCCTCCTGAACTATTTTTGTTTTGATGGGCGTCGGGAGCCGCCCATAGGGGGGGGGGGGGGCTATGTCACGATGTGGGTTCATGTCTTGTTCCTGTCTGTCTTGTGTTCCCCCATTATTGTGTATTTGGTTTAGTCCTTTCTAGTTTTCCCGCTCCTCGTTTGTTTTCGTGTTTTCCACCTATGTTCTTAGTTAATTGCCCAGCTGTGTCTTGTTTCACTCACCCGGTCCTCTGTATTTAAGCCCTGTGTTTTAGTTCAGTCCTTGTGAGTTCTTAATGTTGTAATGGTTGCTTTTTTCTGTGGTCCTAGTCTGAGTTTCTTTTGTTTGTTTTATTATTAAATGTGCTTGCAATTGGATTCATCTCTCCGCTTCATTCCTGCCTGCTTCGTTACAAATAGACATTTCAACTAGTAACAATTGAATTATTGATATCAAAAATAAAGGTTTTTACTAGTAATAATTGTATTTCTGATATGTGAAATTGGTATTTCAACTAGAAAGAAATCAATTGTTGATATCAACAATTGGTTTTGAAAGGCAGTCTATGGTGACATTTCACTAGTGAAAATACAATTACAGATATCAACAATTATAATTTGTACTAGTTCAAATTCCATTGTTGATATCAAGAATTAGCATTGTTACTAGTGGAAATGTTATTCCTGATATCAAAAATTGCCATTGTTACTAGGAGAAATCTAATTCCTGATATCAATTATCATTTTAACTAGTGAAAATGTAGTTGTTGATATCAAGAATTCATATCCTGCGAATAATTAAAAGTCAAAACGGCTTGCCTATTGCCATTCCCAGGATATAAATTGTTAATATCAAGAATTATAGTTTTTACTAGTTGAAATTCAACTGTTAATATCAAGAATTATAGTTTTTACTAGTGAAAATGTAAATGTTGATATCAAGAATTAGCATTGTTACTAGTGGAAATGTTATTCCTGATATCAAAAATTGCCATTGTTACTAGAAGAAATCTAATTCCTGATATCAATAACTATTATTTTAACTAGTGAAAATTGAATTGTTGAAATCAAGAATTCATATCCTGGATATGATTAAAAGTTAAAACGGCTTGCCATAGATCATGTGTCCCTAAATAACCCGCGTATCTAACAGTAGTTCCGCATTAATTAATTTGCATGCGAGTTTTATTTATTTTTATACCGTGTATTCTCCGTGTATATTCATGCACCGAACCGTGACGCCCATACCGTTTCGGTTCAATACAAATAGCGCTACATTTACCGTTACACCTCTAAAGGTAGGGTATGGGATTTGCAAAACGGCCGGCAGATTTTGAAAATACACAACTCAAAAGGTCCTACCTTCTTTCCTCCAACGCTGGCCCTGACTCCACCCATTCGAAGAACATGGACGCGCAATCAACTGCAAAACTCAGATGCGCGAGATTGCACTTACTCTCTCTCTCTCTGTACCGGGGAGACGTGACTGGGTCACGAGCTTTGAGTATGCGCACGAAGGGGACTCGCGCGCGTGGGGGGAGGGGGGTATGGTACGACCGTTTGATTGACACACTGACTGTCCAATGATTCTTGTGGTCTTGGAAATGATTGGCTGGAGTTTTTCGAGTCCTGCCCGTTCCACAGACGATTAAATTGCTTAATTTTCATTTCAGTGCTTCTAACTCAGTGGCTGTTAGTGGGTTAGGAATAGGATTTCAAGTGATTTTGAAAAAATGGTCAAAAAAGAAAATCACATACCCACATACCTTTAAGTTATGCCTATATGCACCTGCCCAACTCTCCACTGGTTCTCTTCACACACACCAGATATTTATGTTTCTTCGATAGGAATTATTTAAGTTTCTGTTTGGCTCCTCATCTGTCTCACCTGGGAGGCTCAAAATTGTATGGCTGTGGGCCACCCTAGGTTTGAGGGGGATTTTGGATCTCCTTAGACTTAAAACTCCCCATACTTGAATAGAACTTTTTTGGAACGTCTCCCTCTTCTGACGTCACAGCTCAGCTGTGTTTTAAAAATATGATCTTGTTTAATGATAATTACATTTTCACTCAGACATCTAACCCTTATTTATTATATCTAAAAAAAAAATTTAACCTGACATACACACTTTAAACATAACAGTATTGCTGGCCATAAACTGAGAAAGTGCGTCTCCAGTGTGCGATACCTCGAGTTGTCCTAGACGCGACGCGGCACAGCGCTGCGCTTCTTGTCCAGTGTGCGACCCCCCAGTTAGGCTAACGTTACTGCACTGAGCTGAGGACAGCGAAACAAGAGCCACACAGGTAGGCTACTGAGTCGCTGTCCTTAGTGCCGCAGAAAAGCGCTGAAACGGAGATGAAGGGGAAGCCGGTTTTTTTTTGCTTATTTTAACTGGCCCATCCAGTTTTCTGGAGGCCCACCTACAATCAAATTCCTGGCGCCGCTAGTGGTTGCCATAGACACTGAAACAAGCAACATAAATTATTTATGTTTAAAAACTACATATTTATGTTTACAGACATACAAGTGTATATGAATCCTTATGTATGAATATAAAAATTGTGGCATTAATATCTTGATTCTATTGCATTCAATTGTCACATCAATGACATTATGTTTTCAGTCACATATATTAAACGCAGTTTAATCATTTATGAAATTATAACATTTTGCGCTGTTCTATGTGACTTGCTGCACACTAAAATAAATAAATTGCATTTCTGTAATCATTTAACCATTATTTATCATGTAATATTTATTTTGTTTGCCGTGCAATACCCGTTTTGTACCTGTAAATGTTACGTATTAATACCTACTTATTAACAATGAGACCAGGCTTGCCATTCATGAACCACCATATCCACTGGATGCAGGAGATCCCAAACTGTGAGAAAACCACTGGGACATAAAATAGTCAGGGGGCCAAAACTGATATTAAAACTTTGTCGGACACTTTTTGGTACAAGCATACAACCTATCCAGTATTAATATTTAACCCCTGACCACAGAGCCGATCCTGACCTCCCTGGGGCCCTAAGCAAAAATCTGTTAAGGGGCCCCTACCTGACCCATGAGCCATGTAAACCATTTGCCATTGCCACACAGTCACACCTGACACCCAGTTCTCCCACTACAATCCTCCCTCGTTTAGTTAGTACTAATGAAAATGTAATTCCTGATATCAGAAATAGACATATTTTATATTAATATCAATAATTCACATTTTAAATAGTACAAATTTAATTATTGATATCAAAAATGCATCCTGTCAATTAATAAAAGCTAAAATGGCTTGCCATTGCATGTCACTGTGTTTTAAATGATAAAAGCAATAATTGATACTTGATGGTTATTATTTACTGAGGGATGTGCATCCATATTGACCAGTATGTCCAGCCAATCAACATTTTAAATGCAATATAGTCAATGTCAATAGATTGCTTTCCATCTTGCTTTATTGCAGAGTTGTAACTAAACTGACTTGGAGACTAGATAATCAATTGTCTTGTTTTAAAAGTATGAGCGCCTATAACGAGGAGTGCCATCACGCCCATATTGTACTGGTAACTGGTCCCCATATGTTTCACTGGAAAGTGCGCGTTTCATTTCCTGCACGCGCATATGAACTCATGTTAACGCACGACGCGGTTATCTTTTCCGAGCTGCAGTTTATAAACAAATAACGTTGTCCGTTGCCCTTTGTATTATCGCCCACGTAATCTCATGAAAGTGCGTATCTATACCACGAATTTAATTTCTCGTGCTATTTATACGCCAAAAATGTTTTTTTTTGCGTGCATAAGCTACGCACTGTAAATTTCTTGGGTAGGGAGTGCGTGCATATTATAGGCCTACGCCAAAAAGTGCGTATCATGCACGCAAAAACTATTTTTGGCGTACAAATGGCACAAGAAATTAAATTCGTGGTATAGATACGCGCTTTCAATTCACTCACATGGTGTTTTTTCTCAGTCTCTTTTCGTGACCAGAAGGATAGTTCCGCTTAGTTATCTCATCGATGTTGTAAACTTTGATTGACGCGCTTTGACACGAGGGGGAGGCGGGGCCTTGAGTTATTTGCGGGGCCCTACGCAACTTGCGTAGTGTGCGTATAGGGAGGATCGGCTCTGCCTGACCATTTGTTCTAGCCAGGTTGTCAGCTTATGTTTTTTTGTTCATTTTAACACTATATTCTTAAAAGTGGTAAAAGTGGATTTTTTTTTCCAAAGTGCTTCCATTTTCTTCCATGTTACCTACTGTAATTTTGGGCAAATGTGCAATATAATCCAATTTATGTGCAAGCATGATCATTAAAAAAAAAAAATCAATAAATACCACAAGAGTATCACACCACAAGGGGCACTGTTGTGTCAGCACAGCTGTGATTTGGCATGAGGCAGCAGATCCAGAGAAGATGATCACAGCAGGTGTCAACAGTCTAAACAAAACTTTATAAAGGAGTGAATCACACAACAGATTAACAGCTAAACTGTTTCCAACTAGCTATCCTTCCCAGACAGATAGCTAGGCTAATTTACTTTCATAATTACTAGCTTACTTACTAACTTTTCAAAGGCCATTGGACAGCATCTTGCTGATTCTGGACTTAGGGACATTCTTGAGGTGTGTTCGGAAAGAACACAGCTGAAAACATCATGAAGGGAAAGGGATGGAACCGTGTAGCTCTAGCACACAAACTTGCCTTTGAAGCACTTTGGAGAATACTGTGGCCAACCTTTCTGCAATGGGTGGATGACAATGATAGCACAATAGACAACAGTTGCTTTGAGTTGTCAGACGCACTCTCCGAACACATACGATGTCGAGAAATTGAGGTAGCTGCAGCATGCTATGAAGATCTTGTTCTGAAAGTTGGAGAGGTTCAAGATCTCCTTGCTAAGTTTGACAAGGCTAATGAAGACAAACCAACATTTACCTTCTGGCAACAATACATGGACCTTGTGTCTATTCTCCTGGCATTCACACAGGCACTGAGATGTGATGACTGGAAGCTTTACATGTCGGCCTTCAAGAGCATGATGCCCTGGTTTGCTGCATATGATCACACCCACTACACAAGATGGGGTGCTGTATTCATAGCAGACATGGAACATCTGGCACAGACGGCACCACGGGTCTTACCAGGGCTTCCTAGATGTCGATTTTGTAGCCAAAGAGGCCAAACTTAGCTTCAACAAGGTGCCATTTGATCTTTGCCTTGAGCACATCAACAAAACTGGAAAGGTTGCTGGAGGATTGGTAGGCATCACTCGAAATGAGACATCTAGAAACCTTTGGTCCATCACCTACAATGAACGTGCATCTTTAGCACAGGACACTAGATCCCTGTTTGGACTGACACATGATGGAGAAGATGATGAAGACAACCACAAAGACTGCCTTCCATCAAGACTCCGAAGGGATAACTAATGAGGATGTCATTCATCCATAACAGCCTCAATAAGAGAAAACTCAAAACATTCTCAAATCTTTACAGAACAGACAGCAAACTTGGAAAACTCAAATCCAAGTGTGTGAAGAATGACAGGGATATATTCCGTCACATCATTGTATCCATGTACAGTGGCAGAGAGGTTAACATAGATGGGCTTCTCCAAGAAGAACTGTGTGCAGTCCCCCTTTCACTTGCCACAACAGAGTCAGTGCTCAGACCTACTAGCAAAGATGACTCAGTCACCATACTACAAGCTGGTGCAAAAGAGACGGGGCTAAGTCCATCTCTTGTGAGAACATGCACGATCATTGATGGGATGGCTTTAGTAAGAGCAATAGGAAAACCTCCAAATGCATCAACCTTTGGGGATTATGCTGACAATTTCATACAGAAAGTGACTGGCAATCTACATGTGAACATTACTAGAGTGGATCTAGTCTTTGATCAGTACCTACAAAACTCCA
This sequence comes from Tiaroga cobitis, assembly GCA_030578255.1. Lineage (NCBI taxonomy): Eukaryota > Metazoa > Chordata > Actinopteri > Cypriniformes > Leuciscidae > Tiaroga > Tiaroga cobitis. The sequence goes on from CM060603.1 coordinate 28,556,754, forward strand.
TAAAGGGTAGAACAAGAGCAAAACGCAGCACCACGCAGCGAAAAATTCGAACCATTGTAAGTAATGATGTAAAGATTCCAGCTAACTGGAATAGTTTCATTGAAATGGATGAAAACAAGGCCAACCTGACACAATTCATTTCAATTGAACTTGAAAGGCACGTGATTCAGTATGGTCTTGAAATTGGATTGGATTTGATGATGCTGAAAAAGTGGCAACGGCAGGTGGGATTGATGTTTCCCACCTACGGGCTGCACATGAAAAAGCAGATACCCGCATATTGCTACATGCTGTTGATGCCTCAACCAAAGGGTATGAGAGGCTCATCATTCAGTGCAGAGACACAGATGTACTGTTGTTGCTCCCTGGTCTGCACACCTGCTGAGCCCAGAAATTTGGATGAAAGCAGGAACTGCCAAGAAACCACACTACATTAAAGTGCATGATATTAAAATGTCAAATGAGATTCTGGATGGTCTGTTGGCATTTCATGCTATCACTGGATGTGACACTACCAGTCAATTCACTGGAATAGGAAAAAGGACGACGTGGAAAGTGTTCCAGCAGTGCCCTCATCTTCTCCACAACTTTGGTGAAGATGAAGTACCAAGTCCAGCTATTCTATCCTCAGCAGAACAGTTTGTCTGCAAACTGTATGATCCAAAAACGACCAGCACTTCAATCCATGATGTTTGCTGTGCCCTGTTTCGGAAAGTGAAAGCCATTGTGGATACTTTACCACCAACTCAGGATGCCTTGTCTCTGCACCTCATGAGGGCCCACTATCAAACAAAGGTTTGGAAACAGCCACTAGTGACCCATCCACAGTTGCCCTCACCAATCAGTTGTGGTTAGCACATGAAGGATTGAATGCTTGTCCCCCAGCTTTTAACCAAAGAACCTGTACGGCCAGGTGCTTGGAGCTGACGATATGTGGATGCAAGGAAAGTGGAAGTCAATGCAGTACCAGGCAGTGTCGATGTCGAAAAAGTGGAATATTTTGCAGTGGGGCATGAGGGTGTGCCTGTGCATCTTAGTGCAAGAATACTCAGGTACTCTCATTATTATTATTGAGTTTTGCCACATTATATGCAACTATATTGCTTTAGATTATTTGGCATGATATTGTTTTTCCTGTTTTGTAGATTAGATTTATATTATGCCCTTGGGTGCATGAATGCATGTTTTGTATTTGGATGGTGTTCATTATCAAAACAGTAAATTCTTCTTTTGTGTCCCTGACCAAGACTCAGATTGAGCTCATGGACATGGTCCCTGGGTGCCTTCTGTTGGCTGCTTTGATGGGGAAAAACATACCTTTGCCATACGACTATGTACATAGTTATTACTACTAACTAGTTACTAACCCTAAAGAAGTGAGAGAGCAGTTATGGTAGGATGGAATTAATAACTATAGTGATATGTCAATTAAATATAATTTGTGTTACAACCTGGTACATTAATGAAGTCAAATAGCACCATAGACCACCATCTACAGTTCTACATTTCCGCCTTGACATTAAAGTATTATAACTTGTGCAGCATTGCACTCTCTCTCCCTACAAGCTTTAAACTTGGCTTGACTCATTCCCATAGATAGGGGTACTGATTGATAGAGGTTTTGGGATACTATTTCCAAGCTGATATTCACTTTGAAAACTGGTTCTCTTTAGGCGGAGATTGTTTTTTACATGTTCTAGTTCTGTTGTCTCTTACACTGTACAATAAATGTTCATTCTGACACATCAGAAGACATCCCACGAGTGTTGGCTTTCATTTGATGCCATTTTTATGTATATGGTCCTTGTGGTTGTGGAGATATTCAACATTTATTGTTGGCATGTTGTGTTGAGCAGGAAACCAAAAAAATTGGCCTGAAATTGCTTGTACAAGTTACAAAAAAAAAAAAAATTCAGCTTGACAACCACCCTAATATCTTACCTATGGGTATCTTCTAACTAAAAAAATAGGGTGACAGCTTGTACCAAAACATGTCCGCAAAAGTCTTAACGGAAGCCCTTTTCAGAATTGGCCCCCTGACTAAAACCCCCATGTGTCCTTGCATTGTTCATTTATTCAATTATGGTAAAAAAATATTTGAAAAACTTCATATCAGACTTGGATCAAAACATATTTCTCCCATCTCACGGTTAGTGCGACTGACAGTAGAGATCCAATATAACCACATGAGTTATAGAAATTGATTTTTTAGAATGAAGTTACATCTTTTAACTTCACCATCTATCACAGCTGGCTAAGTCTCTGGAGGTCCCACAAAATCCAATAAACCATATGGAGACTTTTTCTACTGGTGTGACAGAACTTTGCGAGAGAAACAGTGCTCATAAAGATGAGAAATAAAATGGCCATGGGAGTATGATCACATAGAGAATACTATTTAATAAACATAATATCATAAAGACATAATGAAGCAATTCTTAGCCGTAATGTCCAAATGAAGTCATAATGGAGCAATGATTTTGGAATCAATCGTTAAAGTCAGTTAGCATTCAACAGCAAAAACTAACAAAGAAATGTATACTTCAATTATACTGTATAAAATTGTCTGCTTACAGCTCTAGTTTGACAGGACAATGCTCAAGGCATTTTAAGAATGAGCAAGCATTATGGGTTCTGGAAAAGAGTAGAGGAGTGGTTGCCCAGGAAACGGCTTATGCAGCAAATCTGAAGGTTAATAAACTAAAGCCTGGACATGGTGAAAATGCTCACTCCGGAGAGAGGGAATTATATGGAATGAGATCTGATCCAAATGCGTGGCCACCCTTGAGAAATTGACTGGTTATTGGTTAGGTCCTATTTACACAGGCAGCATAGAGGGAAGAGCATATATCAGGCTAACGTGTCAATGACAGGCGCACAGACAGGCACACAATGGCTGTCTTTTTTATGTGAATTCACAGGAATAAGAACGATCATCAATTTTTACATAGTTTAAGGGGGGTATATCATGGAACATAGGATTTTATTTTATTTTTTTAAATAAAAGAGATTGATAACCTCCCTATCTAATCCCACCACACTGATAAAAAAAATATTTTGCATTGGAGTTCTGTCCAAAATGACACATTCAAACAAAAACGATCCATCAAATGTTACCGTCATTGTGTATTGTCTACCAAGTATTGAGGTCTCTGCGTTCATATGTAGAAAAAGTGCAAAAAGTTGGCATCTTATCTACCTCTAGAGAGTACAAAATACATTAAGGGAACATATTAGTATAAACTACTACTAATTAGTTACTAATTAATACTAAAATAACCTTGGGATATGCATTTTAGGGATTGAAAGGGTGTAGGTGTACCTTTGAGGGTGCTGCCCCAACAACAAGCTAACTTTACAATTATTTCTCTTTTTTTCTGACATGTGTCAAGGAACAACATGGCAATTTTCAGCAACACTTAATAATACGGTTCCATCATTAATGAATAACTACACAGGAAGGAACAAATGAGGATGAAATATTAACATTCTAGTAACTAACAAGAAACTCTGATTAACAAATTACTAAGTAATAGTGCTCAGTTGAATGAGATACAGTGGTTCACTATTAGCTAATCAGAAACTAATATTTGTTTTCATATCTCCCAGAGGACTAACTAAAAAACTACTACATACAGGTTCATAATTAATGTGAATAATGCATAATATATAATTAATTCTAAAGTAAAGGTCATAGTAACCCACTAGTGTTACAAAATCATTCAGATGGAATTACTAATTATTGGGATCAGTATTCTAAAGTGAAGATCATGGTAACCCTAGAAATGACTCAAGTGTTATCCAATCCGCCAGAAGACATTGCAATATCCAAAACCTTACAAAAAACTCCAAAGCTTACAATGATTTCAGTCATCATGTTTTTCACTTAAGTTTTCCACTTATACTGATCCAAAATCATTAGTAATTCCTTCTGAAGGATATGATAATAATGCGTTACTCATTTGTTCCTGTGGAGTTCTTCATTAATGATGGAACAGCATTATAAAGTGTTACCCAATTCTCTTTAGCCTTATGAATCTAAACATTACTTCCCTTCAGAACGCCTTTTATTATACATAAAATTGTTACTTTAAACATGGAAAACTATGGAAAACTAATACATTTGATGTAGAAATCAATGTCATTATATAGCTCACTTACATGCAACACAGAATCCAGCAAGTTTGGAGTCTCTTTGCAGTTGTCGGTCGCAGTTGCATGCAGTATGCTTGCATTGGTGCGTTCCACAACGCTTTTTGTGTTATTGAAAAACAACTTTACACAAGACAGGCAGCCAAGACTGCAAGCAAAGCTTGCTGCCTATCACATAATGTGTAAAACAGCTTTACGGATCAGAAACAAACTGGTTTTGAAGCAAGAAACCTTGATTAACATTATGCCATGTCTTTAAAGAGCATATTGCAGGTAAAAAAAACAAAATCAAAATTAATATATAACCTTGTATGAAAATACCATATGAAAAGATAATGCAGGATTTAAAATGTTTTAAAACGTCATAAGGGCACTAATTTAGTAGTGAGCGTTTCTTTGAATGCTCCTAAAAAACGCCTTTTTTTCCCCGAAAGGGAGCCTCAGCTCAGTGCAGAGTAGGCTGGTATTCAGTGAGAGCGGTCGTGAGTCAGTGTGTTTTCGGTAGTTTTTGTAAATTATTGTGTTTGTGGAGGTTGCAAAAACTCCGGCCTGTCAGGACATTGGACATTGAATCCACAGGTTTCCTAACAAGAAAAAGGACGGTGCTATCTTTCGTGTCTGGTGCGGTTTGTGCAGGTGAAGAGACAGGGTTTCTCTTTCGCATCAGCTTCGAAAAACTTGGTCGCGTGTAGCGTTCACTTTAGATCGAAGGATTATCATCCCGGCGATATGATGGAGTTCAACATGGGATGCCGAAGCAAAAACCTGGGGGGTGACATTTTCCACTAAGGCCCAGTTTGCATCCTCCCTGCAGCACTGACTTTTCACGGCTTTGAACATTGCCTCGCATTTCCCACACAAGCACGTATGGAACAATAAATTATATCAGGAATACAAATATCTCTCTGTCTCTCGATGAGAATAAATGAGCATGACATACGCCTGATCAAAGCTTATTAGTTTCTGTTATTGGTAAGTTCCAATACTCCTAGATGACCAATAATAGCTTTGCTATTAACTGATATCCGATGGTAATAATCTGTACGATATTGTGAGCACAGTGTATATCGTTAGCGAACGTGTATCTATCTATAAACTAACACTGGTTTCTCACCAAGACACCTGCCCTGTTCTCCACATGTTCTCCTCACACAACAACTCAATTTGTCTCCTCTGACCGTTGTTCTGTCTAACATTAATCCTGGCCTGTCCCTGCTCTCTTGGCAGCATAGCAGGCTCATAATTGGCTGTGGTCCGTCATAAGACTATAAACAATTTCCTCAGCGTCCGAAATGTCATTGAGATCCATTGTTTTCCTGTTGCTTGAATCGACCGCTCTCCCGCCTGTTACGTCACGCCCGTCACGCCCATTTTCAGATGCGAAAGTAAAATTTTCTCACAAAAACGACTCCAGAAGCCTCTGCAGCGTATTTATAAGTATATTTTAAAGAAAATCTGGTTCCTACATTATTTTTCTATACATTGACTCGTTGGGTCCTCTAACCTGCAATTTGCTCTTTAAGGGAAAAATCTTCCTTCTTTGTATGGGCACTGCCCAGACCAGAATCCTTTTCTTGGTGCAAAAGAGAGGGGAAAACAAAATGCAGGACCACATATAAAAGCTTTATTACTCCAGCTATCCTTAGGGAGATTTTTATGATGTTAATGTGTTCAGTGGCTTGCGCTTCCCCACCCCTGATATATTGTTGTTATTATGTTTCCATTTGTAACTGGAACGGTTGAGAAGTGGGCTTAGTGGCCCTGAGTGTGATCTTACTGGAAGCAGTCCACATCTGAGACAACACCTCACATCAACCGTCCAATCAGCTCTTTCCAACAGCCCAGCCACGGAGTCCCCATGAGTTATGATCAATTACCTCCACCAATAACACTACTCACACGACAAGCTGTGACCGTACAAACGATGTGTTTGAAAGTGGTAATATGATTCATTATGAAAGCTACATAGGGATAACCTCTCATTTTTATGTAAACTATGGCATATTTAGCTTACACCCCATAAAAAGAAGGTATGAGAGCTAAAAAAGAAGAAGAACAAACAGTGTAGCTCATATCCCAGTGCCATTGCTGTCATCTGCCTAAATTTAGATGAATTACTTCAGGGCCCTACAAATTCACACAGCATTTGAGGGAATGTGATTTACAGAGGAAGCACACCTGATTCCTTATGAGCAAAATCGACAAAGTTGTCTGTTCTACCTTCATTTTCCCTCTTCCTTCTACTATGCAATTTCTCTGTCAATCTATATCATTAGGGTGGCTATAAATCACGGTTTAATGACCCTGCTGCATGGAAAGAAACAATAAGCAACAGCTCCATCATTTCCTGTAAAGCTTGACTCATGCATGCCATACTATACTTGATCCTTTCCAAACACCTTGTTGTCATCCAAACACCTGTTCGTACCACATATAGCCCCATAAACAGATAAAACAGAATATAAGATGCATTTTAACGAAGGGGATTTCTAATTACAACCTCATTGTATCTGCTCATGGACAGCAGATGTCTGCTTGACGTGAGCAGCCTTCAAATAGTCCAAAAGAAAAGGCCGTTCAAAGGAACACAGTGATCTGGAGCAGGATCTATCAGTTCCTTTTGGCAGAAAGCTAGCAGAAGAGAACGAATGCTCTCAGAAGAGAATGAAAGCTCCCAGAGACTTCTACAGTATGTGAAACTAAAAAGACAAAACAATAAAAAGCCAACATACTGGAAAAATGGCTGAGGATGTGCGAAGAAGACCAGAAGGCTGTCTGGAAATGTGGCGTTTATGTGTGATGTCCTACTTTAGATTCTTCAGGGAAAATCGAACAGCTGTACAAGCATATATGAGAGACAGTTTGTCAACATGTCAATGATAAAAATGTTCCCTCTGTTTCCCAAGCCGACGTGGTAATTCCTTAGCATAACACACACACCATTGGATATGAAGACAAAGGCTCACACATTTAATCGACTTATCTTACTGTAGAGTGTTCATATAGAGTTGACTAAATAATATAAATCTCACTGTGCCTGTACAGAAGAGTCACAGATGATGCTGTTATAGAATGCTCTTAGACATGAGGAAGGTGAGGGTCATTGGATTCATGTCATTACAGTAATAATTATGTTATATTACAACCCCGTTCTTCACCTTGTTGTACACATATATAGTGGGGGAAAATAAAGGTCATAAAAGATTGGAACAATTTGAAAAATAAGTAAAAATACTTTGGCCAATCAATAGATTTAGTCATATGCATCAGACTAATCGCAATTAATCACATATTGATCAATATTTGCGGGGGAAAGCCCACTAACAAAGATCATTACAAGCGACTTTTGTGAAATACAAATAAATCATAGACATTACAAAAATGGTTTTAGAGCAGGCGGGGGAAAATAACATATTACATTTAATAAATAATAATTTTAACAATTAATTGTAGCATATTAACGCAATACATATTAATAATATAATTCTAACTCTTGAAAAGTTTTTGTATATATAATTTAAGTGGAGGTTATAAATAAAAATGTAAGATTCAAAAGGCAAGTATATATGCTCTGGTGGTAAAGAACCATATGACTTTTTATAGAAACACTTTAAATAAATTCCTTTTCTGCACCACCTGCAAAAGCTTGCAATAATGCTTAACAACAAATGCACTTGAAATATGTTTTCTGTCTAAAATCCAATTAAATGGAGCCTGGAAACTTTACAAACAGAAGCACAGATTCCAGCTCTCTCTGTGTGACTGGGTGTAAAGCCGCTCTGGTTGCCATGGTAATGGTGTGAGCGAGGGATGGGAACGCAGGTGTCAGTGAAGGATTTAAAGGCACATTTTACTGCATGCAGCAGATGCAGAAATAATGTAGAGCATTAAAAGCTATGGGCTGAAGCGGCACGCATGCTTAATATGAACATGCTTTTTGGATGATAAAGACATAGATCTGCAGCAAAGAGGATCACACACTTAATACTCTGGCATTCCTGTATAAAATACAAAGGTTTACAAATTTCTGTTGTATCATCAATACATAATCTTCTCCACACTTTCACACAAGCTATTTTTCTCCATTACCCCACTGAGACTGAAAGACAGACTGGTAAATGAAGTGTACAACAAGATGAGCTGAGGCTGAGCTGCCGTGTGGCTGCTATATACTGTAATATATAAAGAAAAACTAAAATACTGAAACTCTTGCAGCTGTGGTTATGGGTAATTATGCTAAGTTGTTAACCTCACAGTAAAAAACTATTTGTGCATGTACTATAATAGAACTGTATAAGCTATATATATATATATATATATATATATATATATATATATATATATTAAATATTAATACATAATATATGATATATACCGTAATAATATTAAAGGTACCCAATGTAACTTTTTTTTATTCAAAATTAACTAAATGTAAATAATGATTCAATATCAATCCTTCTCCCAAAATGTGTTTTGTCTTACCCTAATTCTTAGTGTCTGAGCTTGACCACCACATATTTATGAAAGAAAAATACTTCCCTTAATTACACACAATAACGCACAATGTTGTGCTCTGAGCTCACTGTGATGTGACTGAGTTGGTCTTCTGCTCCAGGATGTCTGGTCCTGATGGTACATTACACAATCGTAGAAGCTGAACTGTACAGACCTGACCTCAGTGCCCTTGTGTCAGGCTCATTATACACTGCCAGAGACCTGCGAGAGACAAAGATAAGGGAAAAAGCAATCCAGTATTGGATTCAGAAGGAAATCAACAGTAGCCTGTTGTCAAGCAAATTGAATTTTAGTTATTATATTCTGTTTTATTTATTTATTTATTTTTACATCTGCTAGTTGTAAAATGAGCACACATCCTTCAGCTTAGTGTCAATTATAAAAAAATATAGTGTATTTTACAGGGCCGGCCCGAGGCATAAGCGAACTAAGCGGCTGCTTGGGGCCCCTTGGCCACCAGGGGGCCCCCCAATCGAGTCGAAAACTCGGAGAAACTTTTTTAGATGACTTAAACAAGTGACATAAATGAATGAATTCATATGAATGAATGAATGAATAATTACAGACAAGAAAAATCTGATTTCATGATCAATATACCTGCCTACAACTGCTGCTGTGTCTGCCAGCGTTTCACGAGTTCACACTTACAAAAAAGTCAGATAGAATAAATGCATATTTGGCGTGCTGTCCGAGGAGAGGGCCCCGGGCTCGGTATGCGGCCCGAACCCATAGTACTCCCCCCGTTCCTGACTGCGGAAGAATGAGCCAGGAGTGAGGAGTCGGGGTGGTGGAGGGATGCTGAAACTGTCAAGGAATGTTAGGTGAATTGACAGTGGATATTTATATATGCTTCCTCTCGTGCTGATAGGGTAGATATGTAATAGTTTGGTGACGAGTTGATTGGAATGATTTATTTGAACGTGCTCCTCCCGAACCTTGTTTATAAAACATCATTTCACGAGTTCACACTTACAAATAAGTCAAATAGAATAAATGCATATTTGGCGTGCTGTCCGAGGAGAGGGCTCCGGGCTCGGTATGCGGCCCGAACCCGTAGTACTCCCCCAAAAAGCTGTGAAATAAAATGCAGGGCAGCCGCCAGAATGATGCTGATGACCCCCCAAAAACTTGTGAAATGTAAAGCTTAAGATATCAGCTGCGGGAAGATTTCTTTACTGTGCTGGGAGGTTTCTTTAACGTAGGACGGGAGTTGGTTGACTTGGAGTTGGATGGGTGTGCCCCATGGATGGAAGGTTGTAAATGGTGCAGGGACGGAGGAGGATGGTATGGCTGATACGGTGGAAATAAGGAGGATGGAAAAGAAGGAGAAGACACCGCTGCGGCAGTGGATCGGACTTCTTTGGTAAACGGAACTCCTGCGGGAGAGGAGTGCACGACACTGCTGCGGCAGTGGACCAGACTTGCTTAGATTAATGGAGCTCCTGCGGGAGCGGAGTAGATGACACTGCTGCGGCAGTGGAGCAAGTTTGGAAGGAGTAACGGAGCTCCTCCGGGAGCGGAGTAGATGACACTGCTGCGGCAGTGAAGCAAGTTGGATGGAGTAACAGAGCTCCTGGGGGAGCGGAATGCACGACACTGCTGCGGCAGTGGACCAGACTTGCTTTAGGTTAATGGAGCTCCTGCGGGAGCGGAGTAGATGGCACTGCTGCGGCAGTGGAGCAAGCTGGATGGAGTAACGGAGCTCCTGCGGGAGCGGAGTGCACGACACTGCTGCGGCAGTGGACCAGACTTGCTTTAGGTTAATGGAGCTCCTGCGGAAGCGGAGTAGATGGCACTGCTGCGGCAGTGGAGCAAGCTGGATGAAGTAACGGAGCTCCTGCGGGAGCGGAATGCACGACACTGCTGCGGCAGTGGACCAGACTTGCTTTAGGTTAATGGAGCTCCTGCGGGAGCGGAGTAGATGGCACTGCTGCGGCAGTGGAGCAAGCTGGATGGAGTAACGGAGCTCCTGCGGGAGCGGAGTGCACGACACTGCTGCGGCAGAGGACCAGATTTGCTTTAGGTTAATGGAGCTCCTGCGGGAGCGGGGTAGATGGCACTGCTGCGGCAGTGGAGCAAGCTGGATGGAGTAACAGAGCTCCTGCGGGAGCGGAGTGCACGACACTGCTGCGGCAGTGGACCAGATTTGCTTTAGGTTAATGGAGCTCCTGCGGGAGCGGGGTAGATGGCACTGCTGCGGCAGTGGAGCAAGCTGGATGGAGTAACGGAGCTCCTGCGGGAGCGGAGTGCACGACACTGCTGCGGCAGTGGACCAGACTTGCTTGAAATAATGGGGCTCCTGTGGGAGTGGAGTAGATGACACTGCTGCGACAGTGGATCAGACTTTGGTCGAGTTAATGGAGTTCCTGCGGGGCGGAGTAGAGGGCGCTGCTGCAACGATAGATGGACTTGCCTTTGGCTTGCTTCCTGGGATCCTATGGTGTTCTGAGCATCTGAGGAAACCGAAGAAAGCCAATATGAACATAGCATCCAGTGTGCGGGCGGTGTTGGTGGAGTGGTAGCCTCGGCGGAGGGTAGAGATGCATTTGGTGAGTATGTCCAAGGTTATTGGTTGTCTGGCATCTGGACGGGTTGGTTGGCTTTTTTTTTTTTTTTTTTGGATGCCTTTGATAAGCATTGATGTCTGGGAATTTGCTATGTCTGCGGAGGGTGAACCAAAAAGGAGTTTGTGGAAGAATTGGATTCCGCTTAGATAGCCCTTGATGGAGCGGGCTTTAAGGTTCTTGGTGCTGTCCAGATAGGATATAAATGAAGTGATGTTGAGCAGAGAAAAACTGGAAAAATGCTGGTTGAATGTGAAGTGGAAAGACTTAAAACACTTCCATGCGGTTAGGTGGGATTGGAGGGTGCTGGGTGAAACGGCTTGCAGAATGGAGTTAAGAGAGGCATCTAGAAGTGGTTTCAATGGATGGTTTATGGGAATATTAACTCTGAATAGTGAGGTACTGGGGTTGGGCATGGGTCCGCCTCTGGTTGACAGCCTGAATTTCAGCCTGAATTTCTGAAAAGCAAAACGAGAGAGAGAGAGTCGGCTATTTGATTTTTGGACTCAGGAACATGTTTTGCAGTTAAGATGAACTGGTCGCAAGCTGCGATCCAAATGAGGCGTCTTAGGAGAGGCATTAAAGCGGGGGAATTTGAGCGGCCTTTGTTGATGCAATGCACGGTTGCTTCATTATCACAGCGTACCATGATGCTGTTAGTCGACCATTCTTTGCCCCACAAGAAGGCTGCTACCACTAAAGGATACAACTCGAACAATGCTGAGGATGTTAGTGATTGTGGTAAATCTAACAACTGGGCTGGCCATGTAGACGCGAACCAACGACCTTGGTAGAAACCGCCGAAACCAACGGAAGGAGCTGCATCTGTGAACAGTTGGATATCCGCAGGGAGAGAAATCAGATTATTATAGAAAAAAGACAGGCCGTTCCATTGTTTAAGGAATGTTATCCATAAACTGAGCTCGTTGCTACATGAAGTAGTTAGGGAGATTTGGTCCTCTAGCTTGTGAACTGATGATGCAAGGAAGAGGAGATGTGAGATGAAAGGACGACCTTGTGGGATAATGCGCATCGCAAAGTTTAAATGGCCGAGCAGAGATAGAAGCTCTCGTTTAGAGCAATTTGGATTTTCTAGAAGGGTGGATGCGACCAGAATAATCCTGTCGATTTTTTCCTTGGGTAGTGAGGCCTGGAAGTTGATTGTGTCCAATTTAATGACCAGGAATTCGATGGATGTGGCTGGACCCATGGTTTTTTCTTGGGCGATTGGAATCCCGAGCTCGCTGAAGACTTTTTGGACTGTGAGGAGATGTGCGGCTGGGATGGATTCAGGTGGAGAGATGATCAGGAAATCGTCTAGCAAGTGGATTAGGTAGGGTATCGAGTAGTTATTGGAAAGAATCCAACAAATAGCCTCTGATAGCATGTCGAAAATTTTGGGGCTACTTTTGCAGCCGAAAGTTAAACGGACAGAAAAATAAAATTTCCCTTGCCATCGTACGCCGAACAAATGCCACGAATCCGGGTGGATGGGCATCACTTTAAAGGCAGAGGTGATGTCAACTTTAGCAAGCCAAGCGCCGTAACCTGCGTCTTTAATCAATGTTATGGCTTGATCAATGGCGTGGTAATGAAGAGAAAATTGTTCGAGCGAGATGGGGCTGTTAATGCTTGGAAACGGAGAATTATGGGGGGCTGAAAGATCGATTATAAGGCGTTTTTTGCCTGAAAATTTTCTGGTGGCCACTCCAATTGGGCTGCTACGGAAATGTTCAAAAGGACCAATCATAAAGCCCGATTCGATTTCTTTTTTAATCAGGGTGTCGACTGTGTCAGGTTCGGCGAAAGCAGATTGGAGATTATCACATATGATACTCTGTGTGGGGAGGCTTTCGACGCCAGGATTAAAGCCATGCTCGAGACCAGACAGTAAATAGTCCTTAAAATCAGTGTTAGGGTGGTGGGATAATTCAGAAGACAGACGGGAAAAATTCACAGGAGTCGATAAGTAGTTTTTTGAATCTTTATTTACAGACCTTTTGACAGGGCATATAGTGCGCGCGTGCGCGCCGCCACAGTAGCTGCAAATATGTAAAAAACGGCAGCGTTGCCATAGACAACGCCCCGCATTGAAATTATTGCAGGCTTGGTTATTGGATGGGAATGAGATTTTTCTTCTTTGGGAATCCGTAGCTGAGTCGTTGGGATTAAAGTTTGCTGGTCGCGGGACATAACTGGTTGATTTTCCAGCTGATGAATCTGGGCGGGGAGGATTTTCGGGGTTAATCAAAGGACAAGCTGTGGTGGAATGAGAGACAGATCTGCAAACTGCGCAGGATATGTTGCGGCAGCCTAAGAACACTCTGTTGTGTAGCTCTGTGTCAAGGGCTCCCCAGTAAGGGCACTGGTTCCACTGAGCTACACGGACGGCGCATTTTGCTGAGAACAATTTGTGGTAAGTGTAAAAATGTGTTCCTCCATATGACAACGCGAGCTCTGCAATTATCGCGAGATAGTCGTTCAGTTCTCGTCTTCTGTGGGGGAGTGCGGCGCAAATGATTTCGCTACACCGGCTGAAAGCAATTGCGAATTCGGAAAATGACAGGATGCGGGATGAATTGTGAACTGGGTTTTTCAAGGTGACTGCAAAATCGCCGCAATCGATTTGCCTATTTGAAACAGAGGAAGGGAGGATAGATAGAAGAGAGGATAAATCGATATCCACACCTGTGAGTATCTGGGCTCTGATGTTGTTGGACACGGGGGGCGGTTCCATAGCTGTAGCGTTCGGCGGGATGGGCATCGGCGTTGCGTAAAATAGGGTGAAAGAAGAATGGTTTTGGGGAAAAGTATTAGGAGGGAAAAAACCCGGGACCGAAGCCGTTTGTGGAGGCAACCTCACACTTGGGTCGGTCCCTAAAGCTTGGGGGGAGCTGGAAAAGTTGGGAAAGAAGAGAGCTGGGGAGGTAGGAAGTGTGTGTGGGCCTGCGGCTCTAGCTGAGGCAACCTCGCGCTAGAGACTGACGGTGGGACTCCAGGCCAGGGACAGGAAAAAGGGTTGGAAAAGGTTACGGGAGGATGGTGGGGTGGTTGGGCTTGAAGCGTTGGCATACTCGTGTTTAAAGAGCGGCCTGTTTCGCATGAAACTGGCAAAGTGGCGTGAGGTGCGGTGCTGGAAAACGCCACGGTCTGTAGCTCAGCAGAGCGGAGAGAGCAGTGGGGCCTGGCGGCGGCGGAATCTGGGGCGCGGCCCAGGCTAGCTGAAGGCCTGCTGTGGCCTGGCGCTCGCGTAGAACTGGGCCCTGCGGCGTCGGGAGAAGGAGTTTTCTGAAAACGTGAGTTTGATGTTTTGTTACTTGCCTTTTTTGCTGTTTTTGAAGGTGGAGTGGATTTCGGAGAAGGGAAAGCTCCCTGGAGAGAAACAAACAAGTTGTACAGTTGTGATTTGTTCATCCTCCTAGAAAAATGAACGTCAGCGCTGATTAGCGCTTGTCTCAGCCCCAGCACTGTCCATTTCTCGATTGCCGGAATATTGGGTTGTGCTGAGGTGTAGGAGGAAGCTGGAGATGGTGGAGGTCTTGATGGTGGAGGTGAGGGCAAACCACGTCGCCTCGGTGTACGAGAGGTTGAGCTGGAGGTTCGGGAGCGGTATCCTGTTGAGCATGGGAGCTCGTAGCGGTGATAGGGAGCTGAGATGGAGCCTGGCTGATGAAGGAGTCGTCATCGGAAGGGTAGAGTTCGATCTCTGACATTGTGGCAAAAGGGCGGGACCAAATGCTGAAACTGTCAAGGAATGTTAGGTGAGTTGACAGTGGATATTTATATATGCTTCCTCTCGTGCTGATAGGGTAGATATGTAATAGTTTGGTGACGAGTTGATTGGAATGATTTATTTGAACGTGCTCCTCCCGAACCTTGTTTATAAAACATTTAATCATGCGCAAAATCTAGACACCTCGCGCGTGCATAGACAATTCGTGCGCAACTGCGCATAGTCACGGTAATGCTAAGCCATGTCACAAAAAAAGGACGTATCCCTCTGGTGCCGAAAATAGAAATAAGAAAATGACAGAGGAGGAGAAAAAAAGAGTAAGATAAATGTATGTTTGCATAATTATTTACGGTATGTTTTGTGCAGCAATTGACCCATTCCTATCTACGGCAAGCCCCGAGGGGAAAAATACATTGCATACACACATATACAACGGGCGCCAGTACATCATTCCCTGGTTTATAGTAACAGACTTTGTTGGATTCTGTCATGTACAATCCAAGAAAGTCTGTTACAATAATAATAATAAATAAAAAAAAGATTTTGAGGACAGTTACTCTGTATTGAGACAGTTGAGAAATAATAATATTTTTACAGTTTTCAACAATAATTGTCATTGTTGAACCCTTGCTCTTATTATGTTTCTGATTTCTCAGTTTTGTCATTATTTTAGCAAATAATTTATTTTATATGTTTTGAGACAGTTTGTTTTAAGAAGTTTCAGAGAGTTAGTAAAAGAGTAAAGTAAAAGTTAAAACTTTTTTATTTAAGTAGGCTATCTATTTTTGATTAAGTATTTATTTTGTATTAATACATAACCTCACTGTATTAATTTATAATGTAATTTAATTTATAATTTATATTCATTATTGCGTGATATTTGTGTCAATAATCGTCAAGCACAGGTGGCTCCGCGTAGTGGGGGGGGGGGCCCCAAATCAAATTCTGCTTAGGGCCCCCAAAAGGTTCGGCCCGGCTCTGGTATTTTAACTGGGATCCACAGGTTAAGTCCAGGATTGATTAACCAAGCTATGTGGTTCAAACCACGCCAAATCCAAACAGCAGTGATTTATTCCGACGTGAGGAAGAGCCGTATCTGTTCCAGTAGTGTCAACAAGATCCCCGGCAGAGATGCCACATCCTTCAGCATGTTTAGGAGTGTTAGAGCTAAACTGAAGGTGTTTCCTGGAAGTACAGTCAGGTCTCCCGTTTAAAGCGTGGAATGACACCGATTCTTAACACCTGCAGTCACACATTTCTGTGTTCTCTTTGCACCTCCACTTCACACACAGGTTTCATTTGCACTGAATACAGAAACCAAGGAAATTACAGCTAAATATAGTACTTTTGTATCACCAAATCTTAGCACTTCAATTAGCCATGATGTCTGTAGCAGTGATGATGAGGAATGTATATATAATTAAATAAAATACATATATATTTTATTTTATAACTATAATTAAATCCTTATAATTAAGTAAATAATTATATAAATAATTATACATATATTAACATTAATTGTAGTTTATTTCACATTTCAAACTCAATTTAATTTTTAAAGTTGTAATTAACTTTTAATATAAATACAGTATAGGCCTATATATTATTCGACTAACCCACATGAGGCAGGATAAATTAACATTACTCACAACTCAAGTCTTTGAAAAATAAAAAGTCTTAAGACATAAGAATAATACAAACTGACCTCAACCTTCAAGAAACCCACTTGGGCAAAGTCACAGGGGAAAAAAATCAGCTTCCCTCAAAAAGATCCAGATATACTTTCATCTTTTCCGCAGTCCTGGCCAACCATTTAAGGTTCAGAAGGAGTCAATCCTCCTTTTGCGTCACAGCTATGCTAGAGCCACAGTACAAAACAGAGAGAAGACAATGTGCCAAGAATTAATCTATGATAACTGCGCAAGTCCTGCTAAAAGTGTACACACAGATCAACTCCTTCATTATGCCTTGAAATTAATAGTTAATTGAATTCTGACTAATTCTTATTCATATTGTGTCCTTGATATGTCAGTATCTCCACAGTTTTGAAACTGAATGGCTTAGACTATTCATCTACAGTTTTGTTTTTGTCCTAAATGGTTTGAACCCTCAAGGCCGTTTGGGTTTCTCCATCTTCCTACGTCTGGGCTTTACGCCACAGGACAGCATGCCGAAGTGTTGGAGGGTAGACAGTAGAAGGAGACGACGTGACATTTCATGGTGGTTCTCTCCTGGAATAGCTTAGAGGAAAGCTTCTGCAGACATGACAGGAGTTGTCATGTTCACTCTCTTTGGGTAATTGTGCCTCACCTCCCCAACTACATGCTGCCACTTCAGACAAGCATCCTAATCACCTCTTCCTCCTTACCATTCTCCTCTTCCTCTTCCTCAGGCACAGAACAGGAAGTGCAGCAACTGTCTGTACTCTTCTTTAGAATGAGTAACAAGTTGAGAACACAAAGAAACAGCTCTAGAAAGGATTCTACATACCCGTAGAAAGCAACTCCATGCAGCACCTAAAATGCATTCCACACAGAAAACAATTCATGCCAACAGAGTTTGACTTTAGCATGTTGCTAAGCCTATAAGAATCCTAAATACCTGAATGTTCGTCATGAACATTTGGCCCATTTGTCGCATGTGATTTGTCTATTCAGACCGATATGTAAAAAAAAAAACAAAAAAAAAAAAAACAGTAGACGGGCTGAATGAAAAAGCAATTTTCATTCTCTGACAGTAGGTGGCACCTATAGAATAGGCGAAATACAGAAGTTACCCTGGTTACTGCTTTACACAATGAAGCAATGCTTAACTTTCTGTTTCTAACCAGCTTGTGACAGAGAAGAAATAAGCCTGTTTTCAACCAGGCGTTTAGATTTTTGTATTCAAAATGGTGTTTATCAAATAGCACCTAATATAAGAATTCAGAGACAAGAGAGCTAGTTCCGGATTCTTCCACTGCTATTCACTGTTGTTAAGCAAAATAGACTGTTCTTGAGCATCGGTCGCACTGACGGCATTCAAATTTTTGTGTCGATCTAAATGGACGCATTAGTCTTTCATTCAAATTAAAATGTTTTTCAAACCAAATTTTCACACTGAATATTCATTTTGTAGTGAACAGGCCTTATGTCAAAGACCCAAGTGACCATGACCGATTTGGTTGTTCTACCTGCAGCGACTCCAGATGCCACTCAAATAGTATATATGGAAGAAAATCAATAGTTTGATGTTAGCATGTTGCTAAGCTAAAGGCCTGGTAAACTGATAAGCGTCAACACAAATAGCACACAAAAATATTGAGTAAAAAGAAGTTTTGAAAAAAAAAGAGCATTTCAGTACTGCACTCTTTCACAACAACAACCAACTGCTATCCACAAAGAAGTAGGATATACAAAAAAGGTCACAGACAAACATTTTTATTTATTTATTCTAAAGCAGCTGAAAGGCTGGAACTCGGTTCCTATCAAATGCTGTCCTGGGTAATTTTGCAGGAAGATACAGCTGTTCAGAGTCCCATTTACATGTGTTATTTCCCTAGTACGCTCACTGGTTTTATTGAGCCGTATGACTCTGCCCTCTATCTGGTCCATATCTCAACTTTCACAGCATTCATAACTACCACACAGAGCACATTAAAAAAGTATTTTCACATCAGTTAAGTGCTAATTAAAATGTCAATGGTTTTTTAAATGTGTCTGCCCATGCATGAGAGAATGTTCATCAGCTTCCAATATGAGGAGCTCTCTGGGGTTCTTCTACACTGTGGCTTCCATCATGCTATCTGATAAATGGCACTTATAAACCTCTCAGTTAAGACTCAGGCTTGTGAAAGGCCACATGGAATTGAATAGCAGGTCAGCCTAGAAATTAATAAATTAAACCAGGAGTGAGTGAAATGTCAGCGATCAGTCAAGGAAAGAAATCTGTTCTTGAATCAAGACATGAGGGTGACTACACACTGTCATATTGGGATTCTTTGAGTGCACTCTTCAAGGTTAGACTCTAAGAAAATCCCACTGCCAAGAGTCAATGACATGCTTTTAGGCAAAATGACACTAGGAAGCACCGACCCGATCCCAGTATAGACGATGATATAGGTAATGTTCTATGGAGTAGCACAGTGCACAGCTCTTAGAGTGCTCCCTTTACTTATCTATTTACATATCTGTACTGGCATTTTTATTGGATTGCACCCACTCTAAATGTTCCACCCGCTCATTTAATTGAAAATGATTTCTGTCCTAGCAGGTCATTGTTTTTAAGCTGCTGTCAAGATCAAGATATATGCGTCCATCCCGTTGCCTCCAACCCCATTGCACTTTTCCTATACCTGCCTACTGATGAGGCTATTTAGTCTTTACACACAACATGGTTATTAAAAAAAAAAGGTTTTAGATGCACCCTGGCTACTAGCTAGAATACTAAAAAGTGAACCGTAATGATACTGGAATCAAACCTGTGTCTGTGTGATTTACTACCACAGTAAAGAAACGTATTATGGCTCAGAAAATAATAGGCAATAAAAGTTAGCAAACTTTATGTAAAGACACAGTGATGATGGAACACCTGGTGCTTCGGTGCGTGTGTGTCTTTTGCTGTATAAATCAAATGCTGGAAGAAACAGTGAGCATGAGACAGCAATTACAGAGCACGCAGAGAAAGGCTGCAGGATGCTTTGCGCACACACACACACATCTATTCTGTATTTCAACCACCTAGCTGGCATGTTGACAGTGTGGCCAAAAGCCAATCACATTATCAGTAAATTATCCCTTTATGAAACAGCTGTGCTAGCATCCGCCCTCCACTATCCTGGGTGATAACTGCATTTAGCTCTCAAAAACACTTTTTCATCTGCAGTCAGATTCCCAATGGCCATATTCTCTCCTCCAACATTTAGCTACACTCCCTGTTCACCCCTCTAAATCAGAGAGCAATGTACAAGACAAACTGTCACAACAGGGTGATGTGTGCAAGAGATGCATTCATTATTTATGCACTATACTGTTGACTTCCAAACAATTCCTGGGGCCATTTCACTGCAATATTTCCCACATGTGCACGTGTGTGTGTGTGTGTGTGTGTGTGTGTGTCTGTACGAGAGAGAAAGTGAGCGCATGTTACAGCTTTTGTCAATGCACATGGGTATGTGTGTATGTGTGTGTGTGTGTGCAGAGAGAGAGAGAGTGAGAGAGAGTGAGAGAGAGAGAGAGAGAGATACCTAGGCTTTGACCCTGTGATACAGTGTGGGTAATGATGTCTTATGTATGTTGCGGGGTATTTTTTTTTTATTAGCAATATTTGGATATTTTAGCTACTCGCCGAAATATTTAAAAAGTATTTTAAGCCTCATAGGGGTGTATATATTTATGGAAGACCATTTCTGCCTCAGAGAAAATGAAAAATAAACAAGTGTGAAATACTATAAAAAAATCTGTCAGAATAATGGGATAAAGTCACAATAATAAAAAGAAAATAAAAAACAGTGAAAAATAAAGTTATATTGTGATTTAAACGATAAATAAGAGAAATAGTCACAACTGTGAGATATAAAGTCACAATTACAAGAAGCACATGAGATATAGTCACAATTACCCAAGTAGTGAGACTGGCGACCGATCTTTTCTTATGTGTAATGATGTACATTAGAGTGAAACAGACTATATTGAAAAGAATAAAAGGGAAGGGAAGGGGCTTCGTTCTATCCATCGGTTGTTGATTGGATGGAAGCAGATCTGAATGTGAACTTGCAATCACAAGGGGCGCAGACTACATGATTGGCAAAGTCAGGCACACGTTTCACTGGAAGATCGAATTATTACATTGATTTAAAGTTGAAACATATGCACAGATCCTTTACAAATATATCAATAACATGCATTTAGAAAATAGTGTGAATTTTCATTTTATAATGATATTTTTTATTAAATATAAACATTTTTTTTTTTCTGTACAACGTTCTCTGATCATGAATGGTCGTTACTGGCCCCCATTCGGATTAAAAGCAGTGACCTTTAGAGTGCAAGTCTGGGAATAGAGGCAGTGTGGTGCAGCATGTTCTTTGGCCCTTAACCCTGCTCTCCACAAGAGCACGGATGGATCTGGGGCACACGGTCCCCTGCCCACTCTCAACCTGCTCCCAGAATGCATTGGGCCAGCTCTTCATCCATTCCCCATGAGAAATAGGCTATATATGTTCTTCCACTGACCCACAATGAATGTTTGTTAATGGAACACCACAGATACATTAGATAATTAGTCAGAACATCACAGTCATATCAGATGTAAAGAAATGGCAAATATACAAAAAATGTACCGATTTGTATACTTTATGTAATACATTTCTCAATGAGAGCTCAGAGCATTTGTGAGCTTTATGCAAAATGAAGAAAAATATGTGGGATAATGCTAGATGAGCAGCTGAGAAGAGCTCCAGGGCAACATCATGAACCTCTCACACTTGTCTGAGAAAACCAATGAACCGAATAGCATGACATTCCTGTATAACACAAATTTTACAGCAATTTCCCAATAGCAAAAAAGAGAGGGAGGTGCAAATGAATTTATGGATCTTGTTTATGTGTGTGTGAACTACACTGGGTCTCTTTTGTGTTTCCGATTATGCATTTTACAAGCAATCTCAGCACATGCTGTTTATAAATTATTACGACCATGTCTGACTGAGAGCGAGAAATGAGCCACACATTTTCTGTTACAATTATATTACTCAATTTTTCTCTTGTTCAAAATGAACATCTCATAGTTTCACAGGAATAATATGAAATAAAAATAAATTAGGGGAAACAAACTGCCAGACACAGCAGTCAGGCATCAGCTGCCAATTCTGACTAAACAAACAAAGATTATTTAACCCAAATTTTTTTTTTAAATAAACTAGCCAATATTTATGCAGGCGTTGCATTGCATGATCATCTTCGTTAAATCTAAATCTAGAAAAATCAACATTGCTTCAACTACATACTTCCAAGCATTTTTTTTTTTTCATTTTCTATGAGAATGTGAATAATCTCAAGCCAAATACTTCACCAGGGCTCCAGACTAACTTTTTGCCTTGGTTGCACTGGTGCGCCTAACTTTTTTATTTAGGTGCACCAGCACAAAATTTAGGTGCACTCAAATTTTTCCTCGTCTCGCGTCGCCTTTAACGCCACAATTTCAAGGTCACCTTTTTATCACGCTCCATATATTCATATATATTATGTAAATGCTTTTAAACAAGAATAAGGTGTAGTTTTATTTATTTATTTGAAGCACAATTATACTGTATATAAAAATATAAATCTTAAAAAAAAAAAAAAAATTAAAGTGCTGTTTTTACATTGTTCAAGTTAGGGCAGGGTATTGACACAAATTTCACAATTCGATTCAATATTGATTATTTTGGATATCAGGTACAATACATGGCAAATTTTCTCAAGAAAAACAAATCTCAACTAATGCTGTAAACTGGGAGTCAGTTGTAGCCCACTGCTTCATTAGCCTACTATAATATTGAAGGTAAAAATTACCTGATTTGTACACAAACACTTAAATTACACTTTTATTTTTTTTAATAATAATAAAGTTATATGAAATATAAACATTTAAATGGTGGCTGCATAAAAACTTACCAGATTTTTTTCAAACAACATGCATTAAATATTGAAAAACATTCAAAATTATAATGAATATGTAATATGGTGCATTTATTAGGCACAATGCTCCTCTAGAGTTAATTTTTCTAGCTAGCTAACGAGTTTATGGGCACTGGATATGTTTTTTCTGAGGTAAATGTGACGTTACATTACATTGTTTACAAGCGTTTTACTGACGTCTTTCCACGGTTGAAACACTGATTGAGCGATTCCATGTGAAAGATACGGATTTCGATAAGTTGTACTCTATCTTTTAACACACTTTCAGATGCTCGTTCATGTTTATTTCGCGCTGTAACTGGTATTATTAATAGGAAGAGGAGATCAAGTGCGCTCCGCGCTGCTGCTTCTCTTGAGCTGAGCTGAGCCAGAGCGATCTCACGCCACAGCGTCAATACACTATTTATGTTTTTGAATTTCAAACAAAGCACAAAGATTATTGCGATTTATGGGATGGGATGCTCGCTACAATGTTCCATTCATTCATCAACTGAAAACAGCATAGCCCAACGGTTCGTAAAAATCAATGAGAATCGATTAAAATCGAGAAATCAATATTTTTTACCTAGTTCAAGTAGCTTACATTTTTAAAAGTTTCTTCGTCGTCTGTTTTCCTGCGTTTATTTAGCTGATGCTGCTGATTGCCGTAACTGATTCTCTGGTGCTCAGGTGACAGTGACAGAACGCAATTTATTTCAATCACACAGTCAGCACGGAGCATTTTAGTCCTACAGGAATATCTGAACCACAGCCAATCAGAGGCAAAGACCCGCCCAATCTCTATCTCTGATTGGTTTAGACCACGATATGATCCAACCATGCGTGCAAGGAGAACAAAAGACTCGTTTGTGGAGAGGCAGCGGATGCGATCATGCGAGAACGTTAGGTGCACTGGTGCGACCTACGAAAAATTCTTGTCGCACCCTTACAAATTTTGGTCGCATGTGCGACCAAATTGGTCGCACTCTAGAGCCCTGTTCACACTGTGCACAGGCTTCACAAGACAACTAACTTTCCCCCAGCTTTGTTTGCAGTGAGAACAGAATATATTGGCAAGCTTAAATGAAAATACAAACTACATTTTAAGGCCAGCCAGAAAAAAAGGAAAAAAATGACTTCCTAGCACTGCAAGTATTTTTTGTAAGCACGTACTGCCAAGGATGTCTGATTTATATATTTGATAAATCATGTTGAAGGTGTGTTCAAATCAAATCAGCCGATTCTGTTTTTGTCTCTTATGCTCGCCAAGGGTGTATTTATTTGATCAGAAACAATAGCAAACACAGCAAACAATAGTAATACTGAAATATTACAATTTAAAATAACTGTTTTCTACTTTAATATATTTCAAAATCGAATTTATTCCTGTGAGGGCAAAGCTGAAATTTCAGCATCATTACTCCAGTCTTCAGTGTCTCATGATCCTTCAGAAATCATTCTAATATGCTGATTTGATGCTCAATAAACATTTATTATTATTATACATTTAGAAAAAAGTTGTGCTGCTTATTTCTTTTTTGTAATTAAATGTCTTAATGTTTTGTACCAAACAAAAACAAACTCAATTTTAAAGAACGCTTTATGCCAGAAAGGCATATACTGATTGTATAATACTTTTATGTGTAATAAGTTATTTCAGTTTTTCCTAGTGATAAAGTGTGTTTATGAGCTGCTTAATTCATCAAATGTTATTAAAATTAAAAATGAAACAAAATAAAACTAATAAACTAAATCCATAAAATGATCCCATGATGGGAACCCCTAAAAGGTTGTATGAAGCGCCCGACGGAACCCTTTAAGGTTCTATACAGAACCTGTACTTGTAAGAGAATAAATCAACTTTGAATCCTGCTTACTACTGTCTGAACAGTGTTACCGTAATAAGTAAATGACTGAAAACAGGTCAAAGCTGTGCATTTGTTAGCCCTTCCGGTGACCCATCTGTCTGTTCTTCTGTCCACTCGCTCTGTCGCTCTCTTCCTTTCTCTGTGGTTTGCTCTAGGTTATCCCTCCCTCCCTCTGCGAGTCTAAACAGTGCTTCTGTAATGAGTGAATCACGGATAACAGGCCGGAGCTCTGGGCCCTGTGGCCATTCCAGTGACCCTTCTGTTCTCCCAACCAATCAGCATAATCCGTTGAGCTGAGATAGGGGTCAGATGCCCAGAGTAGCTGGCTTGGGGTCCTGGAGCAGGGCCTAAACCTCTCTCTGAGCATTTGGTAGGGCACAGCGTGGCCATATGTCTGCTCTGAATTTTGTGACCTGCTGCTGGGCCTGGGAGCGTCCAATGACAATGTGTCTCAGAGGTCAGCATGAGTAACTTGACTGGATGTCATTATACCCTAGAAAGTTACACAAAGTAGCAGGTAAACACAGAACAGAGAGTAACCTGCTGGAGATATTTATTGTGCTATACTTTAGTCTTTTTGGACAGTTATTTCATCAATTTATTTATTCTAATTCATGTCCTTAAAGGGATGGTTCGGAGTAATTTTAACCTCGGGTCCTTTGCACCATGACATCGAGCCAAACCGAGACACCCTGTTCTGTACTCATAAAACGAGGTATTGGAAAGTTTGTAAGTACATCAGTAGTTTATTTAAAAAACACTTCCCTGATGGCTTATGCTACCGCTAACCTAGACGTCGAGGTCACTTCCGTGATTTGGGAAAAGCCCATATTCTCTGAATATTTGAGAGCATGTAAATGCAGTAAATGATGCGTTCAGCATCTAATTTTAAACAAACTTTGTGCAGAGGCCTCCAAAATCTAATCTCACCAAGCTGCTTTGATTCTGTGGGAACAGACGAAGCACATGGAGGAGCATGTATGTGTTACACAAAACACATCTACACCAACTGCACAAATGAGTAAAACACGTCCGTTGCCGCAATGAGAAACATGAAGCTTTACAAAGGCCAATAAAGGATGAAAAAAGGATACAAGGGGAATTGTAAGTGTACATAGATTTGGACCTCTCAATTTTATTCACATCTTGATTGTGCCAGACAGTGCTGTAATAAGTTATGTGCGTTACATTCACATAACATTCATTGTTGCTTACTAGGCCTGTAGCGACGCATCGATGACGTTCGACGCTTCAACGTCAAAATTTCGTCGACATCATATTTTTTTGTCGACGCTTCATTTATTTATGTATTTATTTTTTTGCACCGTTCCCGGCGGTACAGCTCACCACACAAACGTGGGAGACCGAAACATTGCAGAATCGAGGACGAAACAGCAACCTCTTCACCGAATTCACAACAAAGCCATGCAAAAGTCACAACAAAAGAAAAAGTCATAAAAAACCCAGCTCGCACTAAATCATCGAAGGTATGGGAATACTTCAAATTTAGCCCCAAACGTAAAGGTGTCGTTATTTGCGCTCTTTGTCAAATGGAGTTGACATCCCAAGTCTCCCGCATATTGATAGCAGCTTCCTGATGCCCGCAAATTAGTTAAAATCTCCCGGAATCTAGAGCCCGCGAGCTCCAAACCGTGTAGCGCGCGGCAGAGAGGGAGAGAGCGAGAGACCTTGCGTGTGTGTGCAAATGTGCTTGTGTTCCTTATGAAGCGCATGTAAACCCCACCCTCGTCAACAAAACCGAAAAATCAGGCCGGATGTTTTTTATGAGCACTGAAAACATTAAAATGAGCACCACATCCAGGTGTGATAGGGCTCATTTGAGTAGCCTACCAAACATTTTACAGTGTAGATACTCCGTAAGAACCAGATCAAAATTGTTGTGCATTGAATGTGCACTCCTGCAATTTCCATGTTACAAAAAAGAATCGTTCAATTAGATTAGTCGACTAATCGATAAAATAATCGACAGACTAATCGTTTAATTAATAATCGTTTACCCCAGCCCTATTGTTTACACTTACCAAGGCTGCATTTTATTTCACAATTTAAATGAGCTGTTTTGTAATACAAAGTCCTGTCATGAAACTCTAGATGGAACAGGCTGATAGGTCCTCAACCTGCTTGCTATCACGTCATTCACAGCTGATTGGTTGTTGTGTTAGTAGCCAATGAGCTCGCTGTTCAACCTTCAACCATTGCTGTTTACAGTTGCAGTTGTAGCAGTTGCAGCACACTTTCAGAAACCCTCCACCTTCCCCAGCTACACCTGTATATAAATCTATTGCGGGTAATATAAAACATCATTTATTCCTGTGATGGCAAAGCTGAATTTTCAGCAGACATTATTCCAGTCTTCAAATGTTCTTCAGTGATCCTTCAGAAATCCTTATATTATTATCAAATATTGAAAACTACCAACAAGGATTTGTTGATGAATAGAAAGTTCAGAAAAGCATCATTTTTTATGTAATGTATTTTTTTTTTTCAAATAAGTAACAGAAATAAAATATTACTTAAGTACATATTTAAATGAATACATAAACAATGAAAAGCAAGATTAGAGCTATTATTTTGGAAAAGAGAGAGCTTAGTCAACTGATCGAGAAAACAAAAATAACATTAATTCCTTATACTGTACTTTATAAATATAAAATACTTTTAATGTTCAGTAACTGCTCAGAATGGAAAGCAGTGGAAAAATAACTAGAAACATCGAGGACAGTCGGCCTACTTATCTAATCACCATTTTTATATTCATGACCCCTTGGATCAATACTGAAGCCTCCTGATAATTCCCTTGTTTCCATCAATTATTTGGCATTTTAAAATGCAAGTGTGTTTGTAAGTCAGAGAGTGGAAGAGAAATAGAATGAGGGATTGAACGTGTGATCAGAGACTAAAAAAGTGTGCTACAGAGAGACAGAAGGAGGCGAGATATTTAATACACCTAAAGAATGGTTCTCTAGTATAGTACTCCATTCAGTCCTGATTCTTTGTAGACATAAATTCACATATAAACTCACATTTTGCTGTAATCATAAATATTGTTTAGATAAATTATGCCACACTGACTTCATTTATATCCCCAGAGGAGTAAATCTGTGTTCTGAGGGAGAAAAAAAGACATTTTACTGAAATGTGACTTTAATCACTTTCAGTAGTGCTTTAGAGCTGTTTGTGATGATGGAGACTCGCTCATTAATTTTGTATGGCAGAAGTGCTTGACAGAATGATAGATTTTTAATCAAAGCTTTTAATTACATTGGGGATGTGCTTCAAACCTACAGAGAGACTTATGGAACCCCAAGTGTTTCTCTGCTTTATTTTGTCAAAAGATTGAGATGCATGAACAGCTTGATAACATTGGCCTTTATGCCTACAAGAATGTCAGTTTCACTATTTGGTAAATAAGTAAATATATCACTGAAAGCAGGACTAGCAATACCATTCAGCAGAATACTATTTTGTTTTAAACAGTTTAACTATTCTTGAACTAGATCTTTCGTTATTATTATTATAAATCTGTATTATTACACATATTACATAATCTATAATTTTACATACTTGTTGTTTTGTTTTTACATCCAGTCCAAATTACTGCCTGCAAAACAGTGTGGTTAGCAATGTCAATATTGTCTGCCATGAAAAGTGTAAAATAGTGAAAATTAATATGAATAAACAACTGTCTCCACAGGCACATCTCAGGCCTCATTATCCACATATATCCAGCCTCAATTATAAGTATACAGCCAAAGTTATCCAAGGCAGCAAGCTATCAGCAATACAGTAATTTGCTATTAGCTATCAGCAATACAGTCATTTGCAATTAGAACACTGGTTGTCCTCTGCCAGTGTGAGAAAGTGAATGGAAATGAGAAAGCCTCCATATTCCAGAGTCATTTATTCCTGCACTTGTAAATAAAGTCAAAAGACAGAAATGAGCTGCATATCTGAACACATTTTGCCACGCATCACTTTAACGTCTTTAGTTTAGTGGTTTGTGTCGGCTCCAATGACCTTGATGAAAGTAAGCTAATATTAAATGTACACTATAAATATTGTTAGCACTGTGATGAAAATGCATGTTCATCTACGGTGCATTGTTCATCTATTGAATAAAAGCACCTGCTAAATGCATACATGCAAATTCATTTCGATGTTTGATTTTTAAGATCTATTAATATATGTAAAACAAACCATTTCAGTGCTGTGTTGGGTTGCCACATAGGTTCAATGAAAAATCTAGGTCCAAAACCAGCTGAGAAATGCTGCTTAGAGTGATTGAAAGAGAAAAAGATGTGGTTATTCATCTGCAATCAATAAGAGGTTTATGAAGTGAAATGTTTAGCTCTAATATACCTGCACTCTGTAAGAGCAATTGAAAACTGAAGACAGTCTCATTTTATACTCTTTAAACGTACAGTATGTAATTTTTGGCCACCAGGGGGCACTCGATCTAAATAATAACAAAAGACGAACTTTGATGACGTCGGGAAAGAGCGTGGGCTCACGGGAGTTGTTGTCGCTGTCAATGACAACCAGCCCTGTGAGGGAGAGAGAGAGAGAGAGAGGGAGAGCGCACGCGAACCAGCCATACGATGTTCATTGGAAC
Organism: Tiaroga cobitis; assembly: GCA_030578255.1. Classification (NCBI taxonomy): domain Eukaryota; kingdom Metazoa; phylum Chordata; class Actinopteri; order Cypriniformes; family Leuciscidae; genus Tiaroga; species Tiaroga cobitis. Next base: position 28,585,856 of record CM060603.1, read on the forward strand.
ATGCGCGATCTGTCATTCCCCACATTCCTCACTCATTCTATGTATTTTGATAATCACGTCTTTTCAAACAGAGAGATATATGAATTATCAGACCCCTATTGAATCAATATTCCATCTAGGTAGTATAAATAGATGTTTAAAAAACACGGTCACCTTTTGTTAAATTTATAATTACGTTAATGATATCGAACAAGATAACGTTAGTGAACTGCATATGAAGCTACTTTCTCCAGCTATATATAGAACAAATATGAATTTACATTATAGCTACATGAGAGCTAGCCCGTCTGTGTTTTACACATGACATCATTTCACAAAATATCCGGATAGATATAGTTAGCTGAATGGGTGCTTAGCTGTTTATTAGAATGCAAGCGAGATCGGCATCTCTCTGTAGCCTATATTTAGCTTGTCACGAAGCTCTCTACATTTTTTAAATACCCTACAGTTTACCTGTCTCATGCTTCTTCTCCTGTCCCAAACCCTTCTCGGGTCATATTTTTCACCCGTACGTTTGCTAGGGTGACTATATTTTGATGACCAAAAACCAGGACACTCGGCCAGCAGTTTTTTTGAAAACCAGGACATTTTTCATCACTTTATTAAAACAGCCAGGACAGAACGTGAAAACAGGACATGTCAGGAATGTTGGTCACCCTAACGTCTGTGCTATTTGAGCTGGCTCCAGCAGCAGAACGTGCAGGCAAAGCGTAATCGTGGTTCATAACTTACAGGGCTGCCAATTCTCACGCTCTCACGCCACACCCACGATTTCTCACGCTGAAGTGTCAACCCGGTCGGTCAAAGCCAGAAAGATGAGTTTATCTATAGATCTATCAGTTGAGCCACTCGTGATCGATTAGTTTTACCGCAAATTAGCTAAAATATCCTGTAATCTAGAGCGAGCGTGCCTGCGAGACAGATGTTGAGCTCCTAACCACGCACGCGCACGATGTCAGAGATGTAAGTGAGCGAGAGATCTTGCGCGTGCAGCCAAACCCCCCTCAAGTTTGGTGCAGTTGCAAAATGATACAAGCTTTTACTTTTTTTCTACGTCGTTTTCTTTTCTTTTATTGGGGGTAGTTCGGTGTTTCCCTTTGTGTTTGGCGGTTCCGCAGGAAGTTAGAGAAAATAGAGGAGTCAAAGGTTATATGACGCCATAGACGGGCGACAAAACGGAAATAAAGAAACGGCCCGTGTCTTCGAATTAAACTATACATTTCTCCGGATTTGAAAGTTGGTGGAAACTGTCGGTATAATGTAAGTACATATCTAATAGAAATATATAACATAGATACAGTTATTTTTGCTATTTTTAAAGCAGAAAAAATACATATTGTGCCTTTAAGTTTTAAAGACAACATAAGATAAGCATTTATCTTTCCATGCAATGTGGTTTCTTAAGTCCCATGGTGATAATATGAATGCTGCAACCATCTAGGGCTGAAACAACTAATCGATTTAATCGATTAAAATCGATTATTAAAATAGTTGTCAACGAATGTCATTATCGATTAGTTGGTCTGCTTACGTCATGGGAAGCGTTTACTGGTGATTGGTTGAAACGGGCCAATCATGATGCTCTCTGTCTTACATGCGCTGCGCTTCATGAGACACGCAAGGTCTCTCTCCCTTCGCCGATCTGTTGTGCGCGCAGAGACCGAGATCTTGTTTACAGTCTATGTTTGGAGCACAGTCTCTTCTGTCTCGCATGCGCGCTCTTGCTCGCGCGCTCTAGATTCCGGGAGTTTGAACTAATTTGCGGGCATCAGGGAGCCGCTATCAATATGCGGGAGACTCCCGGATCTTCCGCGAGACTTGGGATGTCTGTATTTTGTCTCGAGCATCAGGTAGCGCAATCAGTTCGCTCGCAACATAAGTGATGGATTAAAATAGCGCTTCCGCAGAAATAGGTTAAATTAAAACGGTGTTTACAAAGTGAAGCACTAAATATAAAGGCAGTTAATAACAGCAGCAGTAAAAGATTGTTTTTAGTCACTGTACTCAGTGGTTTTCAGCGAATGCTTGTGCACTAATGCATAATTTTTCCTATCCTTTTAATCAACCCTGTTAGCTTGCTGCGTACCTCCATCCCGTTCTTTTTATAGCATTTGTCTAATATTAAGTTTTAATTGTTTTTCAAACGCGATCTACCGCGGCTCTATGTTCACACGCTTGTTTTCACGATCGTTTTCAGTCTTTCTATATTCATTTTATCTATTATCCTTATAATTTCATTAATTTAAAATAAAAATTAAATGAATTATATATTTGAGATGTTTTTAGTTTATATCTTCACATCTGAACAACATGTCTGTGTAAATTTGTTTTAACAAAAATTGCTAAAACATATGTTGGATATAATTTTTAATTAATTTTACATTAATCATGGTTGTCAACTTGCCATTAGCAATTATCATTAAAAACAAAGCAAATATTGATATTAGTAAAACTCAATGTGTGGCTTTTGCACTTTTTAAAGTACACTTTTACACATAAATACCCTTGTGGCGAGCAGGACGAGGCGTGAGTGATAATGAACGAAACCTGTGAGACGCACCGGTCTCGCATCTCTCACGTCCCTCGGCCTCGTCCTGCTCACCACAACCCTGATTTAGGGTTTTATTTAGTTATAATAAACAAAAAAAATCAAATTGGGATTTTTATCCGATTAATCGAAAAAATAATCGTCCGATTAATCGTTAGTTGCAGCCCTACAACCATCCACTGTGCTCATCTTCTCCCTCCCCTATAGCACAGAGGGAGAACTCACGGGACCATTTAGTTTTGCCCTCCCTCTCTTTTAAACTCACATTTTCCATATACAGTATGTGCACAAACAAGACAACTTCGCCTAAAGGATAATACAGCATGTGGAGTATTACCAAATTAGCATCACCAAACACAAAAATATGAAATGAATAATACAATAATACAAGCACATCTACATTGCTAGTTTTGACACCCTTAGAGTGGCCCAGAAGACATTGAGTCTACTGCATCAGTGACTAATACAGTAGCATGACTATATCAGCCGAGTTCCTCTGCACAACATGAACACGCAAAGGTCTCGAAGGACACGTCTCCACGGAGACCAGAGGTCACGTCCACACAATCTCACCAATTACAACCCAAAGAGCCACAAGCGTGAAGGACAGAGGAAATAAGAAGGTAAGAGACACAGAGAGTGAGAAACAGCACACACATTAGCTCATCATCTCAAGATGCTCATACAATTTACTTGTTTTTTTCACAGACAATGGGTTTCATTCACTAATAATTACGTGGTTTTGCATTTATAACTTCTCAAGAAAAATGTTCTAATGTTAATGTAAATGAATTTGAAGTATTCCAAATAAGCAACCGTGTTCCTGAGGTTAATGATTTCCACAAAACACACCCAAACCATCGCCATATAAGGGCTTTCCTCTCAACCTTTTTGTTAATCTCAGCAAACATAAGACTCTGTAAAGAGTTTCAGCAAGATCCTCAAGCGATGTAAAGTTTGCTATTCTCAAAACCAGTTAAAACACAATAAACACCTTTTATATAGACCCAGATTACAGACCCTTAGTAACCAGCTGTAAATATCCATTTTTAAAACCTCACAGCTTGAGCTATTAAACACTTTTCTTACTATTTTACTGATGAAATATATTTAACATAAAATGTCATCTTAACACGTTTGTAAGGCAACTCAGAGTGTTTGATTTTTTATTTACGTGTATAGTTTATGCATACAGTTCAGGAAACTCTAACCGAACTCTGATTGGTTCTTCCATTGCCGAAGCACCAGCCGATCAGAAGAACTTTCAAATCCAAGCAACCATATATCATATCCTAGCCTGCGATCGGCACATTTCGCGAATATGAAAGCTTCTGTTATCCCTCCTGAAGTACTTTTTCGGTTGTTCCTAAATTTTTTCCTAAATTATCAAGGTTAATTTTGTTCACAGAAATTTGTGCATGCACATGTTTAATGAATTAGGCTCACTGTTTACCAGAGGGTCACACACGCACACACACACTTTATTGGGACATTTTAGCCATAATGATTTTTATACTGTACAAACTGTATATTCTATCCCCTAACCTTCACCCTACCCCTCAACTTTTTATAGGTTTCAAAAGACACCACTTAGTATGATTTATAAGCTGTTTTCCCTAGGGGATCAACAAGTTCAAGGATTTTAGATATTGCCATCTTTGTGGGGAATGTAGATTATACCTAAACCACATGCACGCCACGCACGCACCCGCACACACACACACATTACACACACCCTGTAAGATGGGTGAGCAGGGAGGAATGACAAACAAAATCGATCTCTCTCACTGAGTCTAAAAGAAATCACTTCAATATGCTGGTAACGATTACCACTCCATAAGAGACTCGTTGATAACATAATAGAGTACAAGGGCAAGTGACACTTGGAAAATGACAGACGCAAGCTTACCCTACTCTCAGCCCCTGCCTTGTAGATTCATACGTGAGTGACAGAATGAAAACAGGGCACTGTAGGCATGAGGGAGGCACATCAAATATTTTTATGCTATTCAACCTCAGCTGTTCCAGTGCCTTGCAGTCATTGCTTCACTAACTGTCTGCCTGTTACATTGTGTGAACATGCTGAGCTGCTGACGATATTATGTCAAGGTTATGTCTTCCAGCTCCTCTGAGGAGTACCTAACGTAAAGGATTTAGCAACATGGAACCTGAAGCCCCTTTCCTCTAATTCAATGTGAAGTGGACCACTTGTTTCTTAGGGCTGCCACATCAGGAAAGGCTTCCATCCATCAAAGTCTTCGAGGTCAATGAATTTCTGCCTGTCTATCATTTAAAAATACCCACATAAGGGGTGTTGAAGGTAATATAAAAAAGTGCGAGAGTGATATTGCATGCAGTTCAAAAAAGTTAATATTGAGAAACTTACATTTAAGATACAATATAGCAATGAAAATTATTCCAAACAAATCCACATCAGAATAGAATGTAACAGTGCCTGGCCATCCACTTTTTCAGCAGCCTTGATTCCGATGGTGTTTTTCCTCTTTCAGTTTTCCCATTGGGATTTTAAAAAGGTCTTCATTAAAGAGTTATAAGCCATGAACCAAACCAACCAGCTAAGAAGGTGAATCACAACATTAAAAACTTTGATTTGAAGCAAAACGTATTTGAAAATCAGACAAAAAGACCATGGTACAAGACTGCGTACTTAACGGCTATAATGAAGGCTATAATCAAGTATTGCAAATGACAATAAAACTAAAACTCATAATTATACAACTACTGATGAAAACATTTTACATTTGAGACCATAGGGAGAAAATAAGTTCAACTAATGTGAACGGATGGCTTCAATAAAAACAAATACCATCGTTTTACAACCTCGGAGATCACTGTAGGCCTGTCTTTAAAGGTTTATAAGTTATTGCTAATAATCTATGTCCCTATGGAGAAAATTAATAGCGTTTTTACTTCCAGAACCTGACTATTGTACTCTTATTAACTGTGTCGTGTCTCTGAGCAATTCAACACAGTAGTAGAGTAACTGAATGAATGATTCAATGATTCAATCTTGTCGCTGTAAACTGCAGAAAGCGCTTTATTAGTGTCACTGGTGTGTTTTATAATAGTGCTGTTGTTGCTGCTAGCAATAAGATTTTTTCTTACTGATTTTACCATAATAAGGGACTACGGTGGTTTAATGTGCTCATCATTTAATGCCTTATATCACTATGGGCATTTCAATATTCCATAAGCCTGTATTTAATGTCAAGTGCATATAATATAGCAGGCTTAGTGTGTTTTCTAGTGCCGTTCCTGCTGAGCCCTGTTTGATCTGGGATAATGGTCCAAACTCCTCCACAGCTGAGGGCTTACTTTCTTGCACCCTGGCCTAAAACAGACATTCCAACCTGGATCCACCCCACAGATGATAGAAACATTGCAAGAACAGGACTGGGATTTGCTGGTCTTGACCTAAAAAGAAGAGTTTTGAGATGTATTAAATAACTTGGGGGCAATTTTACTCCAATAAAGCACTGAGATTTTCACAGTCCTGATAAATACATACAAATTATTTTCCTTATTTATGGAAGAAAAAATGCACACACTCTCTTGAGTAGGCACTTATTTTCAGTAAGTAATCCGCTAAAAAAGTATGATCTATAAATTATGAGTGTGTGTAGTATGAATATTCTGGACGTACTACATTCACCATATTGTCACTATCATGTGACCTACCAGCATCAGTCACGTTGCTTTACTGCCATTCATAAATCTTCCTGTGGCCTCATGGGATAGTAAAGTTTGTTAATTGTAATGTAGACATACATTTCCTATAAAGCTGCTTTGAAATTATATGTTTCACGAGTTCACACTTACATATGGAGTAAAGCTTTATGCGCATTTGGCGTGCTGTCCGGGGGAAGGACTACGAGCTCGGAAATTGGCCCGAACCCAGAGTAACCCCCCCCTACTATATAGTAATTTCGGATGCAGCCAATGTCTTGAACTTCAATTCATCAGCCCTGAAGTGCTTGGAGGATACATCAAATTAAGACTAATTTTCTCCAATGTTTGTTTTTGTAATTAATACTAAACAGCACTAAAGCAACTGTTGCCTGAAGTGTACCCTGTGTTCCACTTTAAAATGACAAATGAAGCACTGGGTGAAATCAATCACATTGAAAGCTTAAAGGGAATGAAACTGCTTATTTATGATGGCTTAAAGCTGAGCAATGCCACAGAAGTCTAACTCTCCTGGCAGGATATGAAATTGCAGCCCACCATGCAGCCAACATTACTGAATCATTCCATCATCCTACATATCAATTATGTCCTTCTGATTCAATTACTTATTGCTTATTTAAACCATTTTTTTCATGCATTTCTGCAAGAAAAGAGAAATAACACAATCAAATAATAAATTCATGCTCATACTCCTTAATGTTACTATATTTGTATGGATCTTTCTCATTGATTTCATGCAGAATTGTGGTGGAATAAATATAATTGGAATCTAGGAATCCAGCTTTTTTTTCATTCGCCATTCAGATGACATCATACTTTGCGATTCCCATGTAGCCCTGGGGAATCTGGATGGAATCATGGATGAGGAATTTATAGCTTTCCTAACGGTAAGCCATGCTGCCATCTACTGTTTTCACTGTTAAACCACACACACGCCATAATAAAAAAACAAAAATCTAGAAACCTCAATAAATGAGTGTTAATGATCCAAACAAACAAATACATATATAAAAATAGGGCGATTTTAATGACTTAAAATGCACTCTTACTGTATGTTAAAGTAATTATAATATCATAATAAAAGAATACTAACTAATATAATTTTCATCTCTCAGATTTTTATCCAATAATATGTTTTTTTTTTTTTTTCCTATATTACTGATGAGGACATGCAAAAGCAAATGAGGACATGCAACTTTTTGGTAAAGACATTTCACATTTCAGACAGTGATCCAGACATGTTAATCCAAAGGTTAACATAGTAGAATTTAAAAGCAGCAGATCTATCTATTCCACAGATATACAAAGCAGCAAATGGTTCAACAATAAACTTCTGACAGCAACACAAGCTCTGCTAATTGCCTCAAGTCCATTAGTTAACCCTTTCTAAGAAGCTTAAAATAATGAAAACCTCATTCCTATAATTATCCTAAATGGTGGTCATTAGGCATGAACATAAACGTAAAGAACTTGATGAATTCCTTAAGAAGACACTTTGAAATGTCTCCTCTGGTCTGTGCTGCATCTGATTGTGGCTTATCTCAGTGCTCTGTGGTCTCTTTCTGCTGAAGTGAGAAATAGCACATTGTCTCAGTTTTGTAGCTGTAAGACACTCTTCCTCTAATAGAGGAGATGGGCTGAGTGCCAGGCACTTGCTGGCAGCCCGTGACCAGCTCTGTCTTAACTCCGGCGGGCGGCTATAGATTCTCTGCTCTTTGAAATCCCATTTTGTGCAATCTTAGTCTTGTTAAACTGTCATCCATCACCTTGTCCTTTACCCTGAACGATCCAATTATGCTAGCCACACAACAAAACACATACAAGATACATGCAAAGACATGCACGTAACTGTGTATACTGTACATGTGTATGACACCGGTTCACACACCTACAAAATATATTCAAGAGAACAAAATGAGAGAATAAACTGCAGCAAACAGTACTTTACATTATGTGGTTTGTTAACGAGAGTGTGCTATTACTTTAAGTGATCGGACATACAAAAAAAATTATAAAATTTAAATCACATTTAACATAAGTATAAATATACAGATACTGGTAAATCTAGTTTTAATCTAAATCTAGTGCAAAAAAGTCTAATGGAAAACTTAAATGTCTTAAAGGGTTAGTTCACCCAAAAATGAAAATTAAGTCATTAATTACTCACCCCCATGCTGTACCAACCCCGTAAGACCTTCGTTCGTCTTCGGAACACAAATGAAGATATTTTTGATTAAATGTGACAGCTGGATCACTCCTCCATAGGCTCCCTAAGGGAATGAAACCTGACGGCCCAGAAAGTCAATGAAGAAAATGTTTAAATATTCCATGTCACAACAGTGGCTCAACTATAAGTTTATCAAGCGACGAGAATACTTTTTGTGCGAAAAAACAAACAAAAATAACGACTTTATTCGACTATTCCTTTTCTTCCTTGTAGGCCTGAAACGAGACTTCAAGAGATTTCCACGACGCATGCGCGAGAATTGCGATCTACTTCAACTACTTCAGTTAAGTTCTCACGCGTGCGCGTCGTGGAAATCTCTTGTTACCACCTGTGTGTGAGTCCATTAAATTTTTCACAATTTTGGAGCCAAGGTGTGCCGACGTTTTTTCCCCCTTTTTATAATTTTTTTATAATTTTTTTTCTGTTGAGCACCCAAATTGAGTGTTTTGCTGCGGATGTGCGTGCTTTTGGATCTGATTTAATTTTTTTATAAGTGGCCATACAATGTGATCTCACTTAATATGAGATAGAAGTATGATAGAAGTAAGGGGCATTATCACATGAAAGGCATTAAGGTAAGACACAGGCGAGTGTGCGGATGGACACTTCCGGTTTCGCATTACGCCCGGTGCAGGGAGCCGGAGAAAGACGAAAATGATCTCTTATAGTTGTTTATAGAATCAATTATATCACTTGAAATACTATTAAGATCCATATTACTATCACACGAGCCAATGCTAATTAAATGCACGGATGCATAGTCAGATTAATGAATGAAATACATAATATAATGGAACTCAGTCGCTGTTGTCTCTTGCTCTCGCTGTCTCCCGCTCTCGCTGTCAGATCACCGGAAGTTTATAGTGTATTGGCCCACACACTCAAGTTCGAACGTCAACGGTTGCCATTTGTGCACGGAGCGAATTCACTGCAGTCGGACATTAGAGATTCGTGCTCATAAATTGTCAAATTGGCCAAAACTTTTAATTCGTTGCTGCCAACTGGGGTGGCAGCAGGGGTGGCAAGGATTTCTTTTAGGGTGGCATTTGCCACCCTATGCCACCCCGGTAGATCCGCCCCTGGGAGTAGGTATCACAATCTGGTCCAAACTTTATGTGGCAGTGTTTTTGAGGTGTTTTCGTGCTCGTCTAGGCAACACTATCTGGGTCGAGAACACAACAGTAGGCCTAACCGTTCTGTCTCCCTCTTCACCGTAAATACGTTCTGGATACATTTTAAGTGCATCATTCTGTATCCAATCATTTGGCCGGATCCCGTGATTTCCTCAGATTTAATAACCACTAATGGTGGTTGAGGAGAGATTATCTGATATGATTGTAAAGCACTTTGAGTGTAGGCCTAGACATATGAAAGCGCTATATAAATGCCTCATTCATTCATTCATTCAAAGCTGGATATCTCCATCCAGTCTGAAAAGTGTTTTCCGGGTTGGTTTTCCTATAGGCTAAAGTCTATTCCGGCGCAGTATATTTTATAACGTCCTATAATGGTAGCCTGATGCTGGTAGATTGGGACCTGTTGAATTTCCTTTTGTTGAAACAAAACACACACACACACAGAAACACTCGCTATGCACCATTATGAATGCCTGTGTGTGGGGTAATGTGAAACTATGGCAAGCACATGCACGCAACTCCTACGGAAGACATTCTCGTACTCTCGAAATGTTTCGACTTTAATCTCGAAATGTTTCGACTTTAATCTCGAAATGTTTCGACTTTAATCTCGAAATTTTTCGACTTTAATCTCGAAATTTTTCGACTTTAATCTCGCAATATTTCGACTTTAATCTCGAAATGTTAGATTTTTTTTAACAGATTTTTTTTTTTTTTTTTTGTTGCGGTCCAGGGCTTACGTAGGTTTCCTATCATTCCTATCAAGTCACAGAAAACACCCCAGTACATGCCTTGTCCAAGAACAAGCGGAGCAGCAGAAGATGAGTAGTCAAACTCTGAAGAATAAAGTATAAGACCCTTTTTTTTTGCGTTTACAGGCCTAGCTGTCAAAGAGACAGTGATTTCAGGACACCTATTTTAGTCATATCTGTCAGGTAGTAGGGACATTTTATGTGTGGTTTTCAAAATAAAATAAAAAATAATTTATTTTTAAATATTGTAAGTTTAAAATTATTTCAAATTGTAAGATTTTGCTACACATAAATGTATTATTGACCATCACAAATTATTCATTATTCAAAAAGTTATGTTTTTACAATGCAGTTTTATCAGTAAGATTTTTAATCGATGCAAACAATTGAAGAAAACAAAACAATTCCGATCAAGCTCCGGAGAAAGTGTAGCTTTTACCAAGATGATGCCGAAATGAAGACAGCTTTCAGAAGTGTGCTTGAGTATAACTATGAAAATAAAAAGATTCTGCTTTTAATGCGAGGTCAGCGTGTGTAACTTGAGGGGAAAAAAGTAGGAAAGTGAAGGAAAGTAGACACTAGTAATTAAATCATATCACGCCTTTAAATGTGACCTGGCCATGAAAGCAGCACAATCCTACACATATTTCTGCTCGTATCCTCTCTCTTTGTTTATTATATACATTTTTTATGTTTCCTTGGGCAGATTGCAGCTATCTATTTCTCATTTATCATATCAGAATATTTAAACATATGTTTTTAAATTTTGTTTTTGTTCTTTGTAGGCTGCACTCTTTCCCTCTCATTGGCCTGCCTCTCCTCTTTAAAAAAAAAAAAACTTTTCCACTCCTCACTGAGTTTGTGTTCTAAAAACACTAGTACATGCTCTTTCATAACTCTTTTCCTAAAATCCCTTCATCCTCACCCACTTTGCTTTTCTCTCTGTCTCAGATATGTGCTAGTTCTGTCAGGTCTGAGAATCTCTCTGTGCCTACAAGCCTGACAGCCCATCCTCCGCAAGATCACTATTAAGATTATTAGCCTATCATCCCAACCAATATAATTATTTATTGAAGTACAATAAGCAGCTACTGTCAGTTAGTTGGATTTTATCAACAAGAATTTCTTATAAAGACACATCAAATGCACTTTGAACAGTCTAAAAAGCCAAATACAGAAAATAACTTATCTCTACTTGCAGGCAAATCCTGGAGGGCTGCTGCTAACTGCTCACCATTTAAGCTCATATCTTCTCTTAAATAAAGAACAGTGAAACTTAACAAAAAAACTAAAAGAGATGACAGCCATTTAGAAAGTGTGTATAGTATATAGTAAAGAAAATATACGAAAGCGATATATCTGTGTTATTCTTTAACTTGCTAAGAAAGTGTTGCTCACATCATCAGACATCTGAGACACGTCTGCCCCCTGCTGACAGTTTGTGAGATCATAGAGCATTGGTGAAAGACAGCTGAGCTCACAAATAAACAAATATAAAATCTCCAAATCTCCACACTGACTTTAGTTTAAATAAGAGTTCCAGAATCAGGAAAAGTATATAAGTTTATCTCATCACAGACAAATATTAATCTAATACAATGTTACAATATACTGTACTGCAACTCATTAAGAAATGCATCTGATTACTGCCCTCTATTGGTAAACATTAAACATAGGCCTACATCTTAAAAATACACACGCCCACCAAATTCTTTAAATTATTATTTTATCTTTGAATCACTATATAAACTACAAAACATTAATGAATTGGAAATTGTATCTAAGTTTTAGACTCCAGATAAATCCAGACTGAAGATAAAGCCAACACCTAATTGTTCAGAATCATTACATTCAGAGGTTATACATCCTCAACAAAGGTACAATATGTAAGAATTTTGTAATAAAATATGCAAAAATTACTTGCACAGTGTGATATATTTCCTGCAGTTGTGTACTTACAATATACCAAAATTAATTTCAGAGTAATTTCAATTTTAAATAAATGGCCGTCCCGAAATTGTCACTTGTCACCAAGTGTGACAAGTGACAATTTCGGGACGGCCAATTATTTGTCACTGACGTAATATCCGCGTTATCCCTGGTTTCCGCTCGTGCAGTATGAGCATAGTAACCATGGAGACAGACGTGGACAACAGCGTTACATCTAACTGGTAGCTGCAGTTGTTTTGTTCAAACATTATGGAGCATGGCAAGCAGACTTTGGGGAAAAAGGAGAACTAAAACGAGGATCAATATCAGCGTGGCGTTTTCGAGATGCAGAGAGCTCCACGTCCGTGACAAACGTGGACTTGACAGAGCTCTTACATGTACTTTATTAGACAGGTGAGCAAATGTACATAAAACTAATCAATGTTATATAGTTCAACATGATGAAATGTTAGAATATGATCAGTATGTTATTCTAATGTTGATCTAGCTTACTGCTAGTCTCATACAGTCAACAAACTAACAAGTTGAAAAACATTATAACTTTCAACACACTCAAATGCAGTTTAGTGTGATAGTGTGTAAGACCAAGTGAAACAGTGTTGTGTTACCTCACAAGCTTAATTCGTAAAATAATCTGACCTGTGTGAGTAATATAAGCACTTGCGGGTAGGTTGGTAGAATTAAATGTCCTTATTCCTTTATATCCGCAGGACTCACGTGTGGCGCTGATATCTGTCCCTCATTAGCAATCGAGCCCTGCTTCATACCACAGTCATGATAAAAACTTCAATGTATTCACTCATCCATAATCATTATTAGATCCATAAGCTTGACGACAAGTTCCATAATTCAACTGGAATTTTGCGCCATCAACCTACGCCTTTATTATTGTAAGAGGTTAGCAACCCCTAGCAGTGAAAAAAATTACATATTGTATCTTTAATAGAAGGGTAGGTAATTTTGGCGTAGCTAGCAATAGCGAGGTAGCATTTAAAGCATAATATCCCACTTTCCCTTCAGTGTGCTGTCCAAAAACATATTTCCCTAAAACACTTTTCTAAAACACATGAACGCTTCTAAAGCGCATCCACAGCATAGCAGTCTGCAAAGCGTCACGGGGGACGCCATTAAATTACCTCACGTCTCAAAACACATATTATTACAATAATAATGAACATAAACAACTTAAAGAGAACTGACCTGTACCACCTGACTGCTGCAGATTCATTTCGACAATGATAGTGTTGCCATTGAAACACATTTTCTTTCCAACTGTGCATTCTGAATAATAAATGAATTGCCCCACTAACCTGCAGCAGTCTTCTCATTAACATAGTCTGTGGGAACAGACTGGGGTATGCAAATACATTCTTAACAGTAGGAAATCGGCTGTGTCCGAAATCGCATACTCCTGAGTGGGTCCTTATTTTGAACTAATTTCACGACCACTAAAAAAGTATGTTCGATAGTATGAATGAATGTGTGTAGTGAATGTAATCCAGACGTACTACATTCGCCATGCTGTCATTATCATGTGACCTACCAGTCAGTTAGGCTATGTCCATTCACTGCCATTCACAAATTCTCTCCCGTAGCCTCATGGGATAGTAAAGTGCCCATCGTACGAATCTCGCCAGAAGAAGTATGTCTCCGGGTACTTTTTGCCTATACTCTTTTATGAGTGGGCTACATGTGAGTATACGTTTTCAGCTGTGTTGTTCGTGCAGAAAGAAAGTGCAGAGCGCGAGAAAGAAAGTGCAGAGCGCGAAAGCATGTCTACTAGCTAGTTTGTAACTAACTCTGTACTTTATTCCGTTCCACCGTTTGTGCGTAAGGTAGAACGTAGCTAGTAGGTCGTAAACTCTCCGTAAAGTAATGCGTAGTCGCATAATATAACGTTTAGCCTCGATGAACCAATAGAAGCCTTCAAATACATGAGCAGAAGTTGTGTTGAAATGCCGTGAATTTCAGTTTATCATTCATTCTAACTTCTTTTGTTTCACGTTATAACGGTAAAAATAAGTTTCCATTTAATACGATACTTGATCATGAATAACAGTGTTTTTATATATAAATAACATTCAGAAACTGTATTTGAAATGAAATTAATAAGGATCAATAAATAAATATTGATACAAAAAAATTACGTTTATTGATTATGACTGATATTTGACATGCACAGCACAACATGGACCGATACACACAGCGGCGCTGTTTACGGGTTCGTGTTAAAGAGCTGCTAACAAAGTAATCTTTCCACATAATGTTCAATTCAATTCAGAAAGCTTTATTGGCATGACAAAACAAATACATTTTGTATTGCCAAAGCATCAAAACAACATAGAAAATGGTTTAGAACATTTAGTACACAAAAGTAGTAATGCTGATATCATAAAACAATAATAATAAAATAAACAAAGATTAATAAATAAAATAAAACGGATTTAGAAATCATTTATATAGAAAAACAAACAATATTGAACATTATGTGTGTAGGTCTTAGGCTGTGAGTGAGTGTGTGTTTATTGGATGTTTGCTGGTTTCTGGTCGTCCCTCAGGATATGGCAGGAGTCTACAAATTTTGCAGCTATATTTGAGCATTTGGCTTCTTTGCCAAGAGTGAAACAGGGTTTTTGGATTGGATTACAGGTGTTAAATTGGGGAAATAAGTTATTATTAATTTTGGGGTAATAGTGGCCTCTGATGTGTTTATATTTTGGGCATTCTGTAAGGAAGTGCAGCTCGGTCTCCGTCACTCCCAGGGTGCAGTGCGAGCATAGTCTGTCCTCACGGGAGAGCCAGGTCTGTCTGCGCCGGCCCATCTCTATGGCCAGGCTGTGCTCGCTGAGTCTGTACATCGTCAGGGTTTTCCCGAGTTTCACATCACTCATTGTGCTCAGGTAGTTCGCAACAGTGTACTCTCGATTTAGTGCCGAATAACCAGTTTGTGTTGGTTTTTAATGGTGTTTGTCCAATGGGTGATGTACTTGTCTTGTTCTGTGGTGATCATTTGTGCGGGCCGAATGTGTGTGAGTGTGTGTGTGTGCTGAGGCGAGCTGATCTCTGCAGGAGAGAGCCCAGTAAGTCTCAGTACCAGCTGGCACAGGGGACCCCTCGTTACGCTCAGCTCTTGGTGTTTTAGGGCTTTGTAATGGTATGTGTTGGGGTCGCTTGTTTTTAGGTGTTTCCAGAATTTGATGGCTCTTTTTTGGATGTTTAGAAGGAGAGGGTATTGGCCTAATTCTGCCCTGCATCCGTTGTTTGGTGTTTTTCTTTGGACTTTGAGTATTCGTTTACAGAAATCTAAATGTAGAGTTTCAATTGGATGTTTTTCCCAATTTAAAAAATCTAATTTGATAGAACGACCCCACACTTCACTGCCATATAAAACGTACTCGGTTACTAACGTAACCTCGGTTCTCTCTAGAGAGGGAACGAGTACTGCGTAATAGCTTACGCTATGGGGAAAACCTCTTTTCCACGAGATATTGAAGCCAAAAATTATCCTTAATTTTTTATTAATGTAAAACGCTTTGCAGCAGCAAGCAGACATAGGCGAAACAGATCGCGCGCCTATTGGCTGCTCTTGCGGCAAATGCAGCACCCTATCGAGAGAGGCGTTGCGTGACACATATCCAATGGGGGCATTTCGCGCCCATTTCGTCACGTCCCGCCAGAAAGGGCGTGGTCTCGCCCTATAAATATAGCTCGATAAGGCTGGTACACTGGTTTTCATCGCCGAAGCGAACCAGCGCTGTTGTATGCACGGCAAGATACGCAGTACTCGTTCCCTCTCTAGAGAGAATCGAGGTTACGTTAGTAACCGAGTACGTTCTCTTACGAGAGTATCTCTCGTACTGCGTAATAGCTTACGCTATGGGGAACACAATGCAACAAGCCGTGCGTACAGGGATCCAACAACAAAGTCCCCGGGGCCGAAGCCCAGGGGCCCATATAGTGCATAATCACCATAAACTCACATAGAGTGGAGGAAGAGAGGCTGGAAGCGTCATTCCTAATAAAATAGCACCCAGAGGGGCTAATCATGTGACAATTAAACGCGCAGCCAGGGTGAAAGCTTTCAGCCTGATCTGGGTGGCCATACATGTGTCAATACTCATGGGGCTGAAGTAAACTCAGTATCTGGGCCGCACAGCGGGGCAGATAGCACTGAATTCTAGACCGCCAAAAGCTTAGCCTGCAAGGCGGGTACCTCCAGGTTATAATACTTTATGAATGTAGACTGCGAGGCCCAGCCCGCGGCCGTACAAATATCTTGCAGGGTAACCCCGCTAGACCATGCCCACGAAGAGGCCACGCCTCTCGTGGAGTGCGCTCTGACACCCAAGGGGCACTGCAGGCCCTTTGCAGCGTAAGCGAGCGCAATGGCATCCACTATCCATCTGGATAGGCTCTGCTTTGAGGCGGCAAGTCCCTTGGAACGCCCGCCAAACAAAACGAAAAGCTGCTCAGTCTGTCTGAAACCAGACGAGTGCGACACATAAGCTCTTAATGCCCTGACAGGGCAAAGGAGACTCGCGTCTTTCTCCTCATTGAGAACCGGAAGGGCAGACAGGGAAATTACCTGGGCCCTAAACAGTGTATTGAGGGATTTTGGCACATACCTGTGCTTCGGTTTGAGAATGACTTTCGAGTCATTAGGCCCAAACTCCATACATGAAGCGCTTACTGAAAACGCCTGCAAGTCTCCTATGCGCTTCACTGAAGCGAGAGCCGTGAGAAACACTGTTTTGAACGACAGGTGTATCATGTCCGACAGTTGGATTGGCTCAAACGGGGCGCCTTTCATGGCCTCCAGGACCATGGAAAGGTCCCACGTCGGGACTGAAGGGGGCCTGAGAGGGTTTAGCCTTCGAGCTCCCCTAAGGAAACGCACGACTAAGTCGTTCTTCCCCAGCGGCTGGCCAGGCACCTGTTTTGCAAACGTTGCTATGGCCGCCACATATACTTTGAGCGTGGATGGGGTCCTGCCCTTATCCAGTAGCTCTTGAAGGAAGGAAAGCACTTCCGAAACCCCGCAGTCCACAGGTGAAAAGCTCTGGGCTTGACACCACGCAGAGAACACCGACCATTTTGAGGAATAGAGCCGCCTGGTAGACGGAGCTCTAGCCTGCGCGATCGTGTTTAACACTCCTTCTGGGAGGCTAGCGGGTACCCGTTGATGGCCCATGCGTGCAGGGACCACAACTCCGGGCGAGGGTGCCAAATCGAGCCCTCCGCCTGAGAGAGGAGGTCTCTCCTCAATGGTACAGGCCATGGGGCAGTGCTGGTCAGCTGCATTAGGGCAGGGAACCACGTCTGGTTCGTCCAGAGCGGAGCTACGAGCAGCACTGGGCATCCGTTCTCCCTGATTCGTTCCAATACCTGAGGCAGGAGCGAGACAGGAGGAAAAGCATATAGGGGGCAGCGGGGCCAAACATGAGCCAGCGCGTCCTTGCCTTTTGAGAAAAACTCCGGGCAATGAGCGTTTTCGTGGGACGCGAATAGGTCCACCTGTGCTCTGCCGAACGTTTTCCACAGCAGCTGGACCGTCTGCGGGTGCAGCGACCATTCCCCTGCTGGAACATTGTTCCTGGACAGTCTGTCTGGTCCCACATTCAGGTGACCAGGCACGTGCGCTGCTCTCAGTGAGAGCAGGTTGTGCTGAGCCCAGACCAGGAGGCGTTCCGTCAGCCTGTGAAGGTTTCGTGACCTGACGCCGCCCTGGCGATTTATGTATGCCACCACTGACATGTTGTCCGACCGGACCAAGACGTGGTGGCCTGTTACCTGGGGACAAAAACGCCGTAGCGCTTTGTCAACTGCTATCATCTCCAAGCAGTTTATGTGAAGGAGCTTTTCCCGTTCTGACCACAGGCCAGCTAGCGGTCTGCCCTCGAGCAGCGCTCCCCACCCCGAGGTGGAGGCGTCCGTAGACACCACCTTCACACTCGAAGCGGTCCCCAGACTCACACCTGACTGATACCAGTCGGTTATTTTCCAAGGTTCCAGACCTGAAACACACTGAAGGTCGACCCTGAGGCGAAACAGACCCGCTGTCCATGCCCTGGGTGGAACCCGCGCTTTCAGCCACATCTGCAGTGGGCGCATGCGGAGCAAGCCCAACTGGAGTACAGAGGCTGCTGAGGCCATAAGCCCCAGCATTTTCTGAAACCTTTTGAGCGGGACTATCGCGCCGTGGCGGAAGGATTTCACGCCGCGCTGAATATTTAGCACGCGCTCTGGTGACAGGCGTGCTGCCATGGACAGCGAGTCCAACACGGTTCCCAGAAAGGAAATTTTCTGACTGGGAAACAGTGAGCTCTTCGCCCAATTGACTGTGAGGCCCAGCTCCTCGAGGTGCTCGAGTAATGCGGCCCTGTGTTCTATGAGCTCCGATCGCGATCGAGCTAGAATCAGCCAATCGTCCAAGTAGTTCAGGACTCGCATGCCCTGAAGTCTCAGGGGTGCGAGCGCCGCGTCCATGCACTTCGTAAATGTACGAGGTGCTAGGGACAGGCCGAACGGCAGGACTGTGTATTGATATGCCTGGCCCTCGAAGGCGAATCTCAAGAATCGCCTGTGATGGGACGCTATTTGTATTTGGAAATAGGCGTCTTTCAGATCTATCGACATAAACCAGTCCCCGTAGCGCACCTGCGCGAGGATTTTCCTGGTCGTAAGCATTCTGAACTGGCGTTTCACAAGCACTCTGTTCAGCTGTCGTAGATCTAAAATGGGTCTGAGACCCCCATCCTTTTTCGGTACCAGAAAATATCTGCTGTATAGGCCCCCTTCGCTCTGAGCCTGAGATAAAGGTTCTATAGCCCCTTTGCTCAGTAGTTTCGCTATTTCGGCACGACGTAGATGAGACACTTCGTTTTTCACCGTAGTTTCGACGCGCGCCGTATAACGGCGCGGGCGTCGAGCAAACTGTAGCGAATAGCCTCTTTTATAGTGTTCAGCACTCATTCTGATACCCCAGGAAGCTGTGCCCACACTTTCGCGTGAATAGCTAGGGGTAGAATGAGATCTGGGCTCTGGCCGAGACATAGTGACGGCAAGAGAGCTCCAGCGTGCTGTAACGCAGACACTGTGTTTACAGTGTGTGAGGCGGGGGGCGCGCCGATCGCGGCGGGCAGCCTGGCCGCGCTCAAAACCCTTATAGCAGTTCGCTGAGGGAGAGAGAGCGGGGCGAGCCCCGTGGGGCTTAACATGTCTGTGAGTGAATGTGGGCGCAGGACAGCGGGCACATTTACTGCACTGAAAAACACCGTCGGCCTGAGCTGACTACATGCGTGTTGGTTTCGTTTTCACAGAACCCGTGGGACATGTGGTGTGTAGTGTTTGTGGGCACTGAGACGTAGGCACATTCACTACATTTAGTGCACAATCGACATGAGGCGATTTTGTTTGTGCGAGCCCTGCATTTTTGCGGGCTGTGTTGTGTGTAGAAATGAGCCCTGGGTTGTGGGCATTTTCAATACACTCATAACACCATCGGCTGTGGCCGGAATACCAGAAAATACACCATTTATGTGATTTATCTGTGTCGCCGTGGGAACAGCATTTGTGTGCAAGCAAGCGGGCATGGTACTGGCTTGCTTACTGCAAAATACACTGGAACAGTCACATTTTCTGGAACTGAACGAGCGAAAATGGAAGTCTGGCCACGGCGAGACTGAAACACCGTCGATTTCCTAGGAGGCTAGGAAGACTTGTGTTGGTTTCGTTTTACAGAAACCGTGGTAGTGTTTGTGGGCACTGGGTTGTGGGCACATTCACTACATTTAATGCACAATTGACATGCGTCGATTTCATTTGTGCGAGCCCTGCACCGTGGCAGGCTGTGTTTGTGTGTAGAAATGAACACTGGGCTGTGAGCATTTTATTACACTTATAACACCATCGGCTGTGGCCGGAAAACCAGAAATACAATGATCACATGATTTTTCTAGGTCGCCGTGGAAACGGCCTTTATGTGCAGGCAAGCGGGCCGTGGTACCAGCTTGTTTACTGCAAAATACACTGGAACAGTCGCATTTTCTGGAACTGAACGAGCGAAAAGTTTTTGTTTGAAGTCTGGCCGCGGCGAGACTAAATTTTTATCTGCTGCGAGAGCCGGGATCGAACACGGGTCTCTCACGTGAAAGCTTAGAGTTCCGCCACTGGGCCACAGGGAGAACTACACTAGCATAAGCAGATAAGAGAGTGTCATCACAGTTTTGTGTGTGTCGGCGTTTGTATGCAGGTGTGCGTGTCATACAACAGGCTCATTGCTGCAATAATGACATTTTCAGCCGCTCAAACTAGGAGCTGAGAAATGTTTAAGAAATGGAGATTAGTCAGGCCTCGGCGGGGACTAAAAAACACTCTTTTCTCATTTGCCGGTGACGCACGCCCATTGGGGGGCGGGGTAGATTTCTTATAACGTAAAGAAAGCTAGCCGCAGTTTCAGGGCTCGCGGTCTTGATGCTGGCCCGTTTCCTTGACGACTCGCGGACAGAAGGCGGAGGTCCACAGAGCTCGCCTGTTGCGCGGGCGCCTCCCAATCGAGGCCGATGCTTTCCACGGCCTGAGAGAGCAGACGCATCAGCTCAGTCTCAATGCCGGCTCTCTTACCAGTGGTCTGGCGGGAAACGCTAGCGGATGGGAGGTCCACGGAGCTCGCCCAATCCTTGCTATCGGATGCCAGAAGAGAACACGCCTCGGTGGGTTCGTCAAACTCGTGGATGGACGCGGCGGCAGGCGGCGGCCGTTGTCCGTCAGTGAGCGACTCGAGCGAAGCCGGCGAAGCTGGCGGGCGAACCGGCGAGCTTTGGCGGGCTGGAGAAAGCTCGGGAGCGCGCTGGGCGCGGCGCTTCTTGCGGCGCGGCACCACGGCGGGCTGCGGTGAAGGCTCGGAGAATGATGCCAGGGGAGTCCTCAGAGTCACCATAAGCAAAAGCTCGCAATGAGGGCATCCGCCGTCAGCGAGCGCGAGAGCCGCGTGATCCTCACCCAGGCAGGAAACACAGATGACGTGCCGGTCTCCATCGCTGAGCGGGGCGCGGCACGAGCCACAGGAAGGCATCTTTAAAAAGACGCAGCTCTTTTGTGAGAGAAGTGTGAGTCGCGTCAAGTAAGCGAGCAAACACTCTCAACAGAGTAAATACACACAGAGTATAAAAGGATATAGAACGCCGGAAAGCGCAGCAGGTACGGCAGTTGAAGGCGGCGAGGCCAGCGACTCCAGAGCTCGTCCCGCTGAAAGGCTTGCTTCGACGGTGCGGCTTCTCACTCCGGATCCAGCGATGCGAGTGCTTCGCTGAAGAAATGAAAATCAGTGTACCAGCCTTATCGAGCTATATTTATAGGGCGAGACCACGCCCTTTCTGGCGGGACGTGACGAAATGGGCGCGAAATGCCCCCATTGGATATGTGTCACGCAACGCCTCTCTCGATAGGCTGCTGCATTTGCCGCAAGAGCAGCCAATAGGCGCGCGAGCTGTTTCGCCTATGTCTGCTTGCTGCTGCAAAGCGTTTTACATTAATAAAAAATTAAGGATAATTTTTGGCTTCAATATCTCGTGGAAAAGAGGTTTTCCGCGTAAGCTATTACGCAGTACGAGAGATACTCTCGTAAGAGAACAATTGCTTAAATTATTGATTTGAAAAGTTTGAGCCAAATTTGGATTGGGATGTCAATTTTGATTGATCTTTTTATGGCATAGAAAGCCCGTTGAGCTTTCTCTTTGAGTTCATTCACAGCCAAAGTAAAGTTGCCAGTTGGAGTTATTTTCAGGCCGAGGTAAGTGTATGTTTTTGTGCTCTCAATGGTTCTGTGTGATAGTGTGAATGTGTGTGTTGGTAATGTTTTCTCTCTTAAAATGTAAGGGAGTGTAAATGTCAGCATTATCATATCTAAAGAATTGAAGTCTGTCAGGTAAAAGAAGAGCTATTGATGCAGTTCATCTATCTGATATTTTATTCCAACCGTTACTCCTGATCGGAGGCTGCCATAAATATTTAGTTGGAACGTAGAGTTACGTTTACTAAACTAAGTTTGATGGTGCAACGTAAAAATATTTAGTAGTGCGTAAGTTGTAACTTAGTGCCCATTTACGTCAAAACTATAGGCTAAGTTGTAATTTACGCACAGCTGGCGGAACCGGCCCCTGGCCTGTTCGCTCCGTGGAGAATGGAGATCCAACGTTCGTGAGTGAACACACGAGAGCTGCTTTATGGTAGAAAATGAAGTTGTTCTTCTGATGAAACGAGACACTGACATTGTTTTGCATGTTTAATACGGTAAAGCTGCTTTATTTTAAGCAATCTATTGTAGCCTATATATAGTGCTATATAAATAAACGTGAGTGCCGAAATGCAGAGCTCATGCAATTTGGTGCAAACATACCCCAGTGTTTCCGCTACATTCATTCCGCCGTGGCGGGCCGCCACACCTAAAATCATCCCGCCACTGCAGCTTCTCAATGAGGTCCGATATTGTGCTATTTGTTAAGCCCCTCTAAAGGCATAAAAACATTGTAAAGCACAATAAAGTTTTCGCTCTATATTCTAAGACTTCTAAAGTCTTTCAATAGCATAATGTGAGGTAAAAATGAATATTTAAGTCGTTAAAGACAAGTTAATGGAATCTCATTTCTCCTCAGTCATTCTCCATTCAGCATTCAAATAGCGCGTCGCGTTCGGTTACGACAGTAACACGACGACACTCATCAAGATCAATGTTCCCATTATTATACTTTATTATGGTTTGCATAAAATTACTTCATCTTGCTGGAGTTTATTGCGCTTTCTAAATAATATTCCTTTCTCCCGGGTGTCTGTTAGATTACAGCACTGGAGTAAAGAGCGCTATGAATTGTTCTTCATGCGCACTGTAACTGAAATTTAAAACTGTAAAAAAAAGGCTCAATAAACTGTTACATAGATAGAATACACTAAGCATAGATAGATATAATCTCTTCTGTTCGCTTTGTGCTTTGAACTTTTCAATGCGAAGGGCTGCGCGCCGCACTGTAACTTCGCGAAGTTCGCGTTGCTTCAAGTGCATCATTCTGCGCACGAGATGCGCATAATCGCTTTGCCGCTCTTATTGGAGCCTTCCATGTTATAATACTTAGGGGAGGTTTAAACACCTGGGGCAAGGGGGCGTGGCCAATGGGAATATGGCCTCATGGGCCACGCCCCCTCCCCCTGGGGAAATGGGCCTGCCACCACAGTTGGAAAAAATTCTAGAGGAAACACTGTACCCACGTTGCTATGATCAGATGCTTGTCTTATGCAAAAAAATGTTTTTAAATGCATGCTATTTAATATATTAAAAGCTACTGTTTTGGTGTCAAATACTTTCTTTTGTCCAAGCTTAATATACAGAGACAGCTACAAAGTAGCCACCTGTGGGCAGTGATGTAGTGGTGCCTGGAGAAGTGGGTATACTCTTAATTTATGCCCCCAATATTTTTTTAAGCATCCCAGCAAAGGATGAACGCTCTTTGTTATAAACAGTGACATGTAAGACTAGTCTTCATTAGTACGGTATTGAATATGCAAGACTGTAGAATATAGAATATAATGAATACAATAGAACATATAGAATCACTAGTATTCTTGCATATCAGGGCCGTACGTAGGGTTTTCTAAATACCCAGGTCCCATAAATTGTATTGCTAGGGGGGTGCCAAAAATGGACAACAGTAGCTTTAAAAGCATGAATTATTTGATCAGATTCTTAAACTTGAGAATCAGTTCCAGTTTCAGCTACTTTTTCTTTCCTAAATTAATCAATGTTTTTGGACTAATCTGTTCATTTAATTAATGGTTCAATTGCTCACTCAAAGACAGTCACTTGTCGCCGCCTTCTGGCTTAATGATGCAAGTTGCGCAAACACAGACAAGCGGAGTGATACAAACAGTGAAAATTCGAACACATTCGAACGTTATACAAATATATTTATACAATAATAAAGGCAATATATTTAATAGGGTGCTTGTGTTGTTAAATTGAGCTTCTGATGTCCACTGTCTTTGATAAAACTGATTATTTCTGTCGGTCATTTAAAACTTCTATCGAAAAACAGCCGTATATTTTAGCTACGTGCATCTTATCTCGTACTGTATGATCGTTAACTGAAGTGAAGCGTCGCGTTGGGATTCGCGCTCGGCTCGCGCTTCTGTAAACAAAAATCCTGCATGCTTTGATTGGTCTCAAACATTTTGACAGTGAGCGGGTGTTTGAGTGTTGAAGCAGATCAGATGAGAAGGTCAGTTATCGTCGCGATGGATGAATCATTGCAGCAACAAATTAGAGTTGAGTCAATATCAATATAAAGTGCCTTTGGTGTCCTCATCAGAATCGCTCAGTCATCATGAACATAATGCAAAATAATGAAATTCTGAGGTTTTATTATAAATGGCCAAACCCTTACACACATACAAGTACAATGATAAGTCTCTTGAAATGTGTTTTTCTGATTTTATACCATTTTCTTTGATTGGATGTATGTGATTTTGGCATGTCCCACACGCTACTCAGCTAACTTCAGTGAGTGTAAAAAGTGGTTAAATTACATAAAAATAAAATACTTTTTGAATGTTCTTATTGTCCTCAGCAAATTATTTAATAAAATAAGTTATTTTGATTATTTATATTTTATTTTCATAAGAATAGTAAGCATTTTGCATGTGTCCCTGAAATTGCTGTCCACACTGTCATTATGGGGTAAACGCCCCTTTAAGAAACCCACTGATGTACTCAGTGACATCCCCTCCCCCGTTTGGTCTTTCTTCAGTGGAGGTTAAAACATCTGCAGCACACACAGTAAGTATCTGCACTTATATTTCCTAATTGTCATCATATTGTGTTTGTAGTTGCGTGTTGTCAAGCTTAACATGTCCACCCTGTCATTGTGAAATATTAAGTAATATAAAATCTTTTCAGAAATTCAAAATATATATTTTAAACAGTGCACAGTCAGCTTCAACAGTGAATCACTTTGCTAACTGCTGTACACCATGTGCTCATTAAATGCTAACTTTAGCCAAAAATGTCCACCCTGTCATTGTCCACCCTGTCACCAAGCCTTCCATGACAGGGTGGACATGGTTCGTGACAGGGAGGACATTTTGCAGTTTTTGCCACATTTCAGACTGATCTCATAAAATTGCGTGTGTATGACACGCCAATTCGTATTTCCATTTTTGGCGTGCTATCAACACGCACAATCGCTTTTCAGCGTGTTTATGAACGCAGTTGACTTAACGTTATTACTGTATATATAAATATATGACCTACCTCCACCCCGTCCCTAAACCTACCCGTCACTGGGGTTAATAGCATTTATGAGTCTTCCCCTGCCATCCTAGGGAAAAAAAAAATATCGCTCCCCAGATGTAGATCTACATTTTGCTTCGTTTCGCTCGGAAATTTAATGGCGTGTACATATACGCGGAATCACTTGGACATTAATGGCGTAGACATACACGCATACACGCGGATATCTCAAACTGCGTATAGATAACACGCCACTTGACTTGAAAGTGGCGTGTCTGTTTACGCAAAAGTCATG
The DNA here is from genome assembly GCA_030578255.1 of Tiaroga cobitis. Classification (NCBI taxonomy): domain Eukaryota; kingdom Metazoa; phylum Chordata; class Actinopteri; order Cypriniformes; family Leuciscidae; genus Tiaroga; species Tiaroga cobitis. Next base: position 28,611,748 of record CM060603.1, read on the forward strand.
ATGTCATGTTGCACATTTAGATTTTTTTTTCACATATTAGAACAGTTATAACACAGTTATAACACATATTATAACAGTAAATTCTCTACATGAGTGGACGTGAACTTTTTTGGCAATATCAGCAGGTGTTTTGATGTTGATGATAATTTGATGACAGTTTACAAACCTTTTTTCCTATGTAATAAAAGATTGACATGAATTTCATTGACTGTTTGAAAAAATACAGCCCTAAAAATGTAAATAAATAAGACTAGTTCAAACCTTTAGACCAATTAAAGGGGAATTTGTAAGAGAAAGTTTTTAATTGTTTTGAAATATTATAATTTTTTACAGGAATGAGTCTAAGTGGAGCTGAGATAGCAAGGAGATATAGGGAATGTCGTGATGCTGACCCAGAGAGAAGAAGAAAGTACATTGAGAAAGAGAGGGGAAAATGGAAAAAAGAGAGAGAGACTAGAAAGAAGAAGGGTATTAATGAGCTAAGTGGGAGAGAGAAAAGGGCAAAAAGAAAGAAATGGAAGGAGGGAAAAAGGCAAGCCAGGGCCAGAGCCAGAGCCAGTGCTTTGCTACGGTCAGAGACACCACCCAACTCTCCTAATATTCCTGAAGCTCCTGAAAATCAGCCTGAGCCAGGCACCTCCAGGTTAGAACATGGAAGTTTAGACACATAAATCATTAGAAAGTTAGATTTATTTGAAGGACAATTATCAACTGTTTATTTTCCCATTAATTTACATATTGAAAACGAACAAAAATCTGACTTAAAATCCTAACAAATATTTTGTGTCTCAGGCAACGGCGTCAAGGGGAACGTATTCGAAGAAATTTGAAGAGAAAACTAAAAAAAAAGATTGAACAATTGGAGGCACAGCTGGCAAAGGAGAAAACTAAAACTGAGAAATATAAAAAGCGTTTCCATAGGGCCAATAAAGAAAGTTCATCCATTTCGCCACGTGCAAAAGTCAATGCATTGTTGGATAATCAAAAAGTGAATTCTCCCATCAAAAGAGCTCTTCTTTTCCATACATCACTGATTGAGGATATCAGAAGAAAATACACAAATGCAAAAACAAACAAAGATAAGCAGTTGATTGCGAAAGTGGTCACTGGAAATATAGTGAAGAAATACAAGCTCCAGAAGTATGCCCTGACAGCTTTTGGCTACTCTAAGAAAAGAGCAAAGTACCCTGTGGATCTTACCTACTGTGGGAGGAAGTGTGTCAGTCGAACTGAAATTAAAAAGAAAGTTACATCCTTTTTTCTTAGAGATGATGTCAGTCGAATGACGACTGGCCGCAAACAAACAGTAACTCGGCTGACAACATGACATCATGACTTTTGCGTAAACAGACACGCCACTTTCAAGTCAAGTGGCGTGTTATCTATACGCATTTTGAGATATCCGCGTGTATGCGTGTATGCCTACGCCATTAATGTCCAAGTGATTCCGCGTATATGTACACGCCATTAAATTTCCGAGCGAAACGAAGCAAAATGTAGATCTACATCTGGGGAGCGATATTTTTTTTCCCTAGGATGGCAGGGGAAGACTCATAAATGCTATTAACCCCAGTGACGGGTAGGTTTAGGGACGGGGTGGAGGTAGGTCATATATTTATATATACAGTAATAACGTTAAGTCAACTGCGTTCATAAACACGCTGAAAAGCGATTGTGCGTGTTGATAGCACGCCAAAAATGGAAATACGAATTGGCGTGTCATACACACGCAATTTTATGAGATCAGTCTGCGGCTGAAGACAAAGATGCAGAAGAAGTTACTTACTGACACAATGAGGAACTTGCATAGGAAGTTTCTGTCTAACAACCTGGGCCAGATATCATACACCTCCTTCTGCCGTCTCAAACCTTTTTGGGTGGTAACCCCCTCTTCCTCTGACCGTGACACATGTCTGTGCAAAAAACACGAGAACTTGCAATTTATGGCCAATGCCTTGCAGGACCATGGATTCCTGTCTTCAAGAAATATTGAAGAAATGTCTGAAGCAACGATGTGCAACCCCAAAGCCAAGGCATGTGCTTATGGTGAGTGCAAGAAGTGCCTCCACACTTGTCGCTCAATGCTGAAAACTCCAGGGCAAGAGAATATTTGTTTATCTCAGTGGATGACAGAAGAGATCATGAAGGATGAGAAAACTTCAACAATAACAGTAAAAAGAGAAATAACAACAACAGAGGAAGACCTAAACACCCAATTCCAAGAGAGGCTTTTCCATTTTAGACGCCATGTCTTCAACATCAAATGGCAGTTTGATGTCTACAGGGAGCTTAGGAGGAACCTGAAGTACAATGAGTGCCTCATACATGTGGACTTTAGTGAAAATTACACATGCAAATACAATGCAGAAATCCAGTCTGTGCATTTTGGAGGCTCACACCAACAGGCCAGTCTGCACACTGGAGTGCTCTACACAGCAGGTGAAGCGGCGCCGCATCACCATCCAGAAGACATCCATATCACCATCCAGAAGACATGACCCTGTAGCCATCTGGGCCCACCTTCATCCAATTTTAAAGGTAGTGAGAGAAAGACACCCTCAAGTCAGCATAATTAATTGTTTTAGCAACGGGCCAGCAACACAATACAGACAAAAAGGAAATTCCTTTTTTCTCTCAACGGAACCCTACAAGTATGGCTTCAAGGGAATAACATGGAATTTCTTTGAGGCTAGCCATGGGAAGGGTGCACCAGACGGTGTGGGTGGGGCCCTCAAGAGGTCAGCAGACCGGATTGTGGCCCAAGGAGGAGACATCCCTGATGCCCAGAGCTTATATGACAAATTGAGAAGCCTGAACACATCTGTCGAGCTGTTCTTTGTCCCAGAGATGGATATTGAATCAAAGCCTGAGGTAATAGTCAGTTAAAGTTCCAGTCCATAATCTAACGTACTCCATAAGGGGCTTTTGTACCGCATAGCTCTAGAAACTCAGTTATAGGAAATAGCCAGCAGGGTGGTAGGGGTAGGGTTAGGGTTAGAACTTATTTGGACCATATTTCTGGTTGCATTTGCACCGGCAGTAGGAACTCTGAAGCGGCCTATAGTGCTGGCTTAGACCCTACTCTGAAATAGGAGCTAATTTAGTTCCCCCCAAAGGAGGTCCTAGAACTAAAATTGTTCCTAGTTCCTAAGGTGTGAACAAGAGCCTATCAAATTTCAAGTCCCTTTTTTCACATGTTGTGATTAAAAGAGATTTTATTTATTTATTTTTGATCTCACTTTAGGTACCTACAATTGCTGCTGTAAAAGGAACCATGAGAATCCATCAAGCAATCAGTTTGACACCTGGACAGATGATGTACAGAGAAATTTCATGCCTGTGTAAAAGGGAGGATGGTGTTTTGGACTGCACCTGCTTTAATCTTCAGGAGGTCACTTTCACTGATGTTCCACTTTCATCTGATAAGGCCAAAGCATGTGGAAAGGCACAAGATATCCAAATGAGACCAGAAATGATTGAGTCAAAGCACATCGGAGAGTGGTGCGTTGTCAATTATGACAATGAAGGCTACCCGGGTGTCATCATGGATGTGGAAGGGCACAGTGTGAAAATTAAGTGTATGCACCGTAATGGCACCAACAAGTTCTTTTGGCCAGGTCCCAGGGAGGACATCAATTGGTACCATGATTGGCAGATACTTTGCCTAATGCCAGAACCACAAGCTCTGAACAAGCGCTCTCTACAGATTGATCCGTCTGTTTGGAAGTATGTGGAAGATCAATTAGAGTGATGCAGAAAATGAATTTGTGAAATCCTTCTTTATATTGCTTGAGGGTTTCTTGTTGTTCCTGTTGTTTCTCTAAAGTTCCTGTTCTATTCTAGTTCACAGAATTTGTCCACCCTGTCATGCCAAGTTCCACCCTGTCATCTTGTTGTCCATCCTGTCATGTTCAACTTTTATGAAAATAAACAAATTATTTTAATAAGTTAACAAAACCTTGTGTGTGACTTCTTAATAAACAAATGAGGCCCAGTTAGTATTGTTTTAAAGTTTGACTAAATATCTTTGTTGTTAGATTTTATTTAGAAAAGAATGTGCAACTATCGCATATTTTATTGGGCAATACATATTTAGGCAGTAACTTCATTATTATCAAAAGACTTTTACCATTAACTAAAATGTTTTTTTGGGAAAGGGACACAATATCTTTCTGCAGATCTACATTTTATAATCACTATGCAATGAAAATGTATTTATTCTACTTTGAATTTGTCCATGATAGGGTGGACATATTTTATGGTTTGCTCGTATAATGTCAGCTTGCAGTTAATTTATAAAATATGCTGGAGCTTGACCAATATGCATTTCTAACATAAGGTCTCCTTAATAAAACACATATAAAGTTAAATAGAAAATCTCAGATTTTTTTGTGGAAATTGTGAAGTCTCAAAGGCACTTTATAGTGATTTTGACCCAGTTAATATTAGGGGTACGACCCTGACTGGGAATTTTTTATTCACGAGATTGGATTAGCAACTAAATGATGCGCCTCAGAGGGGATTTAGAAGTGGGTATACGCAATGCCGACTGAAAAAGAAGTGGGTATACGCCGTATACCTGCGTAAACCCTGCACTACACCACTGGATATTTCTGTTTGGCACTATAAACATTACTAAATATCATGTTTGTTTGTTGGTTTGTTTGCTTGAAAATAATGAAAAATAACTTCGCTGTGAGTATATTGAGGTCTTTTTCCTTATCGCTTTGTGCTCAACATGAGGATTCATTGACAGATGCTGAAGGTAGAACAATCTGCAAAAAATATTTGGATACTTTTGTTATATTTATATATATATATATATATATATATATATATATATATATATATATATATATATATATATATATATATATATATATATATATATATAAAAAACACACACACACACACACACACACACACCATTTAAAAACCTCCCAAAACAATGCAACCAGTAAAATAGAACTATTTAAGAAAGAGAAACAACTGCCTTGATTCCTTGAATCAGAAAGAAAATTACGCATCATACTGCAAGAGTATTTTGCAAATATAGCATAATTTATATAAAGAAGTTAGAACAATCAGCAAAACACACTTCTGTCGTATTAAAAATATCATATCAAATATCAATAATTTAGGAATATCATTGCATTAGATACAAAACATTAAACCGATTTGCACAAAAGTGCACAAAAAAATTAACCCAACAGACTGAATCAGTTAGATATACTCCATTAAAGTTCATACAGATAGTGAGAAAGCATTCAGTTATTATGATGGAACTATCATCCAAAAGGTATCAAATATGCAGAAGCCTCATTCCAGCTTGAATAGCTGTTTACTTGTGTGTACTTGCCTTTTTAAATGTATATAAGTAAATAATACACAAAATACAACTACTGTCTGCCTATATATCCTCCTCTTATTCTTTCGTCGGTCTCTCTCTGCCACTCTCTTTTTCTTCTTCTCATCTCTCTCTAGCACTCCCCATCCCTAGTTTAATGATGAGCGTTTGCTTGCAGTGCCTGGTGAGATGCTCTGTCTACTGAAAGTAATTTATGTAACCAATCAAGCGCTCATTTGTCAACCATCACTCTTCATTTCAGTGACTGCAGGACACCAGTGCTGTGGTCTCTGGGGTGTTGACATATGTTGTTTTGTTATTTTCATTGCAATTAGCAGATGTGTCTGAGTAATAAGGGACGGTGGAACAGGGCCATGGCAATATGGTCACCTCAGTGAACGAACGAGAGAGAGAGAGAGAATGAGAGAGGGAGGGACAGCTACATAGCCTGATTGTTCATTTTACCACACTGATACACAATTGTGTGAGAGCTCTTCTGTGTTTAAGTAATTTCTGCATCTCAGGGTTCACTAAACAGAATTGCAAAAATTATCGTTTTAAACCACAGATCTGAACACTCCCCACATCTGCCATTGCTTGGACTCCATTATTTTAGCCAATTTTATGTGGGAGTGGTCAGATGTTCTTCAAGCAAACAAACCAACATGATATTTAATGTTTAAACTTTATAGTGCCAAACATAAATCTCACTAGGCTACAGATGGCTACTTTGCAGCTGTCTCTATATATTAAGCTTGGACAACAGAAAGTATTTGACACCAAAACAAGAGATGATCTGACAAGATTAGGCAAAGATTAGGCAAAAAGTAGCCGGATGACCTACTACTGGCAAGATTCTGAAGTGCGTATATGATGGACACTTACTATCCCATGAGGCCATGGGAGAGGATTTGTGAATAGCAGTGAAGCGAAACAACTGATGCTGGTAGGCCACATGATAATGACAACATGGCAAATGTAGTAGGTCCAGATTACATTCATACTACATACATTCATACTATAGAATATACGTTTTCAGCGCTTGCAATGTAAGAAGTACTTATTCAAAAGAGTATGCGATATCGGATGCAGCCTTGTTTTGTTCCTGAATTGATCCGTGTTTTGAACAAATGATTAAAATCATTTGACTTGTTGCCACCTACAAGTGTAACAGAAATCACAGACAAACCAGAACTCTTCGAGGATGGAACGGACTGTTTTATAATAAATCAGATATTCTTCCGAATATACTATTGATTGCATCTTATCCAGTGGACTAATGAAAAAGGACACCTTTGATACAGTACATGTTTAAAACTCAGTTGTAAGTCATTATGAATTAAAATGGACCGTTCTTGCCTGTTCTTGATTAATGAATGGAATATTGCAGAATTTATTATAAATGATTTATCCATGCACATCATTTATTAAAATCTATGTGCCCTTTAATATTTACAACAAAATCTGTTCTCTGATGATGTGTTCACTAGTGTGAGGGCGGGACAACCTGTCGCTAACATGAGGTCGCATTGTAGCAATAGCAAACCACGATGATTTAAAGATCTAATCAATTTCTGATGGACAAACATTGAATCCCTACATTTTTCTTATCCGAGAAGCCGTTTCACTTGGATTTACGTTACAATCAGGAAGGAAAGACTATCGCAACTTCCGTTTCATGCCGACTTTAAACTGAATGGGGCGGGTATTGTCCCCCCCATCCCTTTCTCTCTGCCTCACTGCCTTCCTATTAGCCAACCCATATTCCACATCAAAGGCACAGATGCCAATAACCTCACTCTGCCCCCTAAATGCTAAATTATTATTATTAAAGTGTGATTGACGGGCCTGCTTATTAATTATAATCTTGTGCACATATGCAGGGTGATGGAAGGAGTGGAAGCGGCTTTGTGTGCCAGGGCACCTCCACACAGAAGCTAATTTGCTCTGACACACTATCAAAGCATGCTCGTCAGAACTCCCATGTTGGCTCCTATGGGCCACATTCACGTTTTAAGGGGCACGTGGTGCAAGGGAGGGAGAGAGAGCATCTCACTCACACACACACACAAACACACACAGAAGCACAAGAGTCAAAGGTGGAATGCCTTGTCAGAATGCACATTTTTGTGTGAAAAACACTCGAAAACATAAACCACTCAAAGAATAGTTTTCATTCATTAAGTTCTTTTATTTTGGTGGTAAATTTCCCCTACTCTTACAGTTTTAATCTTCCTCATCTTCTTCTTTTCTTACCACATATTGCACATTTCTTGGTCCTCTGTGTGAAGTTTCATCACTTGACAATGACAGTTGGAAAACAGAGAGAAGGCAATGACTCACTAATGCAATTTGTAAAGATGTTTGTAATACACTTAAGACACCCACATAAACTTTACCTGCTGGACTTTTATAGCTGTAAGGAATCAGGGATGTGATATAAATGTCAGAGCAATTCATACTGTCTCCATTAGGAAAGAAGATGAGAAAGGACAATTTTCTGAGGGGATGGGAGAGGAAGTGAACTCTTTTCCTTGTATCACTCACATACACATATTTTTTTTTTTCAGGAAATGTATCAACATTTACAAAATAAATAAATAAAAACATCAAAATTACCATTAATTTAAATGTGTGTACCATAATCTGTTACATAAACAAATATTGTTTAATTCGATTTTGAATATATTCTGTGGGGTTTTTTGTTGTTGTTTTTTACTGATTTGTGTGATAAAATATCCAACAAAATGTGTTTTGTCATGCACTACAATTTTGCCATTCCATGAATGTACAGGTGTCCTAATATCAGTCCAGCAGGGGGCACTAAAACATAATGCATGTCAATGGACAGGTAAACAATTTCTCCCTATGGTGTTGGCCACAAACTCACTCATGATCATTTTTTTATCATTGTCTGAGAGACTTATAGTAACACACTAGAAAGTAGTACCACACATCATCACGGTTGGATGTATATAGCGTCATCCTTTAATGACCAATTCCACACTGCCTCCTGAAACAATCATGGCTATTACCAAGCGAGTCTTCCGATGGACATTTAATACCTGTAGGTTATACAGCCATATGCATGCAACTGTTATGACAAATGATGACTTATAAAAAAAAAACACAAAATCATTAAATCAAACCTCGCACAAATGGACACACACGCAGGCACTTTAAAACTCAGCTTGCACTCAGACGCAAAGCTGAAATGGCAGAGATGAGTAGCTGGAACATAAAGAGCGGCTTGTGGGGTGGCAGGACCTGCATGTGTGATGGGCGCTGAATGACTCCTTTAATGGGTGAAAAAGACTTAGGAGATTAAATGGAGGCCCTCTGATGCAACTCAATTCAATTTGTCAGTATGCCTATTCATTTGGCAGACCAGGCCCCGCTCTATAATTTCTCCATCTCACCGCTCTCATCTTAGACGGACGAGTGGCGCAGATGTCTCGTGCAGGGTTTTTACCTAGACATACAGTAGAGAGCCAGGAAACTACCAGCACTTATATGACGGCAGAGCCCCGGTCAGGGTTCAGCTTCATTATGCCTGTATGTATATTTCAAATAAAGTAAAACACATCTGCTTTCTAGAGCGGCATCTGCACTCTTGCAAATGGAGTTCAAATTGCCTGAAATGAGGGAAAAAGTGAGCAGAGAGAACAAAGAAGAAAAAAACATGAAGATTTCATCCCCCCCGGACAAATGACTAATAGCTGTTTCTGCCGGAGACCGTACAATCTTGTCGGACTATTCGAAAATGAGAGGGTGCCTAATTTGCCAGTGCATTTTCTCTCCATTGTCCTCTCCTTTTGCTCTTTTTCTTCCTTTCTATGCTCCTCCGTGGCCCCCCAAAGCAGTCATCCCCCCTGTTCTCTCTTTCTCTAAATGCAAAGATGTACCCAAGGGCAGCATGTGGATCCTGGTCAATCACAGCAAGCAGATCTGCATATTCAGTGAGTCATACATCTTCTATTAGCTGCACCACTCTGACTGACTCCAGACCCTTATATCTCCAGAATGGGGGGGGGGGGGGGGGGCGGGGGGTCTCGGATAGACAAGGGCATGCTAACAGCTTCCCTCCCATCTCCTTCTGAATGACATCCTGGCTTCACACCATTCACACGTTCCACTTGCCTACGAACACATCCCATCATCCCCAAGACCATCTGATGAGGCACATCGGCACACTTCTGCACCCTCAAGGGCTAAATGCTCATTCGGTGGTACAAGTCCACGACGTAATGAGCGAGGAAGAGCTGATCATTTTTCTTCCCCAACTGCTCGAGAGCGGAGGATGGAAAAACCGTGCGTGCTGTACTTCTGAAAACTACGGAGAGCCCGGTAGAGGGATGAAACGGACAGAGAGGGAGCGAGGGGAGTGTTAGATGGAGGAACAGAAAAGGGCTGAGAAAAAACTGGGGATGGAAGAGATAGAGAGGGAGGGAGAGTCTTGAGTGCTCCTTGATCAGAATGGATAGAGGTGGAAGTTTCTGGAGACCCTTATACATTGCTGGCGGAGGTGTAGCCCTCTAACATTTTAACAAGTCGCTGTGCCAGCCGTCAGTGCAGCGTTTAACAATAGGCAAAAGTCTGTGTGACAGCACCACACCTCATTCATTATTTAAAAAGACCCGCATGCAGCACACAGAAACGCATCCGCCAGCTGCAGTGCTTTCTCTTAACGATCCCTCCGGTCCGGCAAGAGAAAGAAAAAATAGAAAACAGAGAGAGCTAGGCCAGGAGCACACTGCAAGTGCAAAGTTGGGCAGAGACAACCACATTTACAGTTTTTCCTCAATCATTTGGCTCAATTCTTGAATGAGATTTTTTCTCAAACAATAAGTTATCTGAAACAATAAGTTAGCTTCTTGTTCACACCAGATTTGAACAATTGTCAACAAATTGCACAATAATGCACATGGCTTCCTGATCAAAACTGATGAGATGATTCTCTATGAAATTGTCATACTCTTTACAACTTGTAACGTGTGAGCCATCACATGCAAAATGAGCCGATCGATATTTGTCAGACATCCATGAATATTCCATAAATATCTGACATTTTCTTGTACATGCAACACATTTCTAAAAACAATAAATGTACTGTTTTTATACAAATATGCATATTGTTTTTCTGTGTACTATACTATATTGACTGTAATTCCCTACTGAGGAAATCTGTATCTAAAAAGCTCAGTGTGATAAACAGCAGCATTCAGCTTGACAAAACTGATATAGTCAGAGTCCCCCAAAAAAGTAGAGCTAAAATAAAATGTCTATATAATAAAAATTTGACTGCCATGATAAAAAAAAACATCTAAACATTTTGACTATGGTTCACAAGATGACAATAAAATAAAATAACTTGAAAACGTGAAATACATTTTTTAACTTAAAAAATGAATTTACTGACACAGTAAAAAAATAAGCATTAATTAAATATTTAGGGTGCAATCTAGTTTTGATGTGCTATAAAACAGTTGTGACAATTACATTTACAGTAAGACTGTTTCAACAAAATTAGCCAAAGTGATTGTGAATCCCCAAATAATAAGTCAGTGTTTATGGAGTCACTGTCGCATAACATATATCAACGATTTGGCAACTTGCAGCTCCAAACATGAAACATGGATGAAACTTTTTGTGTTCTGTTCGGTATGTTTGGATGAATTATATGGTGAAAGTGAAGATAGATTGATAGAAAGGTAGATAGAATGATAGACTGACAGAACAGACAGACAGACAAACACATGAAGAATTTTGAAGAACGTTGAGTTCAAAAAAGAACAATTAAAAAATAAATATTGAATCCCGTTCTGCAGAAGAAAGTCAATCATACCGTTTTGGAACAACATGAGAATGAGTCAATTATGACAGAATTTTTTGTTTTTGGGTTAATAACCAGGGTGGAAGAGCACTTAATATTCCAGAATACCATGTTGATTGTTCTTTTCTCGAATGAAAACCCTTTCATTTAATTGATCTATAACCAAACTCACACACTCATAAAATGAGTGAAAGCTGTATTTACCTACAGTGTGTACGTGGCCAGAGAGTAAGAGAGAGGTGAGGATGGAGGAGGAATTGTGTTGTGGGAGGAAAATGTGGGATGAAACAAGGAACAGATAAGATAGATGAGACAAGTGGGGAAGGACAGGAAGAGAGAAAGAGAGATTTGCATGCCTGAATCAGCAGCGCTCACACATCTGGTCATAACGTGATGACATCCAAGTTTCATATTATCACATCCATAATGTTTGTATTAAAGCTCTGTTGATTTAAGCATGAGGCTGAGTTGATAAAACTAGATAAGATGAAACCTAGGTCGGTGTAAAATCCCACTCAGATGTATCCCCATTTTTCACATATTCAATTAGCTAACAAGGCTGTAGCTCCAGAACCGAGAGCAGGTTTGATGGATCAGCCAACTTTTTCCCAGTAGGCTGAGCTTACTCAGGCATTTTTCTTTCTTCTCCCCTTTATTCTAGAAGAATGCTGAAAAAGTTATGAGGGTGCTGGAAAGAGCAAGCTTGCCGATCTATGACAAATTTACTGTCCCAGAGTAACCTCACGATTCCCATAAGCTCTACAGACGGGACTAGAAAGAGGGGGGTGAGGATTCGGAAAACCTGAAATAGCGAGAGATTTCATTAAGACGTCTTTTATTCGAAGGTTAATTGGAAATGTTTTCACTGTCAAACTTTCAGTTCAGCCAAATGCGTCAGGGGCTGATACTTTCGAAGTTTCACAGCACATTCAGAGGACGTAATAACAAATATCTTTGTTTACTTGCCAACATTACATTTCAGGGCTGACTAAAAAGCAATCATATTATTTATTGAAGCATTTTTTCTTATTTTCATCTATCTCTGCCCCTTGGCATTCATTGGCCCTTTTGTGGGGTCAAGCATTGGCATTAAGTCTGACATTTGGCTGAAATCTATAAAACGCCTCTATTGTTATAGGTCAAAGTCTCATCACTAGTCAGATCCAGACCCTCTGACCGCAGCCCATGTGTTTTCCTGGAGCACACCCATGTGATTTGCCAGGTGATGGTATAGCTTTGGCCTCACTAGGGTTAAAATACCTTCGATCCTGATATTCTCATACTAATGGAGCCTGTTCTTAGCTCAAAGTAAACTCTAATTCTTGTCATTTTGACTTTAAATGTCACAATATGACTTTATATGCCACAATGGCGACTTTATATTTCACAGTTGCAACTTCTTTTTCGTAATGTGACTTTACATCTCAACATTATTATTTAGCATTTGCGATCATTTCTCACATACTGTATGCTATTTTTACACCTCAAATTCCATTTTTTTCTCTCAAATGTTTACTTTTCATCTAAAATGGTTTCAATTTATTTCTCATAATTGTGATCATTTAAATCGCAACTTACATCGCAATTTTAAATATCATTTTTTCATACACAAAATCAAAAAATGCAACTTCAGGAATATCTCACAACTACAACTTTACCTCTCATAATGCTATTTTTAGCAATTGGGACTTTTTAATCTCAAAATACAACTATTCATATCATATGTGGTTCTATTTCGCACAATTAATGGCACATTTGTTTCTTATAATTGCAATTATGTCTTGTAAATATCGATTATCAAAATATAAATTCTGTCTATCGTATATCTCACATTTGCAATTTTTAAATCTCAAATATTGTTTTCTAACTTTTCATCTAAAAATGATTCAATCTCTCACAACTACAACTTTATTTCTCATAATTGTCACTCTTTCCTGTAAATTTAGGTTTTATGTCTCACTATTTTAACTTTTCTTTTTTAACTTTAAAGCAGAAACAGGCTTCCATAAAATTCACCTCCATGTCCTTTTTAGTGTGGGACAAATGTACCACCTGAGACAATCTTACCCTGCTTCCTGAGCACTTCCTCTTGCACAAAGTTTGCCCTCACATTACAAGGGCTGAACTGGGACATGCCTATCCGTGTTCATGGCCATGGGGCTTTTTCTGCATGTGTTTGCCTGTAGAAACCACAGAGAGTTACAAAGAGCCTCAGTATCTCAGGAGAGAACATCCTCTTGGGGGACATACAGTATATCAGGGTCAAATGTCAACTTCAGCGTGCTGCTTCCATCTGCCACACAACCTCTCGACTCCGAGGCGAGTGCCAGGGCACTTCTGTAGCCAAGTCACCTTGCCTTTCCAGAAATGGGTCAGGATGGAAGACGTCTCTTCGGTCCGTTTGCATCCTGATTGCAGTCCAGCCTTTGCTGCTAGAGGACACGGAGGAGATTGAGAGTGTAGGAGAGGGTGAGACACCAACCATCGGAGCCAAAGGGAAAAGAAAACACACACCTCACACTCACTCACAAAAGAGAGAAAATACAGTGGGTCCAAATCCCCCAGCTGTGGGCCTGTCGTTTTGCATAAGTCAGGTATGTGTTTGTGGATGGGGATGGCTCATAACTCTCGGCAGGCTGATATTAAATCCGTATGCGCGGAGACGTGCCCCCGGACAGTAATGGATTACCTGGCCCTGATTCCCTCCCAGCCCGGCCTGGCTTGGCTCAGCCCACCGACCCCGACTGTCTGGAATGTGACAAGATAGCGGGAGGCTGCCAGGGCTCCCGGGAGGCCAGATTTATCTACGCTGACGGATGATAAAAATGTCAGGCCACGATTTTTGGACTAGGTCGCCAGCCGAAAGGACTGCCCACAACCTTCACGCCGGACAGGCCACCAAGAGATACAAAGAGTACACATGTGCGCAAACATACAGTATCTTCGCTTTCGCTCGATCACATAACCTGACCCCCACCTTCAAGACTCACAAAACTAATGTGTAGCTCGATCTCTTCCTTTTCTGGGCCTTGCTGCCTGAAAAACACCTCAGGTAGAGAGCTTTGGTCCTCTGCTACATCTTTCATGAACACTGATAACATCACAATACGTGTGATAGCACCATTCCAACACACACCACCCACACACACATGGCTCTACAATAGGGATGGCTCTGGGCCAATTTGAGAAAGTTTCGGGCCGGCTGACAGAACTGTCACTTCCAGCTTTTGTTTGTTGATCATGTGTCATTATGCCTTGCAAACCTAACCATTTGGATTTCTGGGAGGTATAGAATATTCCGAATTGTGCTGGTTTAGATGTGTCGCCAAGGTAACGTTACCTAGCTGGCCAACACAGATGAGGTTTTAGTGAAATGTGAGAATGATGCCTAGTTGGAAACATCAGTTTGAATGGGGTGAAAATTCTAAATAAATCAGAAATGGTTTTGCACTGTATGCAATCGTTTTCCAGCAAAATGTCATTACAGCTGTATAATTTATTTGATTATATTACATAGATCTTAAATTATTTCATTATTTGAAATATATGTATATGTTAATATTCATATATATATATATATATATATTCATATTAATATGAAAACAAAGTTATGTATATAATTTAATATCTAATTAAATGTTTATGTAGACAATTACTGTAAAAAAAAAAAAAAATATATATATATATATATATATATATATATATATATATATATATATATATATATATATATATATATATATATATATATATATATATATATATATATATATATATATATACATAAACACACACACAACACAGTGGTAGTTAAGTTACTCTTAAAAAAAAGTAATTGATGACTAGCTACTAATCTTCAACAGTGTAATTAATTACTTTATTGTACTAATTACTGTCTAAATCCCATATCAGTCTTGACCAGTTGAAAATACAAGGATAGACATGAAACTGCTCTTTCAATTCTTTCAAATAAATAATATTAAATTGCATAAATTATACTTGAACGGGCCAAAGTACTCAAAGGGAAGAGGTTAAACATTTAAAATATTAAAAACATCAAACCATTTAGACATTAGACGTTCAATTTTGATGTTAAATCCACTATTGTTTTATATAGAATTGTTCTATAGTCTTTACAGTATTTAATGCAATTACATCAGAAGTAATTGTCATTAAATTGAGAATAATCCCTTATATACTTTTTCCAAGGGAAAAGTAATTAAATTACAGTAATTAATTGCCTAATGAATTACATCTAACATACTGTATATATATATATATATATATATACAGTAATTGTCTGTATATTTAATTTATACATTTAATGAGATATTAAACTATATTATACATAACTTTGTTTTCATTATTATTAATAATAATAAGAAACAAAAGAACAACAATGCAATACAATGTAATTTGACATTTCATAACACTTGTTGAAAAACTACTGAATATTTGATATTATAATATCATATAGTGATTAATTGTGTTATTCACCCATTTATAGACAGATAGATACTGTGTGTTCTTTAAGAGCCTGTTTGGCATCAGGCCAAAGTCCACAGGCTGTGTCCACGACAACAGAGGGATGAGCCTTTGAAAATCAACCAGCGGCCCAATTATGTCCTTCTGAAGCAATTATGCCCAATGACACCAGCTTCGCCCCATTCCAGATGCCCTCCCCAGCCTTAATTACGTATGCTAATGCCGAACCCAAATGACATCACTAAACCTTCTTTCAGTAGAAATAAATCACACATTTTAATAAACATCTTTGTGCAAAGGATTAGCTCACCCAAAATTGAACATTCTGCTGCCATTCTGCCAACACTTTTATGGTGCATTTGCATCCTTTTTGAATCGTGAAAGCCTCAGTCCCGTTTATTGTAACTGGACGGAAAAGAGCAACCATTATGTACTTCCTAATTTCTCCATTTGCCTTCCACAAAAAGAAAAGTCAAGTCAAGGAGGTTTGTAACAACATTATGATATGACAGTTCATTCCTTGGTGATCTATTCCTTTAAAAATGTTCTACTGTACTTGAGGTTTGCCAGCATAGATCATCTGCCATCTTGCGTCAGTTGGAGGTTAAATGAAAGGCAACATGGTTTCGACCCGCCGTGGCCCGCCGCAGTGAGCTGAACCCAAAGGAGGTTGAGGAGATGGTGTGCCCACTGATAGGTCTGGCCCGCTGCATTTAATGATATTTAAAAGAAAAATATGCCAGTGTGATGGTTTAACACTGATTGATAAGGCTGCCAGAGGAAAGTAGATAAACAAGCAGGTGATGGATTTGCCGCTCTCGAAGTGAAGACATTATGCTGCGTGCACAACCCCGTGCCAGACACCTAGGAGCAGTGGGTGGCCAGAGGTTAGCCATTTTGTGCCCACTCAGTAATGCAGCTTTAATCACTCCCTATATTTCCAGTTAAAAAGGAGGCTTAATGAGCCAGTTTCACAAGCCCAGAGAAACTGATTATTATCTGAGAATTCCTACTGAGTTGGTGTTTGTCCAAGTCTCCATCTCCCCTTCACAACATGTCCTCTGCTCTCTCAGTAGATGGCGCTGTTGTCCTTCTGAAACCCATCGGATTGCTGTCAGAGCGAAGTGCCAAGTGGCTTTATGCTAGCATATTTTCTCCCTCCTGTCCTTATTTACTGCATGTGTGTGTGTGTGCGTGTGTGTGTGTGTGTGTGTGTGTGTGTGTGTGTGTGTGTGTGTGTGTGAGAGAGAGAGAGAGAGAGAGAGAGAGAGAGAGAGAGAGAGAGAGAGAGAGAGAGAGAGAGAGAGTGTTTTCACCAAACAATAAGTGTAAGAGTTCTTCAAGTGTTTATAGAGTTTGTACTGCCAAACCTATCACAACATATGAGTGCAGTCAGCAGTAGGCCTATCACAGCTCTTAGCCCATTTATAACAAGCGCTAATTTAAATATTTCTGTAAGGTGGCTGTTTACACTATCAATGAGTGAAAAATCACATTTATAGACCTACATTTCGTCGTTTAAAATAATTTATGGCCATTTTAATAGTTGAGTCACATTGAGTCACATTGCGCTGTCTGTCTCTGTTCCGTCTGCAAGCATATGCTACTGAGCCTGTCTCTCCTCTCAGGGCTAAAAACATTGCACAGAGCTTGATTGTCTTTCTATCCCTGTCTCTCTCTTTATGGGCTAAATGCACAGCAGTAGACACCACGAAATGGCTAAATGTACAATTGCCAAAAGCAGAGATGGAAAGAATCTAGGGAAGAAAGACAGTGTGAAAGATGACAAAATGCAATAACATCATACCTGTTATATTATGTGTGTGTGTGTGTGTGTGCTTGTCCATGTGTTTTGCTGTGGCTTTGTGCATTTTGTATATTTAAGGCCGACGGACACACATACTGATATGCCTGTGAGTGTTTCTGCATGTGTGAAGCCTGCAGAGTGTGAGGAAGCAACTTTTCATGAGGCAAAGGCACAAACTGTGAAGAGATGGGCTTAATTAAAATCCACATGAATATGCATGAGACACTTGTACGGTTCCAGTAATTACATATTGAAAAAAGGTTTCATGTGCTAGTGAGACGCTGGCGTAAGTATTCTTAAGTGATGTCTAATTCCAGCACGCCGCACAGCACTGATCGGAAGGGAGATAGAAAATAGGCCTACTCTACGTTTAAAAAAAAACTAAAAAAAACTTAAAGAAAACAGAAAGCGTGCAGGAGAATATGAAGGTTAAGGTGTTCATACAAACTATTGTAAAAGACTGATAAGTTATAAGCGAGAAAAACACCTACAATCTGTTAACCAGACACAACAGTTCACTAAATGAAGTGAGGTACATATTGGTTATTGCTGCATACATATGCAATGCTGCTATGATACCTTTTGCAACATCTGCCCACACAGTCTCAATATAAACCATAGAAAATGTACAATTAAAATGTTTGTGTGTGTGTGTGTGTGTGTTGCGCTGGCCACTGTGGAATTTGTCTTGGATAGTGACACCTAGTGGTGCGGATGCATGCAGCATCAAATAAAGTTTTGTTACTAGTGACACTGTAGAAACGCTCTGTTCAAGGTTAGTCATGATGAGTTTATTCTATGAATGGAAATGTTTGCTAATAGGAAGTTTACTGAAATAAAGTCAGAAGTAGCTGAGAATTTGATTTCAAGATGGCCGCTATGAGGCAACCAGCTCCATGTAGAATAAAATCGGATCTATTAGGCTTACTGATTTTATTAGTGTACACATTAGTGTATTTTTCTAAATTACTATTAATTTCTAAACAGGCTAAACTTTAATGAAAAAAAAAACATTTACAACTTTTAAAATATGTAAGAACACAAAATATTCTCTCTTCATAGATGGAGAAAGCAACAGAAAAGAGGGAAAACTAAAAGGGGCTGTTAAAGAGATTCAGAGAAAGATAGAAAAGGAAGTTGGGAATTGCAATGGCAAGTATGATAGGATGGTTAATCACCACTTTGCCCTGCTAATTTTGCGCCCCCGTGGCAACAGAGCATGTTTTATTCAACAATTTATTAGATCCCCATCCATTCTGGCACTTAACACGCTGAGTCCACGCCGCTCCACCGTGCACAGTGTCTACAGATCCGCCCAGCAGTGGCACGGCCTGTCTGAAGACCTCCCAGCTACTATTTCAGACCGCCGACAGAACAGCCAAACATCTTTACAGACGGTCTACAGACTGAACCAACATCACTGCCATTTTCCCTTTACAGAATCATCCATCGCTGCAGTGTCTACAAGCCTTCCAAACATCACTCATAGAAAAATGGGAGGGAGACGGAGGTAGCATGAGAGAAGGGCTGGGACAGCAGTACTAGGCAGGGCACTAATGGCTCCCTGAGCTGTGAGACTCTGGCATTATGCAGAAACATGCTGGCCATATGGAAAAGACAATGAAGTACAGTAATTAAAACTGAACAAAGAGAGAGACGCTGTGTGCCATAATTAGAACACTGATTAATCAGCTGATAATTTTACCTTGATTAATGTTCCTGATTTTCTTTTCATACTGACCTGAGCCAGTTGGGTACGGTCCAATTAAATTTAAATTAAGCGGCAGAAAATTCTACATCAGAATAAGATGTCACAGGACAGGAAAGTCTAATTGTTTTAGTGGTATGAACAATATGCAAGATGAGACCTTTCTGGGCAAGTGTTCTCAATATGCATGCCAGGTCAACTTAATTGTTTATATGTATAAAATGAGAAATTTGTCATTATGTAAAGGACAATGTAAAGTCAGGTGGTTCTTATCATAAACCTCAAAAGGGTGATCATCTTTCATCAAATTAAAGCAGTTTTTGACTCCAAGAGCCCCCCCAATGCCAAAGACCATATTTGAAGGCCTGAATATTTGATATTTGGCATAAGTGATTGAAACTACTTTCACTTTTTAGGATTTTATTATTCCACGACTTTTCTAGGTCTAGAAATCACACTTTTAAAGTTCCCACATATATCCAGTGAGGTTTTCCAAACCGTGGGAAGCCTGTCAGTTGTTAAGGGAACAAATTAAATAAATATTAAATGAATATCAACTAAATACATACTGACATTATATTTTCTGTGTCTTAGCTTTAAATACCTAATCTTACAACCACCTTGGAACATTTGAAATTTGAAAGTGATCATTTGAAATTATTATTTGAAACCACCTTTGAAATTATTCTATAATTTTAGCTGTATATTCAGCCTGGTCTCATTGTTAATACGTAAGTATTAATACGTTTTTTTCAAAGATAGAAAACGTACTTTTTGTACGTTTCATAGATACTGAAACGTATAATATGGACGTATCTGCAACATTTAAACGTAACATAATTACGTTTTTTCAGCTACAAAACGTTAACTGTTTACGTATATTTCATATCTGTATAATTTCCCTTTTACCATTTTTGAGATAAATGTGAGATCCCTTAACCCTACTTCTAAACCTAAACATACCCATTTTATACAGAATATAAAAAGAAGTAGGAGTAGAATTAATCCATGAAAATGTTAATCCGGTTTCGGCTCGCACTGTGAAGGCGCGCGCGCTTCTTCATTTCAAATGTTGCAGTTGCACACCGACTGGAACACGGAATTTCGCAATTTGTGACGAAGCAGGCGAGAGGGCGAGAGCCAATGAGCGTTTGATATCCCTGCCGTAAAACATGTCGTAACGCTTCTTCAGGGCGCAATTTTTGAATTTGAATTCATCACGAGCGCGGGATTTGACGTTTACGGTCGGCGATGAGAATGGAGATGAAGATCGCTGGATAAAGGGCTGAATTTGGATCTGTTTCTTGCAAACGTATGGATTCTAAAGATTTGGATTACATCAAGCTAATAAAATGTATGTCTTTTGTGAATTTATGTTGTGTTTTGGTGTATTATGGTTCTATAGGAGAAAACGCATTTTGTGTTTCACGGTAAATAAACTATATTACAAAATGGTTAAAAAATTAAGAAGGTAATGTTATTTTAAAGGGTTTAAAGTGTAGTCTTGTTTAACACAATGTAAGTTAATTTAGGCTAATCCTCTGAAACGAGTTTGCAGCAGAAGGCACGAACAGAGTGAAATGTTATTATTTCTTAAATGAGTAAACTGCATTTAATAAATGCGACTGAAAACGTAATTGATAAGACAGTTGAAAGCAATAGAGTCAAAACATTAATGCCACGATTTTAATAAGCATAAATAGGAACAGGTACAAATTTGTACGTCGGTAGAGTCCATACGTAAATAATTTACGTTTTTGTGCTGTTAATACGTAAATATTTTACGTTTTAGTGCTGTAAATACGTCAGTATTATACGTTTCTGAGTGTACAAAACGTAAGTAAATGTACGTGTGGTAGAACTACACTTAACGTAAAATATACACGTATTCTCATGAGGTCACGTTGGTATATTATATTAAAACGTCCATTAAGAAGAAAAAAAAACACTGAAACAAATCTGTTAAGCAACAAGACAAACACTGCAACAAAATTGCAATAATAAAACTGAAGTAGTATGAGGTCATTGTTTCACTACAATCTACAGTACAACTGAGACGCAATATGTCACCAATTTCATTCGAATGAAACAAGATAAAGTGAGTCCACGCTATGTTATGAGAGACATGAAACTAGCACCTGTTTCAGTCACCGGAATTAGTGTTGCCATGGACAAAGCGAATTTAAGGAAACATCAAACCTTTCAATGCCGGGATTAACCAATCAGAATTAAGCACTCTAGAGAGTGACGTAATAATCAAGTTATTCAAGACTCTGGAGGAATAACATAAAATATCAATAGCTGAATAATATTGTTCAAGCAAGTGTATAGTTTTTGAGAGCAATGATTGCTGTTTTAAAAAATGTGCTGCTCTAAATAAAACACAAACCTCCTCTCACACCAATTACCTGTTCTATTATTCTTTCTAAATCAACTTTACCAATAGGCTACACTTCCTCGAAATATCAATGCACCAATGGCTGGCCAAAAAGATGTTATTTAGTACAAACGAGAGCTCCCAGCAGCCCGACACCCTGGGTGGGTCCCCTTAGAGATGCCCCACTCTGACACCAACTCCTCAATCACAGCCAAAACTAATCTGCCCAATATCACACAATGGCAGGTGCATTTATTCTGTCAATTGAGAGGAGAGGGGAAAACAGTTGGACGGCTAAATGAAAAAGCTGGCTCTCGCGTTCTCTAGTGGCCTCTCTGCGCTCCGCTTTCGTCCGGGCTGAGGCTGTTGGCCAGGCTTCAGTTGATTGGCTGGCGTCCAGCCCCTGTAGAGTCACTTTGGGCAGGCCCTGCCAGCCATGTGAGCGTGCCAAAGCCTCCTCCACCAGCGTTAGTGGAGGGCACCGCTACTGTCACCAGCGCCCCAGCGGACCCGACCTGGAGCGCCGTGTTAATTCACTCAGATCTATTTAAAAGCGGGTGACAGCTCTGTTACGGATGGAGAGGTGGCAAGGGCAGCTGTTCCCTTGCACACATACACAAACACCACTCCAAATATTCAAACTATACATAAGGCCTGCATGTTGACAATGCATAAAGTGACCTCAAAATGTTTTTGGACACACTTAAGTGTATGAATCTATTAGGATACATACTGCACTCACACACCCTATCATTCAAGTGTAAGGGATATACAGTCAAAGACCCAGAACCAGATATGAAGAATGAAGACCCGGAGTCAGGATTATAAAAAATTTAAGAAAAGTTTTACTGAAGATAGTTTGCAGTTTCATCAGCAGAAATCAGCTTCAAGACTCACACAGGAGTTCGTAGGCCGCCCCCCTTACAGTTACAAATATCACAGCAGTTATACCATTTCCAAGGTCTAAGCTACGTCATTGCTTACAGGTTGAATGATTCTCATTGGCTAAGAAACATTAAGAGCCTAAACAATTTAACACATGTGAGGAGATAGGGGTGCCTATCGCCATTAGTAAAGATAGTTGTCGTCCACTCAATAGATGTAGGTCTGTGGTGGCCTCGCAGGTTAGAGAAGGGCGCCGAGGTGTCTGGTCCGAACGTCCAGAACCTACATAGAATGTCATACGCACACACACAAATAACAAGACACTAGCAAATAACAGCTCCCATCAAGGCTGAAGAGAGTCTGAGCTCCTTATTATCAGTTAAGTATACCAAAACATAATGCTAAAACATTCACTCGTTTGGGAGAAAAACAGATAACTGGCATTTACTCCCAAGGAAGGAAATATACTGGAAAGAATACATTTTAATACAACAATTAAAGTTCGATAGTAACGCTCAATATAGCTTGACCATCTGTCCAGCGAAGGATCATATGTGTCCACGCTGCCTTTAGGACCCTATATCAACCTTTCTACTGATACCAGAGAAAGAGACAAACGGCCTTGTGGGTTACATGGCCTTCGTGTCCTGCGTGTACTACGTGCAATCTCAAAGTAAGATTGGAATGCACCTAAAAGAAACTGGTTACTTCCATCACATGCATTTAAGAAAATATAATTTCACAAGCACAAAGAATATAAAAATGAGTATGTGATAATGAATATATTTGATTATTGATTTTTATAAAGGAAGTATATAAGCATTCAAAAGGATTTATGATTATAGATGTATTTGAAGAGGCAAGTGATTTTGACCAACCCTTCACAAGGTACCAAGGTTTAGGGTTGGTAAAATTCTTTAAATGTTTTTAAAAAGAAGTCTCTATGGCTCATGATGATATATCAAAATAAATATATTGCAATGCAACACAATGATATTCATTTTTAAGTGGAGCTTAAGTGTCCAAATACTTTTTTGGAGTCACTGCATGTATGATCTCTTTGGGCAAAATAGAACGGTAAATGTAACCCCTGAAGCATACACTATAAATCCTAATTCAACCTAAGTCATAAATTGAGCAGCGGAAAACTGAGAACTGAAGGGAGAAAAAGTGGCATAAAGAGATAAAGAAAAGGCCTCCTGTGATCTTGATATATGAGCTTTGTTAAATTAACGTGTGGTTTCCAATCAACAGAGGCACGCCACAGGGCTTCTCATCAATGCGGACAGAAAAAAGAACCTCATCTGTAGCAGTCGAGCAGGGAGAAGCTGGGAAATGATCCAAATTTTGACTCAAGTTTATAAGCAATGACCCACTCCTGATGGAGGCCTCCAAGCTCATCTAGGCCCTTTATCTTGTCTCTGGTGGGACCCCAGCACCATCTCCATTGGACCAGGCTTGTAATTGACCATTAAGGTACCACGAACATTTTTCAGTTATCTCCCAATGACAATAACAGCAATAGTACATGACAACATTCCATTAGTGTTCAATTTGAGCGCAGATGGGCACGCATATGAACACGCATGTGTGTGCGGAATACGACAATGAGCACGGCGTAAACATACAGAAATATCTGCTTCTCAGCGTGTCTTTGCACATCGGCTTCTTTTGTTTCCGCTCTGAAAATGAAACCAAAATAGGCAGAAGATGCTTGGTAACATGCAAATGTTCAACTATCATTGGTACGTCTGATGTGCAGTGAGCAATGAGACCTTGCCTCTGTCATATGCTGTGTTTAATTACATGGAAACTTTCCTTTCCTGAGGCCACGGCAGCGTAGTGTTTTGACAAGCAGACCCTCGCGCTGACAACGTTTCTCATGGATGATTTGGGATAAACTACACTCAGACATAAAAGATTAGTCCATTAAGAGCAGCAAACGGCCCTGTCTCATTGATATTCAACGGCGGGCAAGTGGTAAAACAGATTATCGGTTGATGGAGCCTTCATTAATTCAGTTCAGTCTTCGGGTTGCCTGTGTCCTGTTTGCTTCTAAAACACCACAATTGTTACTGATCTAATAAAATCATGAGATGAAATGATGAAATAAATAAATACTTGAATGTCTCCGGCTATGACAAACTGACAGCAATAAATTGGAAATTAGCCATAAACCGTAGTAAAAAATGTCGGAGGATCTATCCCGCTGGCGTTTGATTGGACTTGACACGTCTATGAGCAGGTGCACGTTTATCGCCCAAGTAAAACGAAGAGACTTTGCCCATTTCAATGCCTGTGTTAAAACAAACCATAAATGGTGCTGTGATTTCTTCAGAGTTGTTCGGAAAAAGTTTGGGAGAGTTAGGTGTGGGGGAAAAAAACACAACACATAATATCCCAGTCCACATTTAGCTCTGATTGTGCGAGACATTTTTCTTCCGTGGCCTTTTTGATATTCTAATAACAGGCGGTGAGCTGGACGCAGGTGTGGTGTTCTGGGCAATAACAAGGCCTGAATAATTACCGCCGCCATATCCATAACAGCCCCAAAGCTCAGAAGTGTGTTCAGTCTGTGGAGCCCCTTCTCTCCGGTGTGGAATCCGCCCCTTCGATGGTAAATGGCAGAACTGGGATCTCTTCCAGATTTAGTGCTGCCCAGTTAGAGAGAAATAAAGCTGGCAATCCTCAGGAGAACTCTCTAATGTCTCTGTTAATTGTGAGTTATGGGTAAACATTGCAGGCTTGCCGAGGTCAGACCTGTCAGCAATAATACTTTTCAGGAGGAATTTACGAGATGGCCCTGTTTATTCCGCTATAAAAGGAAGTAACAGAAGGAATTAGACACGGTCTGTTGTTGTTGTTTCTTTTTGCCGTTGTTTGCTCATGTCAATCCTTCTTCCTGTCATCTCCTGATTCCCATTACGCAAAGAGAGAGCTACTTATCTGCACAGTGTGACAGTGCCAGTTTGGGTGGATGAGGTACTTGGGCACAACGTGGTAGAGAATGATCTCTCACAGACATGTCTGACAAGCTCAGCTATAATGACAATTCAGAACTTTAGCCTCATTTGCAAAAAAAAAACTGTTATTCAAGGGTCAATGACATGGCGTAATTTTTTTGTATTAATCTATTCATTTATTCCAAAATAATTATAAATAGAATTAATTCATACAATGACATGCATACCACTTCTGAATCAACTCATTTTGTTTTTTGGATGTATAAATATAAAGTGAAAAATATAGAGTCAGATAAATAAATAAATAAATAAATAAATAAATAAGTAAATAAGTAAGTAAGTAAGTAAGTAAGTAAGTAAGTAAGTAAGTAAGTAAGTAAGTAAATAAATAAATAAATAAATAAATAAATAAATAGGATCCCTGCAGAACCTCATGACTGAATATGAACTTATGATAATTAATGAATTACTGATTCAATTAATAATTTAATACATTTTTAAATCTTGAAATATTTACTTTTTTAAAATAAGGATTTAGATGTATACACTCATATGTACTCAAGATGTTCAAATTACTTTTTACAACATGGTTAAACGACATGCCATTTTGAGAGTCACTAAATTTAAACTTTACTTGAATGGTTGACTCACATGTGTTGTTCAAGACCATATGAAACAACATGAATACAAATTCAATTCTAAAAACTTTACTATGGACAATTGTGTCATTGACCATCGCTATGCTTACACTTTCATTCAAACCACATGGACGGACAACATACAGTATACAGTAGAAAGATGCTTTAACATGAAAAAAACCTTAGTATCCCTATTCGAAACAGACCTACATTCTCAACTAAATGCACCTCAAAAGAGCATTTAGGTGTGATAAATGTTAGAGATCAGGGGACTTAATGTGAAGCCTTGAATTGTGTTCGTTTGAGGAGCCGAGGGCGGTTCATTCCCTCTAGACAGAGCCAAATGGAGATCTGGGGATGTATGATTATTAAGGGAAACGGTTCTTGGTACTCACTCGTGGGGGCATCCTCTGTGGGAAAGAGTGGAATTAGAGGCGTCCAGATTCAGACGCGAGCCATAGAGAGGCTCTGTATGAGGTAGCATTACTTTAACAGCTGTGTAAATAGCTTTATTTCCATCGTTGGCTGGGCGACTGGCCGCTCACCAGCTCACAGAGTCAACAGAGAGCTAATGATATCAAAGCCCTCCACACTTTCATTCAAAGCTCTAGAACGGACAACGATCTCCTCTCTACCTCTTCCAAAAGAGCCCAAGCCATGCTGGCAGGAGGTGCCGATGAAGACGAAAGCACACTGGGGAGAATTGTTAATAAACCTAAACAAGGACATGGAGAACAAGTGTCTTTCCATCAATCTCCATCAGCGACGGGACAGCAGACGACAGCATGAAAGACAATAGCCCCACCTATATTATCATTCAAAAGGTGCCTGATGTAAGAAAAAAAAGAAAAGAAAGTCAACTACGAGAGGAGCACACAAAGAAAACAAAGCACGCTAACGTGTGGATGTTTGATTAATTTGCTGGATATGTCGCCAGTAAGGAAGTACAACAGAAAACATGCGTGATGACAAATGCGGGTGCCATGCTACATGATATAAAACGGCTTGCCAATTACCTAACAATAATAAATCATAATGAAATCTTTAGCAGATGTAAGGTTATTGTGAATTTTAAGTTAAAACTCATGCATACCAGTATACTAATGCATGCAGTATATAAAATTGTTTAACAATGGTCCTTAATGCAACTTAACATGCTGCTCTTCAACATACTAAAAGTAACTGTTAGCATACTAAAAACCTGCTCAGAGAAGCTTTAAATTCAGCCCATTTAAAGTCATGTTGTAACGGAAGTAGCAACACATCTTTTTCCTTATTGTGAAATATCAAAGTAAAACGGGTTATCGAGAAAAAAAAAAAAAGGTACGACGAGGTCTTATTTCTATCCATGCATTGCTGATTAAATCGAGGCAAATCTGAGGCAAAATGAGAGTTTGCAGTCGATTGTAAGAAAGGGACATGGTTTAACCTGACTAAGGGCACGTTTACACAACAACGATGTTCTAAAAACAGAAACCTTTTTCCTGTTTTTTCGTGTTCAGATGACAACATTGTCAAATTGATCCCCATTCACACAGAATCCACGAAAACGATTAAAAACGCTGAATTATGCTGCCAGGCCAGTAGTTGGCGATGTCCCTTTGTAAAGAAAAGCTACACGCCTATAGACTGAACAAGTAATACGCATGTGCATGATGTCACCGTGTTTGTCACCGAGACAATAATGGTATCATTTTCAAAAACTTTCACTTTAAAACACGTTTTTAAAATTTTGCATTTTCAGGCCCCCGAAATGCCGTCATGTAAACGGCCCCTAATCCAGCATGTATCAACAGAGAGAAACCTGAAAAAAAGGAAACCTATGCACAGACAAATAATTCACAGTAAGATCAATGACATGTATTTATAAAATAAATAGAGAGAATTTTAATATTTCACTACAATTCAAATTTTAAAGCGCTTTTATAGTTAACTTTGACAGCTTTAAAGTAAATAATCAAATAAAAAATAAATTAAAAAAAAAACAGCCTACTTATTTTTCACACTTTTCCCACACTCTCCCTAAAACCCTCTTGCAGCACCCCGGGGATACTTGGTTTAGAAAACAAAGTGATTTTGAAAATATGTAATTTTGTACATTTGTGTCATCATTTTACAACAATGTTGATGTAACCACAAAGAATCACCAGCGAGCCAAACATGAACAAAAAGTGACAGAGAACAGACACAAAGGCATCAGCGGCCTGCCCTTGTGCTCCAAACTCATAATAATCCAAGCCACCCGGTCCACAAGACACCAAACCCAACCCCACGTCACCCTGTCACACACGTGTCCATCTCAGGTCCACTTTTCCCAATCTGTGGCCTTCCTGGCAACCTCTCCACCCCTCAGCCCACATGAAAGAGACACTCAGGCCTCTAAATATATAAAAGATGCAAATGACGCAAGTGAGTGACACAGCATAAATAATCCATAAAGGCACATGAGAAGGAATGTGAGCAGCAAGACTGACTGTAATGATAAATAATGTATTACAGGAGACAGGCCTTGTTTATTTTGGTGGCTTGTGTGATTCCTCACAGACAAATTATTCCACCTGTGTGACTGAGAGGCAACCGTAACAGACAGCAGACTGAGGAAAGCATTCATCTTCTGTGTCTGTATGTTATTTGGTAACTGGTACTCCCAAAATAAATAAATAAATAAATAAATCAGTATTTTGATCTAGTTTTCCAGTAAAAAATATCTAGACACTGCAGATTTTTTAAAGCAATTAACCTCATTAAATTATTTGAGATTCATGCTTAAAACAAGAACAATTTGCCTATAGGAGATATATATATATATATATATATTGTATATAATTGACATTACACTGTCTCTATATAAATATGTGAAAGTGTGAAAGTGTTATACAGTTTTGGTCCTCAAGTACATTTATTTTGTTTTAAGAATGTTGGAAGAATTGAGAAAAACTGTGATTAACAAAATTATTGTTGCAGTCTTGTACACATACAAGAAAAACAAGGCCGGACAGAATTCAAAGTCTCACTTTCGAATTGTGAAATGTAGGTGTAATTACATACAAAATGTTCATGGTGGATGAACACCAATGATGACTGAAAGAATATTTCTGTTGTGGAAAACAACCATAACAAAACATCTCTTCACAGAATTTAATTTGCATCCCAAGGGAGCAGTATCTAGGTAACCACATCAGTCTGTGGCTCTGAAATGGTGCTGATGGTGACAGTGTTAAATATGCCCAGTGAAGCACACCTCAAAGACTGACACACACACACACACACACACGCCACTCTGTGGCATGTCACTACTATCCTGGACACCCGGAGGTGTGAACCACGCATTGGGCTGAGAAGCAGAAACACTGTGAAATGTCCATACAGAATTAGCAACAGCAATTAGCGGCATTTCAACAAAAGGATGAAAAGAAACAGGCCGGACCTCAAAGAGCCTCATCACACAGACTGACAGCTCTGAGACGAGTGTGCTGAGGAGAAGGGATGCAAAATGGCAAAGCTCAGTTTTATTCTGCCTTGTTTGTAATTGTAACAAAATTAGTGACGGAAATGTTCAGTGACAAAGGCTTTTTTGATTTCGTCTGCGATAAGATGCCAATGATAAAACACTTTTAAAGCACATAAATGTGACCAGAAAAAAATAACACTGCAAGAACTGATCTAATAGTGCATTTGGATCTGCACTGAGTCACTTTGTTAGCAGGTTAATATGTTCATATAGCCACAACATAAACATTATTCTGCTATTTATATTTGTACTAACACAAAGAAATGTACAGGGGAACTTGAACTGTATTATATGTTAGTCAGAATATGAAACATTGCGAATATGTTATTGCATTAGCCTATGTGTAGTGTGTTGTTATGGCAACAGAACATGTTTCTAAAACATGGAAAATTCCTAACAATCTCTAACATTAAAAATACTCAACACCAAAACTTATAAAACAGTATAGTCATGATATGCAATTATTTTAGGAGCTTAAATATTCATGTGATGTATTTTAAATGCTAATATCTTTCATTTGGGTTTGATTTTAATTAATATTTTTTATACTCTTAGTATAAGAGTATAAAACTCTTATAACTTACACAGAATATGCCCATGTATATCTAGTGTACTTGCTTCCAAGTGTTTCAGACTAAAACCTGAATATATTTTAAAGATTTAAAGTCTTTAACCTGGCAAATTTGCACAAATTAAAAATACAGCAGCCGCACACTCAAAATTGTTTTATAAAATAAAATACTGATAATAAAATGTTTCAGCAAGCATATTAGAATGATTTCTTAGAATGTGACACTGAAGACTGCAGTAATGATGCTGAAATTTCAGCTTTACCATCAGAAATAAATGCATTAAAATATATTAAAATAGAAAAGGTAAATCAAAGTCTAAAAATATTTCTAAATAAATGCAGTTGAGCAATACACACTTCTCTCAAAAACTAAAAAAAATGAAAAAAACTTTCGAATGGTAGTGGCACCTGACAGTCAGAAAATAGTCATATTTGCACATTGACTAACATGAAATCCCATTCCAGAGTAAAATGGACAAAAAGAATGAATATGACATGACGATAAATACATTTTAACATCATTTACATGTAATTTAAACGTCAATAAATTCATATAAAGGCAATAAATATGCATTTTTAGCTAAGGGCAGCTAAAATCACCAGAGCTCCTGAAGAGAGTCGAGAGAAACAGAGTCATCAAAGACTGACCAGATGCCATGAGCTGATGGGAAGGAAAAAAAGACAAAAATGAAAAGCCAACACACACACAAAACAGAAGCAACAACTCCTGAAAGAAATAAAATGGGGGTGTGTGTGGAATAAATCTGAAAAGAGAAGCGTTTGAAAAAAAAGCATGTGTGCGGGGGTTTTAGAAAAAAGAAAAGAAAAACCGAGACAGGGAGAGATGGTGAGAGATTAAGAGAGGAAGAGAGTGAATTCCATCAACGTAGGGGTGAGATGATGGGGGGATATGGGACAGTGGAGGGAGGGGGCACATCTCGGAAGGGCAGAGCAAAGCGGGCACAGGTGACTGTCATGTGTGATGATTATTATTACTGTACACCTGCTCCTCCACACTAATTAACTTTGGATATGCAAATCAGCCCTATTGCATCATGGCCTCTCTCTCCTCCCCTACAGATAAGAGGATGTTCAGCTGCTGGATTTAATTAGGATAATGAACGGTCGGACCGCTGAGGGAAAGAGAGAGGAGGAGGAGAGGGAGAAAGGGATGAAGAGAGAGAGAAAAAGAAGAGGGAGAGAGGTAGATGAATGAAAGTGAAGCCGGATGAGACGGAAAAGGAATAAATATGTCAAGGGAGAGGCAAAATTAGACAAAAGATAGAAACAAAGGGGATGATGAGGGGGAAAGTCTGGAGTTTTGATTGAAGAGAGATAGAGAGATGGATGGAGGCATAACAAGAAAGAAAAGTGAAGGCGGGAGGGACCATCCCCACGCAGAAACCCCTCCCCAGCTTGAATTCGAACGATTCGTTTGAAAGAAGAACAAACAAACAACAAACAATACACTGAAGAGCGCTCTGACACACTTTTATAGGCCGTACTTGCTAATGCACACACTTTCTGTCATGCTCTAAAGTCTCCATGGCGGTGGGTGCGGATTGTGGAGCTCTCACGGGGCTGGATTGATGAAATCTTCAGAGGAGGACCGGAGCGAGGCTGCGGTGGAGACGGTGGGTGTTCTGACAAGGACAACAGCCCTCGTGCCTCCAAGTCAAAAGAGAAACACAGACTCTGGGGCTGACAGACAGGCCGCGCCAGGCCTGGACCGCACCGGACAGAGCCGTCTCCCGTTAGCCGGTTACCCGTTGCAAAAAACAAACTTGTCAGAGTGATACGTCGGCATTTCCAAACAGCCAAGTTCAGGACCTCATTGTCCAGTGTTATAGCACCAGCTTTCTTTTTAATACCATATCAGCTGATGAATTGACGGCTGCAGAATGATAGTGTTGCTGGGAGTTTAGAGATCTGGTGCTCAGACTAATTGCCCTGTCAACACCAGGGCTGGAAATAGCCCTATCTCTGAAATGGCAAGAGAGAGGATGAGACCGAGAGGGAAAGGAGAGAGAGATGGAATGATAGAAGAAAAGGAAGATGGAGATGATGTGTGTCCAAGGGTGAGAGAGGAGGAGATGCCGTTCGGTTTCACTATCTCACTCTCTTGCATGACAAACAAAGCATTTCATAATCAGACACACAATACAAGATGTTTCCGTCATGATGGGGACTTTCCTTTTTTACACTCAGTTAATGATATTTTCTCCCTAACCTTGAAGTCTCGATGAAACAGAAGTAGCGACAGATACTTTCTTTCTTATTGTGATGTACATCTGACTGTACAGGATTATCGAAAAAGAAGAACATTTAGGGTTCTATCTATCAGTTGTTGATTGGATTTTGAGATGCGGGCGTTGCACAATGAGATGTTCACAATAAGTGCACTTTCACCATTAAAGAAAAAGTTAACCCAAAAATTTAATTTCTGTAATCATTTACATTCCAAACCTGTAACTTTATTTCTTATGTGGAACACAAAAGAACATATTTTCAGAAATGTTTTTTTTTTGTCTGTCAATACTATCGAAGTCAACGGTTAGATGGTTGATTATTAAGTCCCCCTGTGGTAAAAATCAAGCTTTAAATGTGGTTTACATGTCTATGTGGTGTTTTTAATGTGCTTTAAGACAAACCATGTGCAAATACATAAGTCAACACCATTGCATAGTATTTTCTCTTTAAAACTGCTGTAAACCAAAGACGGTCTCATAAATGCAGTTTGAAATCGCTGATGTTTCTGACATCACAAACCTTGTAACCAATCACGTCAACATGTGATCGTCTATGAGTTGATCGCTGAGCTGGTGTGAGTGAGTGGAGGCTGGGCTAATTTGCATATTCACAGAACCGCGTATAATGAGGCAAGTGTGTTACATTCAAGCTATTTTAAGGCATGAAGCATTTTTTTTCCAAGGAAAAAACGTTTACATATTTAGTTTTGGTGATCAAAGACGAGTTTTAAGGGATAAAACGATTGACTACAGGGGGACTAACATTCTTCAGTACGTCTTTTGTGTTCAACAGAAGAAAGTAACTCATGGGCAATTCTTAGACTATGGGCACTTTCATGTCCTTTGATCAAATTTTATAAAAAAACATTTAATTTTGAAAAATTCACACTTTCATAGTTAACTTTACAATGAAAGTACGTTAGGAACTTTTTACCGGTAGTCTACGATGATTTTTTCACCTTTTTAAACATCATTATAGATGCAAATATTGCTGTTTTGTGCTTGTCCCACACCCAGACTTCTGATCTTCAATAATGAAAAAGAAGTGTAAAAAAATGATTTATCTATTTTTTTTTAATATGACTGTATACAGTATCAGTAAAATAATCAAAACATAATTGTGGTATTTATAGTCAGACAACTATTAATGTGATTTTATATACAAAATGTAGTTGTCCCACAGTATTGCCGTCATTTCCACCACAACGCTGTAATGTCCCTTTTAAAACATTTTTTTGAAAGATTGTTCATTTCCATAGAAACTACCCAAACAATGACATCACAGCACATGTCTGACATGGAGGAGATTTTTTATTTCTTCACCAACTTGGAGAAGAAAACTCAAGGTAAATATTGCTTGAAATGAAAATATTTTTATTGTATGTCATTTCCAAACATGTCATAACATCAATTGAGTTTGTAAATAAATAGATTTTTTAACATAAATAAATGTATTTTGCATGCATGCAATGCTAGCTACCAATTCATAGCTAATCAGTAATACTAGCTTGGATTTTTTTTACAAAATACTGCAGGATTGTCATTTCCACCACTGTCATTTCCAACAAATTTCTTCTTGAGTGGAAATGACAAAGGTGAGGTGGAAATGACATTTATGCTTACAAGGTGCAATTCATAGATTGTGGGGCTACATATGTATATTTATTTATTGAAATGTACATTGCTAATGTATTTATTCAAATATATATTTGTTAAAATGCAGTTTCATCTATTTTTAAGATGCCGCGGAAGTCAACTGCAGAAAGGTCTCAGTCCTATACCAAAACAGAACCAAACAAACTAATGACTAATGAGATTAATGATTTGTAAAATGTAATTGTCTGTTTCAGAAAGTTTCAAATAAATGTCTTCTGTTTTTCTACATGGACGTCCATTCATTGTCATTTCCACAACACCAGTCATTTCCACCCCCTCATAACTTTTTTAAAAATATATACAAAATTCTAATCACTCATTAAAAACTTCTGCATAGTTTATGGGATAATGGTCCACTTAATGTAATAACACAAATAGTTATTTTTCTTAAATGTATCTAACCAATCCAATATTATATTTCAGGTTGTAGTGGATGTAAGCTTTGTGTTTGGGCCTCATGACAATTAATTTACTTAATCCACAAATCTATGGTAATTGCAATATAGTTATAAACTGGTAATACTATGTGTGAAAGTGGTCTTACACTGTTAAGAAATTATCTATATCATAATATTTTAAAATAATAATCAAATATTTACATGTGATGGAAATGACATTTGTTCAGTGCGGATCGGAAAATATGTCAAAAAACACCAATTTGTCTTATAATGTAAGTGTGTTCTCTTATGGATCATTAAACTAGACTAGTTATATTTAACTGTTAGACTGTGACAATTTTGATTTAAACACTTTTTTCCCCCTCAAGTTCACAAGGCCAAAAGTGCCTGTAGTTGATACAGGTTTGGAATGACATGAATGTGAGTAAATGATGACAGTATTTTCATTTTGGGGGGGGGGGGGGGGGGGGGGGGGGGGACTATCCCTTTAATGTTTAGCACATGAGCAGCATGAACACGTTTACAAGAACACAAGTTTACTCTACATTTTGATGAACATCTGATGAGCATATGACTCATATGATATTTGAATGTTTTTTTAAACATTCACATATCAAACTATTACAGAAAGAAATATCATCCACAGTTGTTGAAAAACACTAACATTTCCAAATCAGAATTCCAACAAATAGGCCTACTTCTGATCAAAGCACTGACCTAGCAATACTCCATACGACAAGTATTACACTGTATATAAAGTGGAAAAACTCTTGATGAGTCGGTTCCAGATCTGCTGTTATTGTTCTGCAGGAGGAAGATAGTTCAGATTGCCTTGCACCGCTGCCTCTCCAGAGCGACCTGCAGCCAGGAGTTCCTCTCCCCCACTTTTAATCTTTCTGCTCCAGGTGATTGATTGGAAAAGGAATGAGCTGTTTATTGGATGCAAGGGAAACAAATTGCTGTTTTAAGTGTGTTGCCTTGATACCAGACATGACTTAAGATGAAGCGTCTAACTCTCTCACTCGTTTTTTTTTCCGCCATCTCTCCCCATCTCCCCGGTGTGTGCTACGCACAACCTTCATTTGGAGAGCAGCCAACGCAATTCCACTTTCACCCGCTGCATAAGTGTGCACTCTCACACAGCAGCCATTTAACATGGCATCTGTTTCAGATGCCTTTTATCAACCTATAAAATCAGCCCTTAGGTTTCCCGCACACGCAAACGAACTTGTGATCTGGGTGAACGGTGGATTTCGCTTCATAAATAGAACCGTAACCATCAAGAAGTCACTCCCAAATAATCAGGGATTTGATCGCCGGGTGAATAGCGGGGGACGCGGAAACACTAATAGCCAGTAAAGGGTTATCATACGGGATTCAGATACAGGCAACTGCTGTCAGCTTAGTCGTACATTCATTAACACATGTTGGCAGATTTCATGACTACTCAGCATATACCTGTCTAGACACCTTGATGGTCTTGGATAAGAGCCAGACCTCCCACATTACAGGCCTTGTTGTGTGAAGGACATATGGAACCATCTTGGCACGGGCTTGGCACACACTGTGAGGTCATAGCCCACTGTGGACGGGCCATAATTACACACCAACGGACAGACAGGAACCTGACTGGACATGGACAGAACTCTAACAGGCCCAGCGCCACCATACTGATAGATAGTCATCAGTAGATTTAATATCAAATGGAGAACTTTAAACATACAGTACCATGCAGTTAAGCAACCAGGATATCTCAACATCCCCCATTCCATATACTTTTGACAGTCTACATACAAATACTCATGAGATCATGTTGATCAGGGTGAAGATAAAAAAAATCTTGTGTGTTACATGGGGGACAGAAAACCCTGAATATACGGTTTAATTTTTTTTTTCTTTTAAGAAAATTGCACCTGTTTCTACTGAAGTCAAACTTTCAACGAATCGAATGTGGAAACCTTTTCCAATAGGCATAAGACCTAAAACAACTTGAGCAATGTGCATTTAGATTAATCACAATGTCTTTGTCAATCAAAACGCAGTTTTACGTTTATCAGATTTATCTTAAATCTCCTGTATATCCCCCTCCTTTATTTTATTCTTTCCCAGCATGAACGAATGTGCCCGTTCTCAGGAGGAAAGTGTCACGTGACCTACTTAATGACAATCTGTCTCCGTGCTCACATTTCTCCACTCGGCTTATTTATTTGATAAAGTGCGATGCCTTTCCTTTTGTTGCCCTTAATCGGAGCTTAACGTCTTTACTCCGAGATCAATAAACTTTATGAATTATTTTTCCGCCGTCTATTTTTATGGTTCCTTTTGCTCATTAGCATGGCTGGCTTTATTAGCTGAGGCTGCCAGTGTCTTTAGCCGGTCCTGTGTTCCTTAGGTACAGTAAATATCACTCATGTTGTAATTAATATGCACACCCTCAGCACTAATTAAAACACAGACCCCTCCAACCAGCTGGGCCCAAGCAGAAAGAGCGGCAGTCGTGCCGTAATGAACTTGTTGTAAATGTGAGCCCAGCCATCGGATATCATATCCCTAGGAGCTGACAGCATGCAACGGAGGGAGAAAGTAATAAGATCCATGAACTTGTTAATACCCACCCAACCATCCAGAAGCAAACCCCCACCATCTCTGGAAAGAGAGGATATTTTAATGACACATCTCTAATTAAAGCCTGACTTTATCTCCTGTGTTTGCTTAAGAGCGATTGAACGACAGCAAGTGAACGAGAGAGAGAGAGAGAGAGAGAGAGAGAGAGAGAGAGAGAGAGAGAGAGAGAGAGAGAGAGATATCTCCAGCAATGAAATGTTCATAGAAACAGAATTTTAGAACTTTGTTTAAACTGAAAAAGTATGTCCAAATGAGTTGTAATATAGTACACTGTCTTTCTTATGCATTGAACTGAAATATCTCTATAGGCATAACATGTTAATTAACACACAGAAAGTGAATACACAGAGGTTTAACCCAACAAATTAAAATGCTAATTATAACTCTTCACAGAACGGCAAGTCAATACAATCCATTAAAGAATTTTCATATAGGGATTACGACCCCTCGGTTTTTCATTAGTATAGAAAGTTTACTTTCTGTGTATATTGTAGGAGACTTCTCCCTAATGACCTCCTGCCTTACAGCCTAATCTGTTATAAATGTATCTTAGATCATTGAGCAAACAGTGGGAAAGGTCAAGGCTATAAAAGAAGAACAGCGGAGAGTCTGAAGGAACAGCAGGAACGTTCACAGAGCTCCCGTCTCACCACTAGTCTCTGCTGTTGGATCACTTTTCAACCATTCATGCTCTCCACGATCCACACAAACCTGCGTTACTCTGCCATGAATTGTGGTATTTTTATTCCAGAGTTTGTTTGAAGACTTGAGAGGTCCAGAATGTGTGGATGAGAGCGAGTTCGTTCTTGAGGAAGCAACACACAGTAAAGCTATTTCGCTTTCACTGTTTTTTCCTCTTCGTATAAGGACTTTTTTTAAAGGGTGTAATAAGTGCTTATTTTATAACAGTTAACATTTTTGTGTATGGCTATACAACCATAAAAAAATGTTAATGTTTATGGAATAGTTCACCCTAAAATGAATCTGTTATCATTTACTCACCCTCATTGCAAACCTGTGTGACTTTCTTGCTTCAGTGGAAAAGAAGATATGTTGAGAAATGTCTCATACAATGGAAGTCAAAGGTCGCCAAAGCCATTTTGTTGTTTTGTTACCAACATTTATTTAATATATCTTCTTTTGTGCTCCACAGAAGAAAAAAAAGTTAATACAAGTTTGCAATGACATGAGGGGGAGTAAATAATGACAGAATTAGCATTTTTAGGGTGAACAATTCTTTAACTGATTTCACCTGCATTCTACTTGCTAATTAATTTCCACCTGTCTGAAAGTACTAATGCCAGAGAAAACTTTCATCAACCAACCAAAACGATACGAGGTGCAGATATCACTGCGGTTTAACTCATGATGCAGCTAAACATGTGGTCCTAGCTGAAACTAATGAAGTCTTTCTAATTCGGTTATAGTTTATTAATGTCAAAGACACAAGTCCATTAATCAAGTTATAATGCAACTGTGTGCTGAGAGAAATGGCTAGATTTGGTGCAGTAATAAGATCACATACATTTTAAAGGTCTGCGATTATCACCGTGGGTTCCCAGGCTCAAGTAAGAACTCCAAAAACGATTTTCATTCGGCACTCATTAATATGCAAAATTATTCAAATGAGATTGTAATTAAGCATCTACTCAGTGGAAACCCTTTTCATGATAATTTATGATAAACTCTGTAGCTGCTTTGATTGAGATTGATTTTTCGGTGCAGAGAAACTGTCATGAATACAAAACTGATTTCTTCCCCTTTCTCTCAACTGCTCAGGTATACAGATGCAACATACCCTATGATTATTATGATGTAGGCAGCTTATAGAGATATATTAAGCTAATCTGAATAAATTCATCTGACGAATCGGAGGAGAAATGGAAATCCTATTTTTCATGGATTTTTAATGGAACATCTTCATCTGTACAACCTGTTTCTAAGACCTTAAATACTATAAACATTGTGCTTCAATTAAAAATAAAAGAGAGAAAGAGAAAGGAAAAAAAGAGGAGAAGATAACTAGAGTATTTTACATTTGATGCACGGTTGAACAAGGGCTTAGAAGAGAAGTAAATGGAGGGCAAGAGCATGAGAAGAGAGAGAGGGAGAGAAAAATAGAAAAAGAGGGGAATTATTATAGCCCAAGGGTTTCTGTGTTTCTCATAGTCATTCCCTGCTCTTAACAACCCACTGGAGACCAAATTAAAAAGGACTGTTAACTTATGAGGTTCACAACTGAACCACACACAGTCTAATGCTCGCTAATGCCTTTTGTATGATCTGATGTACTGAGAGGCAGTTAAAATAGCTAAATGAATGCCCAGCGTGGGAGGTCAGACTGTTTCTTCACATATGGACCTTAACAGGCATGCAATACAACATTGATTTTATCATAAAACTTCAAATAAATGTTTTCTACACTGTGTAACCATACTCCCAATGAATTCATAGTGAGTAAATGTTCCATCGTTTATGTGAAAGCATGTTGTGTGTTTATCCTTGAGGTGCGGCCTTCATAGGCGGAGACAGAATGCAAAGAAAGCTGATGAGCTGTGGGTGGATACATGGATGATAATAGGCATCATAATTAAGCAAACCTAAGCGGGCACTTAAGGGACTCAATATACCACTGTTATTAAGGCAGAATATAAAAGGAAAAGTTAGTGCTAAGTAAATAATATTATTGTAATTGGCACACAGGTGAATAACTCAGCATAATTCTCAAAGCTTGTTAAGGTTCCCCAATGTGTACGGCTAGAGAAACCTTTCTAGCCTTTCTACTGTCATTCAACTCAAAGATTTGGGCTACTATAAATATCGATAAACAAACAGATGTAGTCACTGCACTCAGAACGATACTCGGTTACTAACGTAACCTCGGTTCTCTCTAGAGAGGGAACGAGTATTGCGTAAGTTTAGCTTACGCTACGGGAAAGATTCATCTTCTCGAGATATTGAAGCCAAAAAATTATCCTTAATTTTGTATTCATTGTCAACGCAGTGCAGCAGCTAGCAGACCTAGAGCAGGCCATCTCGCGTGCTTATTGGCTGCCCTGCTGGCATCTGCTGCAGCCTACCAGTGAGCCCCGCGTGACGTCACGCCCAATGAAGGGCGCTCGCGCCTTCATAGCGTCACAGCCCGCCAGAATGGGCGTGGCTTAGCGTATAAAAGAAGGGGCTGTAGGCTGACTTCCCTGGTTTTTCGACAACTGAAGCGAAGTCGCTCGTGGCGCGAGCACGGCCGGTTACGCAATACTCGTTCCCTCTCTAGAGAGAACCGAGGTTACGTTAGGAACCGAGTATCGTTCTCTTACGAGAGGTTCTCTCGTATTGCGTAAGTTTAGCTTACACTACGGGAACACTTTGTCAACGCCGTGCGCGCCAAGCATCCACCATGAGGCCCCGAACTTTCAGGGGAACCCTGTAAGGTGGAGAATAAGGTGGCCAGCCACGCGGGCCATCACTTGTACATACGCACACATAGGGAATACAGAGCAGCGCGCCGGTCTGTATAGGCACATGGCACATACCCTACTTAGTGCAGCTCAACCAGGAGAGCTGAGTCATGTGAGAGTGATCTGAGCAGGATGTCTGGGCAGAATACACCTCCCTTTTAATTGACAACAGTTTAGCCTGCAAGGCAGGAACTTCTAGGTTATAAAACCTGACAGAGGTAGACGGGGAGCTCCAGCCCGCCGCTACACAAATGTCATGGATAGAAAGTCCACTGGACCATGCCCACGAAGAGGCCACGCCTCTCGTGGAATGAGCCCTGATGCCCAGAGGGCATTGCAGACCTTTTGACGCGTAAGCGGCTGCTATAGCGTCCACTATCCATCTGGACAGGCTCTGTTTCGAGGAGGCGAGACCCTTGGTGCGCCCACCGAACGAAACAAGCAGCTGTTCCGAACGCCTGAATAAGGCGGAGCGCGTAATGTAAAACCTCAGTACTCTGACAGGGCAGAGGAGGTTCACATCACTTTCGCTGTCAGATGCTGGCAGAGCTGACAACGAGATAACTTGCGCTCTGAACGGAGTGCCCATCACTTTAGGAACGTAGCCATGTCTAGGTCTGAGGATGACTTTAGAGTCATACGGCCCGAACTCAAGACACGATGCGCTGACAGACAGCGCATGCAGGTCCCCCACACGTTTTACTGACGACAGTGCAGTCAGAAAGACGGTTTCAGTGATAGATATTTCAACCCCACGGAGTTTAGTGGTTCGAAGGGAAAAGCTTTCAGGGCCTCTAGGACCAGTGAAAGATCCCACATGGGAACCGACGGGGGGCGCGGCGGGTTCATCCTCCTAGCTCCTCTAAGGAAGCGGATGACCAACTCATGTCTTCCTAATGACTGGCCGTGCGTCGATTCTGCGAACGCTGCCACGGCCGCCACGTATACTTCGAGTGTGGATGGGGACCTTCCCTTATCCAACAGCTCTTGTAGGAAGGAGAACAGATGCGCCACCCCGCATGTCCGCGGGTCCAGACCTCTGTCCGTGCACCATCCAGAGAACACCGACCATTTAGACGCGTAGAGCCTTCTCGTGGAAGGGGCTCTAGACTGCGCGATCGTGTTCATTACTCCTTCTGGCAGGGCAACGAGTACCCGTTGATCAACCATGCGTGCAGAGACCAGCGCTCTGGATGGGGATGCCAGATCGTGCCGCGAGCCTGAGAGAGGAGATCTGTCCTCACCGGAATAGGCCACGGAGCTGTATGTGACAGCCGTGCTAGCTCCGGGAACCAAATCTGATTCTCCCAAGGCGGGGCTATGAGGAGCACCGAGTGGCGCGTTTCCCTGATTCTCTTGATCACCCGTGGTAACAGAGAGACCGGAGGGAAAGCATATAGCCGGAGGCTGGGCCAAACCTGGGCCAGCGCGTCCTCGTCCTTCGAGAAGAACGTCGGGCATTGAGCGTTGTCTTTTGACGCAAATAGGTCGACTTCCGCCCTGCCGAATAGGCGCCACAGCTTCTGGACCGCTTGGGGGCCCAGGGACCATTCCCCTGGGGGAACGTTGTCCCTGGACAGTTTGTCTGGGCCGTCGTTCAAATGGCTAGGCACATGCGCCGCCCTCAGCGAGGGCAGGTGCATCTGCGACCAAATAAGGAGGCGTTCCGTCAGATTGCAGAGATTTCTGGATCTGACACCGCCCTGACGGTTTACATAGGATACCACAGACATGTTGTCCGAGCGGACAATAACATGTTGGTCCTGTATGAACGGGAGGAAGCGTTTCAGCGCATTCTCGACCACTATCATCTCCAGACAGTTTATGTGAAAACACCTCTCTTGGTCTGACCACTGGCCGAAGACCGGTCTGCCCTCGAACAGCGCGCCCCAACCCCAGTTGGACGCGTCTGTCGAAATGACTTTCCGATAAGAGATGGTTCCCATCCTCACTCCCAGCTGGTACCAGTCGGCCACTAACCAGGGCTGCAGAGCCGCTATGCAGGTCTGAGTCACTCCGATTTTCTGACCGCCAGAAACCCAAGCTCGGTGGGACGGGCGAGCATTCAACCAGCGTTGGAGCGGGCGCATGCGCAGTAGGCCCAGCTGGAGCACCGCTGCAGCTGATGCCATACAGCCCAGCATCCTTTAAAATGTTTCCAAAGGGAGAAAGCTGTCCTTCTGGAAAAACGCGGCTAGGTGGCGAACACGGAGCGCGCGCCGTGCCGATAGACGAGCCGACATAGGTCACCGAGTCCAGTTCTATTCCTAAAAAGGAAATTGACTGGCTGGGTTGCAATGAGCTCTTGGTCCAGTTGACCATGAGACCCAAGCTTTCCAGGTGACTGCGAAGCACTGTTCTGACAGGCCGAACGGCAGGACGGTTTATTGATATACCTGACCGTCGAAGGCAAATCTCAAAAATTGCCTGTGACGGGGTATTATCTGAACCTGAAAATAGGCATCCTTCAGATCTAGAGAAATAAACCAGTCCCTCGGGCGAACGTGCGCGAGGTTTTTCCTGGTCGTAAGCATTTTGAACAGTCTTTTCACAAGCGCTTTGTTCAAATGTCTCAGATCTAGGATAGGTCTGAAGGCTCCGTCCTTCTTGGGTACGAGAAAATAACGGCTGTAAAAGCCTGACTCGCTCAGAGAAGGCGGCACCTTTTCTATAGCCCCTTTGCACAGCAGCTTTGCTATTTCTGCGTGAAGTAGGTGTGCTACTTCCGCATTCACTATCGTCGCGGTCCGGGCTCGAAAGCGCTGGGGACGGCAAATGAATTGAAGTGTATAGCCCTGCTTATTGTGCTCAGAACCCATTCTGAAATCCCTGGGATAGTTTCCCACGCAGCTATGTGAGCCGCTAGGGGGCGAATGGCCTCCGGGTTCAGATCGCCGCCATTTGCGGGCTTGTGAAACTGAGCCGGAGCCGAAAGCGCGGCGCGCGCGCTCTCGGTTCTGGGCAATGGCTTCTCGCTGAAAGCCGAGACCGTCTGATTTATGTGAGGTGTCCCAATCATAAGGGATGGGGAGCATTTTATTCTCACTTTTTGACGCGCCAGCAGCGCTTCGGGTGGAAAAGCTTTCTGTAAGCGTGAGCGCGTGTGCGCGGGCACGAGACTTACTAGTGTATTTGACGCCCCGATCATAACGGATGGGGAGCGTCTTATCAATGCCCTGCGTTTTGTGATAACATTTAAACGCGCGGGCGGCGCCCGGGGGGAGGTGTGTGTCAGTAAGCGTGAACGCTCTCCGGCGGGCACGAGACTTACATTCATAACCGGTTTTATTGACCGTGTAACAGAGCGGGCAGATAGTGGGCACAGACCTGTGGACACACTCCTTATATTCAACACTCGAGCAGCCTTTCTGCACTTTCTGAGAGTGTGCTCTGTGAGTGACACGAGATTTGATGTGCTT
Organism: Tiaroga cobitis; assembly: GCA_030578255.1. Taxonomy (NCBI): domain Eukaryota; kingdom Metazoa; phylum Chordata; class Actinopteri; order Cypriniformes; family Leuciscidae; genus Tiaroga; species Tiaroga cobitis. The sequence goes on from CM060603.1 coordinate 28,655,678, forward strand.
GTGTGTAGGAGTGAACACTGGGGCGTGGGCACTTTCACTACACTTAAAACACCAACGGCGTGAGCCGGACCAGACATTATACTCTTTTGAGATTTTCTCTGGGTCGCCGTGAAGACGGCGTATATGTGTGCAGGCGAGAGGGCAAATGAGCCGGCTCGTTGGCTGCTAAATGGACCACTGCAGTAGCCTGATTGAAGGGGACTGACAGGGAAATAAACTTGAATACGGCGGCTCGCTGAGGAGAGCCGCGTAAATTTTATCTGCTGCGGGAGCCGGAATCGAACACGGGTCTCCGGGGCAAAAGCTTAAGGTTTAGCCCCTGAGCCACAGGGGAAACAACATAAGCTTTAGTTGGCACGATCAGATAAAAGAGAGAGCGTCATCACAGTTTTCGTGTGCGTGTCGGCATTGTCTGCAGGCGTGCGTGTTATAACAGGCTCTCTACTGCAGTATAGACATTACCAGCCGCTCGAAGTAGGAGGAGCTGGAAAATGTTTGAGAAAAAAGAGGGGGTTTGTCAGGCCTCGGCGGGACAAAAAACCACACTCTCTCCTTCTTTCGCCGGTGACGCATGCGCTCGCTCTCTGTACGTAAGAAAGCTGGTCGCGAGCACAGAGAGGGGAGCTGCAAAATTTTTTTTTTTTTTTTTTGCTGCGAGAGCCGGGAATCGAACACGGGTCTCTGGCGCGAAAGCTTAGGGTTTAACCAGTGAGCCACAGGGGAAACCTAGTAAGCTTTAGTTGGCGCGAGCAGATAAGAGAGAGAGCGTCATCACAGTTTTCGTGTGCGTGTCGGCATTGTCTGCAGGCGTGCGTGTTATAACAGGCTCTCTACTGCAGTATAGACATTACCAGCCGCTCGAACTAGGAGGAGCTGGAAAATGTTTGAGAAAAAGAGGGGGTTTGTCAGGCCTCGGCGGGACAAAAAACAACACTCTCTCTCCTTCCTTCGCCGGTGACGCATGCGCTCGGGGGCGCGCGCTCGCTCGCTTTCTGTTCGTAAGTAAGCTGGTCGCGAGCTCATAGAGGAGAGCTGCATAAATTTTTTCTGCTGCGAGAGCCGGGATCGAACACGGGTCTCTGGCGCGAATGCTTTGAGTTTAGCCACTGAGCCATGGGGGAAACTACGAAAGCTTAAGTAGCGCGAGCAGATAAGAGCGCGCGCGGCAGCTTCCTTGTAACGTAAAGGAAGCTAGCCGCGGTTAGAACAGCAGTCCATAGCGTGTCCCTCGACCTCATCCTCAGACGCGACGGCAGTGAGGCTCGTGAGCGGCAGCTGCGCGTCGGTGAAGGGAGGCGGGGAAGGTGAAAAGCGAGGCTCGAGGGAGGCTTTCCGGCGAGCGCGTCGCTGTGGCTACAGGCTCCGGCTGCCTTTGGGAATGGCGCTTATCACTGCGCGGTCCCACAAAGGGCGGAGTGACTGCTTCTATGGTGGGCGCGGTAGCTTCCTTGTAACGTAAAGGAAGCTAGCCGCAGTTAGAACAGCAGTCCCTTGTGGCGTGTCCCTCAACCTCATCCTCAGACGCGACGGCAGTGAGGCTCGTGAGCGGCAGCTGCGCGTCGGTGAAGAGAGGCGGGGAAGGCGAGAGCGAGGCTCGAGGGAGATTCTCCGGCGAGCGCGTCGCAGTGGCCACAGGTTCCGGCTGTCTCCGGGGCCCTACACGAGCCGCAGGAAATGCGAGGCATCTTTAAAAAGACACTCGCGCTCTTTTATGAGTAAGCTAGAAGAGAATACAACGGTGTAAAAAGGATACGTCGCTGGATAGCGTAGCTCGCACGGATGGCTGAAGGTGGCGAAGGCGGCCGGCTTCCTCAGCGCTGTCCTAAGCTGGCTGTTCGCTGTTCGACGGCGGCGGTGGCTTCTCTCTGATCCAGCGATGCGGAGAGCTCGCTGAAGAGTCGAAAAATCAGGGAAGTCAGCCTACAGCCCCTTCTTTTATACGCTAAGCCACGCCCATTCTGGCGGGCTGTGACGCTATGAAGGCGCGAGCGCCCTTCATTGGGCGTGACGTCACGCGGGGCTCACTGGTAGGCTGCAGCAGATGCCAGCAGGGCAGCCAATAAGCACGCGAGATGGCCTGCTCTAGGTCTGCTAGCTGCTGCACTGCGTTGACAATGAATACAAAATTAAGGATAATTTTTTGTATTCCACTTGTTGCCTAATTTAACATTTGAAAACAAGCATACTCTGAGAAATATTCACTGGAGTAAAAAAAGAAAATGCAATGAGAACTGCCTAATCAAAAGGTACATGCAATTATAAAAAATAAACATGCCACAGACAGACCTATGACTGTATCTTTTCACTGAGTGACAGCGTATTAGATTACGGTGACCGAGAGAGCTCAATGCGCTGCAACTGAAGAAAACACATGCAAATAGAAAAAACACCAGCAAACTAAGAAAACATCTTAATCAGCTTGACAACACAACCATACAGAAACGCACTGCAAAAACTCACAACGCAGCCAAATACAGAAACGTGCTGCAAATACTCACAACACAGAAACGCATTGCAAATACTCACAATACAATCAAATACAGAAATGCACTGCAAATACTTACAATGCAGCCAAATACAGAAACACAATCCGAATACTCACAACACAATCAAATACAGAAATGCGCTGCAAATACTCACAATGCAGCCAAACACAGAAACACACTTGAAATAATCACAACACAATCAAAAACAGAAACGCGCTGGAAATACTTACAACACAATCAAATACAGAAACACACTGCAAATACTCACAACATGACCAAATACAGAAATGTGCTGCAAATACTCACAACACAATACAATACAGAAATGTGCTGCAAACTCACAATTCAGCCAAATACAGAAACGCGCTGCAATGGAAGAAAACTCATGCAAATAAAAAACACCAGCAAATTAAGCAAACATCTTCATTGAGAGTTGAGCTCTCTTGGCCACCGTAGATGGTTAAGGTAATGGTTAACGTAATGGTTAACAAAATGTTGATCCAGGAACATGTCTTACTTGGCAAAATCACGGCAACCTTTCCTCATTATCTCTAATCAAAATAGCCTCCCCTCCCTCTTGCAATGACATCTCTTCTCTGATGACGTCACTCGCATGAGATTGCAGCAATAACAAACCACAACAATCACAATTCCAATGAACAAAATCAAGTCCCTCCCTACATTTCTTCTTGTTCGAGAAGCCGTTTCACTCGGACATACGTCACAATAGCAAAGACAAGACTATCGCAATTTCTGTTTCATGCCAAGTTTAAGATTAACAAATAGATTTTATCATCAAGAGAGTATAAAATAAAACATGTTTGCAGATGCCAAGTACACACTTGCAAACATAAATTTCACAGACCAAAGACAGCGAAAGGTGCATGTCAGAAAGTCGGTAATGGCATTGCTGCTGCTTTCCTTCACATCCAGCAGTGTGTGGTTCTAATTGGTTGTCCTGCAGGGCAAAGAAGAGTGCACATGTCTGGGGACACCATGTCAAAGCAGCATAGAAGCATGTGCACACGCTTTCAGACAGAACTCCCCTGTGTCTGACTCTGTCCTCCTCCTCTTTCTTCCGCTTGCTCTCTCTGTCTACCTGACCCTAAGATCGATGAGTCGCACAGAGGCAGGGGCTGGCCATGTGGACAGCAGGGTTGACACGAAGCTAAAAGGGCTTCTTGCCGTCTTACCGCACTCATCCAGGCACAGAGCACCAGACAGCTTAATTAACCCTGGGAAACAGGAACTACAGGTTACAGCCAGGCCTCACTGTGTGTTTGCTACAGAGGGAAAGAACTGCCACATAATGCTATAGGAAAGAGTAAATCTACATTTCTCTCTCTCCCAGTTCCATTTTTATATATGTGGTGGCTTCTTGAGAAGAGCAACGTCATAAGACAGTGAAGATAAACAAGGTGTTGGTGCAGACGGTGTAAATCATCTTAGTCGCAGCCAAGTACCAGCAGTATGAACTGACGGCAAGATCTATGGACTTTTAAAGGGTTAGTTCACCCAAAAATGAAAATTAAGTCATTAATTATTCACCCCCATGCTGTACCAACCTCGTAAGGGTTTCGTTCGTCTTCAGAACACAAATGAAGATATTTATGATTAAATCTGAGAGGTTTATGACTGCTACATAGGCTCCCTAAGGGAATGACACTTGACGGCCCAGAGAGTCATTAAAGAAAATGTTTAAATATTCCATGTCACAACAGTGGCTCAACTATAAGTTTATCAAGCGACGAGAATACTTTTTGTGCGAAAAAACAAACAAAAATAACGACTTTATTCGACTATTCCTTTTCTTCCTTGTAGGCCTGAAACGAGACTTCAAGAGATTTCCACGACCCATGCGCGAGAATTGCGATCTCCTTCAACTACTTCAGTTAAGTTCTCGCGCGTGCGCGTCGTGGAAATCTCTTGAAGTCTCGTTTCAGGCCTACAAGGAAGAAAAGGAATAGTCGAATAAAGTCGTTATTTTTGTTTGTTTTTTCGCACAAAAAGTATTCTCGTCGCTTGATAAACTTATAGTTGAGCCACTGTTGCGACATGGAATATTTAAACATTTTCTTTAATGACTTTCTGGGCCGTCAAGTTTCATTCCCTTAGGGAGCCTATGTAGCAGTCATGCACCTCTCAGATTTAATCATAAATATCTTCATTTGTGTTCCGAAGACGAACGAAGGCCTTATGGGCCTTACGGGGTTGGTACAGCATGGGGGTGAGTAATTAATGACTTAATTTTCATTTTTGGGTGAACTAACCCTTTAAGGTAATCAGCTAACCTAGCTAATTATTTTTATTGTTGCCATTTAACTCAATTTTAATATCCGAATGTTAGTGAGAAGAAAAAAAAACGTTTAGATATAAATCTGCATATGTAATGGACACCGGTTATGCTCGTTTAAAGGCATTTTGAGTGAAACAGCTTTGTCAAGTCAAGTCAAGTCAAGTCAAGTCAAGTCAAATATTTATATAGCGCTTTTCACAATACAGATTGTATCAAAGCAGCTTCACAGTATCAATCAAAACAACTTAATGTTTGTTTATTACTGGAAAAAAGACATCCAAGACATCCTTTGTGTTTAAGGAAGCACATACAAAACACCTGAACCGGAAACAATGCAACCTGTTTTGTAGAAAATGGAAATTTGTTGCGCATATAACCCCCTTGTCACTTGATCCTTCTGAAATCATTCTAATATGCTCATGTGGACTTTTTTTTTTTTTTTAGGATTCTTTGATGAATAGAAAGTTTAAACAATGTACTGTATATTTGTAACTGTGTTAGTGTTTACTGTCACTTATGGTGAATTGAATGTGTCCTTGCTGAATAAAAGTATTAATTTCTTTCAAAAACAATTTAAAATTAAATTACTGACCCCAAACTTCTAAATGGTTGTGTATGTTCATCATATTACTGCACAGCTCCATAGCTTATGCACACATATATAGACGATTGCCGCAGAGCAGTTTTAAGGCTCAAATAAATATTATTATCATACACACTCAATAATATCAATTAGATCTTTCTTAATTCTGGTTTAAACTGCTGCTCCTCTGAAGGACTATTGGCCACGTGAAAAAGAAATGGAGAGATTATGAAGGCAAGTAAATGATTGACACCCAAGGGCTCATCTTTAGGAAACGAGAATAACTTAAAGGCATATATTTCAGTGAAGATGCCATCGCAAGCACTCAGATAGAACCAATTCAACGTTACAGAAAGAAATCATAATATCCACAAAGGTCTTGCACTATCTATTGATTTAAATGAGTTGGACTCTGGCTGGATTGTTGCTATGCAATATTCTCCGATTTTTGTCCCACTCTTTTTTATTATTTGTTTATCTAGGACGAAAACATAATAAAGACCACTGCAGAATCCACAGCTCTAAAAGAGAAAAAAATTACATCATAACCACCAGCAATCTGCACAAATAGTGGCACATCATGAAGAGATATATAGCCCTAAATGATGTTTGGTTTGGGGTTTTACATTTCAATTTAGCCTCAGGCCTTAGAGACATTACGGCCCTAATGTACATCTTGGTCAGTGCATGTTCCCTGAAGCAGTCCGCATGCTTTATTAGCAAGACTCTGGCCCCTTTGTGTAATAGCAAACCAGTCTCTCATTACTGGTCATTAGATTCATATTACTTGTATTTGAAATAGTAATACATCTTGCAACCATAACTAGTTTTAAAGGCCTCAATAATGCACTAAAGAGAAAGAAAATACTCAGAGCAAAACAGTTTGTAATTGGAACAGTGTAGAGGCTGTTTGCTTGTATGGACTGCTAATGTGCTCTCTTGTATAATAACTTGTACAATCAGTACAGCAATGCAGACTGAAATAATCTTGCATTTAAGGGATACTTTGACTCAGAGGAACATATCATTTTGCAGGCAATGCCTTGGGGTTACAATATGATAAGTCGACATGTAATGCAGACAATATTAAACAGCTTATTTTAGTGTGTTGAATGAACACTTGATAATGGAACCGATGCAATAAGACCCATACTGGGAATAAGAGAGAGAATTTTTAGCATCCTCACCATTTATTTTCAAGAACTGCACACATGAAGAATACTAAACATGTGCTGAAAGCCCCAACGCAGCCAACATGATACAGCTTGACATCTCTGCTTCTTGCCAACCACGTATGTCAGTGTAATGATCTGTAATAGGTCAGGTCATGCCCTTTTACATTTGCATCTATAAATGCATCCATAAGTACACCGCTTTTTTATTGTGTAGTGTTATGTTGTGACATTTTAAAATGCATTTTCCTCATCCGTTCCACACATTCTTATTTGATGCTGATGTTTCCCTTTTCAGAGTAATACTGCTACATGACCCAAAAAGGTCAAAACCAACACAACACAATCTTACAAAAAACTGAACTCAGTCTCATGGATCTGCACTAGCAAAAAAAGTATAAAAGTATCATCCTTAACTTGTTAGAATTGTGACAGAGTTTAATTTTCAAAATGTTCTCAGAAGCCTTCAACACGTTTTACAAATATTTTACAAAAATCTAAACAATGTGACCTGTAAATTAGACAAACAACATTTCAACATGGTAGCAAACTCACCCATGTACAACATCTTAAGTCCTCCTCTGAACTTTGACCTTGGAAGGACTTTTCCACAACTTTATATAATTTTTAAAATAAAAGTGTTAACATTGTTCATTTGAATATTTTTCATTTTTAATTTAAACTAATTAATTGCGTATTGTGTTTTGCATTTTTTGCATTATTATGTCTGGTGTTTTGCATTTTTCTAGTGTTAGTCTTTGCATTAATGCAAAATCTGGGGTAAAATTTGTAAAAAAAAAAAATAATAAAAAAAATACATAGTCAAGATGAAGGGGACTATGCTAATCTTCTTTTTTGTATATGCAAAACATTACTCAAACCATTTATTATTAATTAAAATATTTGGAAAATTAAAGCTTTTATACAGAGTTCATAATATTTTAATCTAATTTCATTTAATTTAATGATTTAAAGGTCAAGAGACATGTTTGTCACCTTATTTTGAGCATGTGTGCCTGCAGTTGAGGAAGTGACAGACAGAACGTGAGAGAAAGAGAAGTGTGGCTTACTAAAATTGCCGGGACAGTTTCACAAGGGGCTTATCTGTCACTTCTTGATGGCCTTGGTGAAAATTACAGCCTGTCCGTTTACAGTCCATATTGAGTATACATGACACATTAAGAGACTCATTATCTATTTCAGACCATATGGACCTGGGCTGAGGTGGGTCACTGCAAGGCCATCCTAAGCTGCTCTCTCTAATTGCAACAATTATGCCATCTTCATTACAAGGGGCATTTATGGAAAATGGTGCCACGGCCCCTCAAGATTGCTGTCATTTCACTCTGGACTACAAGAGAGCCAAGGAGATTTGTCCTGCAGCCCACTCAGAGCCCAAATGTGCCAAATGTGCTCATATCCCAGTGATTCTACGCTGAATGTGACAGGGAATTTTTCAGATCTAAAGTTGCATGCCTGTGTAAAAGCACCTCATCTATCATCAGATTTAGCTGACTGAAAAGTATATCTTTGTAAGATTTTAAATCAAATAGTTCTTTTGAGTTGGTTCTTTTTAATAAAAAAACTTGTCTAAACTATTCACTCACGAATTACACTGAATGATTTATTCACAAATGAAATTAAGCAACTCATTCAGGATGAATGGGAATGTAAACAAATATCGTACGTTTGTTTTAGTTCCCTTTCGTAGTCACTCCGAGTTACGTCGGATGACGGAGAATGGGGGTTTCGCCTAGAAGCCAATCCTCTTCGAGTATTGAAAAACGAGCCAATGGCAAGAAAATGCCATGGGTCTGCGGAATTTGCATAACGTATCCCCGCCTCCCCACGTGGGTATAAAGGGAGGATGCGGACGCAAACACAGCATGCTTTCGCTTCGGAGCCAAGAGAAATCTTCACTCCACAGCCACAAGACCTGAGTTACAAGTGACTCACCTCTTCGAGATGAGCGAGCTCTCCAGTGTTGGTGTGACGGCGGTTTCCAGCGAGTTTTCACATTGCCTGCGATCTGAGCAGTGGTCTGCCAGACTTTGTGCTTTCTCCCTGGTCGCCTCAGCATTGCAGAGTTTCTTCTCCTAAAAGAGCTGCACGTGGCACGTCTTTTTAAAGATGTCTCGCCCGTGTTCTGGTTGCGGTCGATATTTGTCATCTTCTGATGGGCACGAGCGCTGCTTTGTGTGTCTGGGCTTTGAGCACGCTAAAGCAGCGCTCGTGGATGACTCATGTTCCTTCTGTGGGAACATGGCCATCGCGACACTTAGATTAAGACTCGATGATCTTTCAGTGAGAGTCCCCGCGTCCACCACCCGTCCTGCTTCCTCCACGAGAGGTGGTAGTTCGGCTGGGGGACAGGGTGATCTGAGGGTAACGGTGTGGAGCAATCCGACGATGCGTCCTCGGACCACACCCCCCTCTTCTGTGTTGCAACCCGCGAGCGCCGCGGTGGTTCAGGCGGGTACTTCTTCGGAGGTCCCGCGTGTATCATTCGGCGCTCCAGAGGAAGACGCTATGTCGATCGCGGCATCACAAGGTGGGCTAGAGTCTTCGGGAAGTGAGGATGCGGCTGCGTTGCCTCCTTCGGGAGTCCCAGCGTTGCCCGTATCGGATCCCGAGATGACGGCCATGCTGTCCCGGGCGGCCGTGAGCATCGGGCTAGAGTGGAACCCTCCACCCTGTCCTGAGCGCTCACGGCTGGACGATTGGTTTTTGGGTGCGGCTGCTGCCTCACGGCCTCAACCAACCCCAATTCCTTTCTTCCCGGAGCTGCCTGAGGAGCTGTCGAGATCATGGAAGGCTCCCTTGACCTCCCATGAACGCTCGTCAGCTTTCTCTGCCTTTCCTCCCCTCGATGGCGCGGCTGCCCATGGGTACACTGGGATTCCCCCGGTGGAGCGCTCTGTTGCGATGCAACTGTGTCCTCAGAGTGCCTCCTCTCGTGGTAATCCTAAGCACCCGTCCAAGGCCTGTAGATTCTCGTCATCTATGGTGGCGAGGTCTCACAGAGCTGCAGGACAGGCGGCTGCTGCTTTGCATGCTATGAGCACCTTGCAGGTCTACCAGGCCCAGCTGCTCAGAGACATGCACGAGGGCAGGACTGACCCAGGGACGTTTGACGAACTGCGTGCCGCCACTGACCTCGCTCTCCGGGCGACGAAAGTGGCCTCACGCTCCCTGGGTCAGGTGATGGCCACTAACGTGGTCCAGGAGCGTCACCTTTGGCTAAACCTGGCCGATATGCGGGACACTGAGCGGACTCATCTGCTCGATGCTCCCATATCCCAGGCTGGCCTCTTCGGCGGTGCGGTTGAGGACTTCGCCCAGCAGTTCTCAACCGCCCAGAAGCAGTCTGAGGCGATTAAACACATTCTGCCCCGACGGCCAGCTGCTGCCTCCACCCAGCCGTCGGCACAGACGCCTCAGCCTGCTCGCCGCCGAGGGCGCCCTCCTGCGGTTCCCACCCCTCCCGCACGGCCCCAGCAGCAGCCTTCACCCGGGCCACGTCGTGGAGGAAATCGCAGGAAGGCGCCCCAGCCCCCTCAGGCCCCGCGCCCCGCTAAACGCCAGGCCAAGCGGCGTTCCTGAGACGGGCTGCTCAGTGATGGTGTTGGATCTTTCTCAGGAGGCGGTAGCAGGCCCCCTCCTTCCCCCGGTGGAGGGCCGGGGGAGAATCTTTTGTTCTCCACTCCCCGCTGCTCACCCACGGGTGGGCAGCACCCTATTGTGGTCAAAGAAAGAATTAACACTATCACTGAGCACACAGAGCAGGATGGCAGTGCGCGACGCCCCCGTGCCTCGCCACTCTCGTCCTCCTCTGTCTCGGAGGGCGAGGATGACAGTGCGTGCCGTCTCCGGACCACACCGCACGCAGGGTCTCTATGCCACCCTCGCCTGTGCCGGTCACCCCGCTCCGCTGCCCCTCCGGGGGGACGCCTGTGGCTCGGATGATTCCACTGGATCAGTTTTTGGGGGCTTGGTTAGAGCTCCCCAATCTGTCCCGTTGGGTCGCCCGTACTATCAGGCTCGGCTATGCGATTCAGTTCGCACGGTCTCCTCCCCGCTTCAGGGGAGTCCGCTTTACTATGGTCGGTGGCAACGCCCCGATCATGAGAGCGGAGGTTGCTACCCTGCTGGCGAAGGGTGCAATCGAGGCTGTCCCTCCAGCCGAGATGAGGTCAGGGTTCTACAGCCCCTACTTCATTGTCCCCAAGAAAACCGGTGGGTTACGGCCAATCCTGGACCTGCGCGTCTTGAACCGCTCCCTTCACAGGCTGCCGTTCAAGATGCTCACGGCCAAACGCATTTTCGAATGCGTGCGGCCGCAGGATTGGTTTGCAGCGATAGACCTGAAGGACGCCTACTTTCATGTCTCCATTTTACCTCGACACAGACCGTTTCTTCGGTTTGCTTTCGAGGGGCAGGCATACCAGTACGCGGTTCTCCCATTCGGGTTGGCTCTGTCTCCTCGCGTCTTCACGAAGGTCGTCGAGGCAGCCCTTGTTCCCCTGCGCGAACACGGGGTTCGCATCCTGAATTACATCGACGACTGGCTAATCCTAGCTCACTCTCGAGTCCAGGTTTGCGAACACAGAGACCTTGTGCTCCGGCACTTAGCCCGTCTGGGCCTTCGGGTCAACTGGGAGAAGAGCAAACTCTGCCCCGTGCAGAGGATCTCTTTTCTCGGTATGGAGATAGACTCGTCGCCATGTCCGCGCAGCTTACGAGCGAGCGCGCACACTCACTGCTGACTTGTCTTCGACAGCTCGAGGGCAAGAGTGCGGTCCCACTGAAACTTTTTCAGAGGCTCCTGGGGCATATGGCATCCGCAGCCGTGACAACACCACTCGGATTGCTTCATATGAGACCGCTTCAGCTGTGGCTTCGCGATCGAGTCCCGAGGTGGGCATGGCATCAGGGTACGCTCAGAGTTCTAATAACTCCGACCTGCCGTCAGACCTTCACCCCGTGGCGGAACCTCAGCTTTCTACGGGCCGGAGTTCCCCTAGAACGAGTTTCCAGGCATGTTGTTGTCTCCACAGATGCCTCTGCCACGGGCTGGGGCGCCATGTGCAATGGACATGCAGCCGCGGGCTCCTGGACAGGACCCCAGCGCCTCATGCATATCAATTGCCTCGAGTTGTTGGCAGTACGCCTTGCCCTGCACCGCTTCCACGCGTTGCTCCAGGGTCAACACGTACTAGTCCGTACAGACAATACCGCGACTGTAGCGTACATCAACCATCAGGGTGGTCTACGCTCTCGCCATATGTCACAACTCGCACGCCACCTCCTCCTATGGAGTCAGAAGCACCTGAGGTCCCTTCGTGCTATTTACATTCCTGGAGTGCGGAACCTTGCAGCCGACGAGCTGTCACGGCTCCGACCAGCCTCTGGCGAATGGAGACTCCATCCCCAGTCGGTCCAGTTGATATGGGACCAGTTCGGGGACGCACAGATAGATCTGTTTGCCTCCCACGACTCATCCCATTGCGCCCTGTATTACTCCCTGTCCGAGGGCACGCTCGGCACGGACGCACTGGCGCACAGCTGGCCGCAGGGCCTTCGCAAGTATGCGTTTCCCCCAGTGAGCCTTCTTGCACAGACTTTGTGCAAAATCAGGGAGGACGAGGAGCAGGTTATCTTGGTCGCCCCATACTGGCCCACCAGGACCTGGTTCTCCGAACTGATACTCCTCGCGACAGCACCTCCCTGGCCAATTCCTCTGAGGAAGGACCTCCTTTCTCAGAGACGGGGCACCCTATGGCACCCTCGTGCCGATCTTTGGAGACTCCACGTGTGGCTCCTGGACGGGACGAGGGAGGTTTGAGTACCCTGCCACCAGCGGTGGCGGCTACCATCACTTCCGCTAGAGCATCGTCCACGAGACATGTCTATGCGTTGAAGTGGAACCTCTTCGTCAACTGGTGCTCTTCTCGTCGAGAAGACCCCAGGAGATGCTCGATCAGTGTCGTGCTTTCCTTCCTGCAAGACGGGTTGGAGCGAAGGCTGTCTCCCTCCACCCTGAAGGTGTATGTGGCCGCTATCGACGCTTATCACGAAGCAGTTGAAGGTAAGTCTCTTGGAAAGCACGACCTGATCATCAGGTTCCTGAGAGGAGCGAGGAGACTGAATCCTCCTCGCTCTCCTCTCGTTCCCTCTTGGGACCTCTCAGTGGTCTTAAATGCCCTGCAGAGGGCTCCCTTTGAGCCTCTGCAATCAGTTGAGATTAAGTTTCTGTCAATGAAGACAGCGCTCCTGGTTGCACTGGCCTCCAACAAGAGGGTAGGGGACCTGCACGCATTCTCCGTTGACGAAGCGTGCCTGGAGTTCGGGCCGGCTCTCTCTCACGTGATCCTGAGACCCAGGCTCGGATATGTGCCCAAGGTTCCTACCACTCCCTTCCGGGACCAGGTGGTGAACCTGCAAGCTTTGCCCCGGGAGGAGGCAGACCCAGCCTTGGCACTGCTCTGTCCAGTACGCGCCCTCCGTGCTTACGTAGACAGGACGCAGTGTTTCAGGACCTCAGACCAGCTCTTTGTCTGTTATGGTGGGAAGCTGAAGGGAAAGGCTCTCTCCAAGCAAAGGTTGTCTCACTGGATAGTGGACGCCATTGCCTTGGCATACCAGCAGCAAGGTCGACCGTGCCCCCTTGGTGTGACTGCCCACTCCACCCGGAGTGTGGCGTCCTCTTGGGCTCTAGCGCATGGCGCCTTGCTAACAGACATCTGCAGAGCTGTAGGCTGGGCGACACCTAACACATTCGCCAGATTTTACAATCTCCGAGTGGAGCCAGTCTCCACCCATGTACTGTCTTTTTCAAGCTAACATGGGAGCTGTTCAGGTGTCTTCGCTTGCTCGCCATTCCACTCCACTGACTGGATGCGTGCGATATTTCCTCAGGCAGTCTTCCCCTCTGAAGCCCTGAATTCCTCCAGCACTGTTGATGCTAGCGCCAGTGTCTATTGCCTGTGCGTCGGCTAGGTGCCTCCGTGTGCATGGTTCCTCCCCTGAGTAACCCCCACATGAGTATTTCCACCTTAAGCCTCTTTTGAGCATGTGTCTTTCCCTCGGCAAGCCACCTTGCCACTCCTGGAGTTGAAATTCTAGCCACCCTACGGGTTGGTACTCCAGTGTTCCTCCATATGTAGCCCCCTTGGGCCATATGTGTATTCGTAAGTCCTCCCTACGGGTAGGCATACTGCGGCATATCTCCTCTGAGATATGCTCCCCAGTGTACCTTGGTATCCCTGTGCTAGTAGGACTCCTCGTCCGTGCTTAGTTCACGACAGGGGATCAGACTTTCGCAGGGCACTGGAAGACAGCTGTGAAGGTGGCGTGATTTCACGGGGACCCCCATTCTCTGTCATCCGACGTAACTCGGAGTGACTACGAAAGGGAACGTCTCGGTTACGGATGTAACCCTCGTTCCCTGAGTAGGGAACGGAGACGTTACGTCTCCCTGCCACTTCCGCTGTACCGCTGGGTAGACGAGTTCAGTCTCGGCTCCTCAGCGAAAACATGCTGCGTTTGCGTCCGCATCCTCCCTTTATACCCACGTGGGGAGGCGGGGATACGTTATGCAAATTCCGCAGACCCATGGCATTTTCTTGCCATTGGCTCGTTTTTCAATACTCGAAGAGGATTGGCTTCTAGGCGAAACCCCCATTCTCCGTCATCCGACGTAACGTCTCCGTTCCCTACTCAGGGAACGGGGGTTACATCCGTAACCGAGACGTTTCCGTTCCCCACTTCCGAAATCGCGAGATGTTGAGGAAAACATTCCACTGTAAGTTAGATTAAAAAACATAAAGAGCACATTTTATTAGTGCAAATATGAGTAGGGTATGTATATTGTGTACAACATTTGCAACTGCTTTTTATCACTTAATTAGAAGCACCACAATTTTAAAATTGTGTCTTCTGTTAGTTGCATAGCGACTTCTGAACAGACATATAGAAGTTTATTTTAAAATGCAAAGTATTGAAAAAAAAAAAGCTCCGTAAACACTTTTTTTGCAAGGCTATAAGTGGTGCCCTCATGTTTCCATATTGTCTTGTCTAGTTTTGTTTGTGTAACTGCTGTTGGTGAGTGTCATGTAACCAAGTCAAATTCACGTTTTTTGTCAGGTGTCCGTGTGCCTGTGTCTGTGCCGGTGTGTCCATATTGGTGTGTCCGTGCCGGTGATAGTGGCGGGCGTGTCCGTGCCAGTGTGTCCATATTGGTCTGTCCGTTCCGGTGTGTCCATGTTGGTTTGTCCGTGCCGGTGTCCGTTTTATGTCCGTGCCGTGCCGGTGTCCATTTTGCTGTGTCCGTGCCGATGCCGGTGTCCATTTCAGTGTCCGTGCCGGTGTGTCTATGTTGGTGTTTCCATGTTGGTGTGCCGGTGTCCTTATTATTTTGAAATTCTCAGTCATGTTTCCTGTTTGTCATGTGTTTCCCCTGCCATCATGTGATTACAGCCCATTCTCATCCCTAGGCGTCATGAAACTGACGCCTTGGGAATTATTTTGACCATGCTTCAATATTCGACGCTTTAGGCACCCTTTAGCGTCAGTTACATGACGCAATCCTAGGGCGTCATCTTATTGACGCTTTACCTTAAGCGTCAGTTAGATGACGCTATCTAATCCTAACCCTACCCCAGACCTAAACCAACCCGCGTCATCTAACTGACGCTTAAGGTAAAGCGTCAGTAAGATGACGCCCTAGGATTGCGTCATGTAACTGACGCTAAAGGGTGCCTAAAGCGTCGAATATTGAAGCATGGTCAAAATTGTCATTTTAGTGACGCCTTGGGATGAGAATGCGTTGGTGATTATGTCTTGTGCTTCCCTAGTCTTATGTGTCATATAGGGGTGTGCGATATCACGATTTTTGATCGTGGATGATCAAAATATCTTCATGATCTGCTTTTGAAGAAATATCGTAGTATCGTGCTACAGTGCATTCTATCAGTTGCAGTTCTGATGCCTCCGTCCCAACATACTGTACAATGCGACATATATTCACATCACATGTTAACACAGAGTTTGTGTGCACATGGAAACATTTCATTTGCGTGCTGATGCGCTGTTCTAACATGCACTTTTCTGAGCGCATACACTGAGCTCATGCACTTAAAAGCCGGTCAAACAGCGCCTGGTTCCTGGACTAAGTTATCTTTTGAGTCGTATTGGGTTAATACTGTCAAATACACACAAGTTTTACATAAAGTTGGATATGTCTAAAGTGAAAGCAAATACTTCAGAGAAAATCGGGTGCCTGTATATTAGATGCGTGCCGGTCTTAAAGTGACAGTAGCCTAATAGTAAACATGCTGCCACTTGTCCTTAAAGGATCTTTGTTCTTATCTTTTAACAACAAAGAAAATAATGACAAAGATTTTTTTTTCGCCACTTTGGCCTAAATGTCTGTCATTCTTTTTTATTTTATATTTTGTTACCTTGTAATCCTTTGTTTTTAACATAGGGACATTAGTTTGGCAGTAAACCTCAGTCACTTGAAAAATAGTAAAACCAACTTGAAAAAGAATTGTGATAAAATCGCGAAATGTGATTTTCCTGAAAAAAATCGTGATATGATATTTTTGCCATATCGCCCACTCCTACTTTGTCAGCAGCGTTTGCACACAAAAGGCACCTCACAAAACTGATTTCGGACAGACTTCTGAGGCACAATAACGGTTTTCAATCTACAGCAAAGCAGAGCGGGCTTTGGTGATAACTAAGCAAATATTCAATTAGTACAATAGTAATTTCTTGCTAAAAATTACATCAAAAGTGGAAAACATTGGTCATTTACACAACAACAGACCTCCATTCTAAACTTTTAGACTATTATTTTTTTTAGCTCAACAGTCACAGAATGTAAAACAGGATTGTGGGATATCAAAGGCAACGAAGTATATATCTATGCTGCCGTAAAAAAATTATCAGATGAAGGTATCTCAGGATACAAGAAGTGAAGCGTCAATGGATTCGCCTTGATGCCTTTCTACCTTGGAATGCATCCACCGAAGGCACCGTTTTAAACTTTTGGACACAACCGTTCTGAAGTGTACACGGTGGACACTTTAGACCACGAGAGATGATTTGCCAATGGCAGTGAAGCAACATAACTGACGCTGGTACGACCAGTTTACATTTATATACATATACTTACTAATGTAACTTTTTTTTTAGCAGTACAATATTTTTATTATTTAAAATAAGTAACTACTCAAGAGAGTTCACAATTTCGGACAGCCAAAATGATCTGGGTTTACTGGTCACTGACTAGGGGGCTGCGTCCGAAAACTGAAAAATGCTGCCCTCGAAGGATGTATTCCACGGAATGCATCAAGACACGTCAGAATCGGTCTCCTGATACCTTCAATCAATTTTAGAAGGCAGCATCTATCCTTCGCTGCCTTTGATATTCCACAATCCTGTACTTTCCATTCTGTGACAATATGGTGCAGGTATTTTTTAATTTAATAAAAATTTTCCATACTAGGCTTTTGGATTATTTCTAAAAACAAGCTCTGTGATCAACAAAAGTTTATGATACTTAGACTTTTTGTCCATCAAGATAATTTTCACAACGTTTCAATTTTACGACTTTAAACGTCACCATCAATGTTGCAGTGCAATCTTGCCGAGCGATTGTTGCTTGGGCACTTTCCCATTGAAAATGGGCAATACATTTCTATCTGGATAATTTAGATCAGTCGTGGGCCCTGTGTCCCATCTGGTTGCCTGTTGAAGGCAACATTGCCCTAATAGTTGCCCTGTGTATCATCACCTTAAGCTTCTGACAACTTATTCAGTTTTTATCTAAAAATATTTTCCCAGAAAGTTTGAGTTAGAACAGTTTATAAGACACAATTATAAGCACAAGGCTGTGAAAACGGACTGAGCTAACTTGTTCGGCGCGTGATGACGTTTAATGTCCCCGACTGACTTTGTTCCCATTTAGCCACTTGTTAGCAACTGCCTTTTTCAAGACACGTGACACCTTAAAAAATCACGAGTGGGGTAATACTGATGTATTTTATGTCATAGAATAAAACCATAGACCTTATTTAAGCCATTTAACAAAAAAAAACATTAAAAAAAGTAAAAACCGCTGCTAAAATGCTAGCATGTTTCCACGTTTTGGCCTACAAAAAAACAAAGTTTTTTTGACCAACGGTTTCCACTTATTTTCTTGCGAGAAATACTATTGTACTAATTAAATATTCGCTTAGTTATCACCAAAACTATTTTGCTGTAGACCATTAAACCACTAAGCTGCCACAGAATTCTGTCGGAAATCAGTTTCGTAAGGTGTCACCTTCCTGCGCAAACGCTTCTGCCTGCAAAGCTGCAAAGGCATTGCCTGATAGGACCATAGGACAGCGAGGCAGTCTGCATTTTCAGACGCAGCCACATATGGTGCTAAGAGATTTAGTGAACCAACGGAGGGAAAAGTAAGTCACTTTAATAGCTGTACAGCAATGTTGTTCACAAATAAAACATACAAGAAATAAATGTTTATGAAATGATCGCTTTAAATACAGGTGGGTTTTTAACAACATTTGATGTTAAATGCGCAAAAACCACACAACCCAAAATATGTAAATAATTTTAGTTGTGTATGCAAATTATAAATAGGCCTACACTGTAGGTTATAAACGACTATGTTTTAATGAGTTGGAATCAACAAACTGTGACCGCTTTTGATTCAGTTCTTTGCAGCAAACGGTTCGAATGAATCGATTCGCGAAAACGACTGGAACTTCTCATCCTATTTTGAATGACATCGGCGCTGCCCTGTGATAAAACTTGCTACGGTGTTGTTCCGGCTCTCTAAGTATTTTATTGGTAGTTGAATATGAAGGGCACACACATCTCTGTTTTTGATTGGTTGGTAAAGATTTGGAACCGATGCCAGGGGAGTGTCACTTTCAGGAAGTTGCAGTCTGTTGCGGTGAGAACAGCCTGCACTGACTGGATGAACTGAAACTGTGATTATCAACATTCTTCCTCTGTATAACATTATACTTCTTATTGATTGTTGACATGCTTTTGTAAGAAGGCGTTATTACTAGTTTGTTTGTTAAACAGTGGTTAAATAAGGAACCATAACCAGGAATGACAGGTACATTGCTCTTCTGTCATTAGGATTATTCGTTCTGAAACTTTCTACATGACAATTTAACATCATGGCTCCAAAGAAATACACAATACCCCGTCCACTTCCAGACGGATGCATTTTAACAGATTCAGAAAAGAAAAATTGGCGCATCGGCAAAATCATTGGAAAAGGTGGTTTTGGACTGATCTACTTGGGTAATGACTTTATATTCTGTGTTAATGTGAAACGCCTTCATCATTTCAGTTTTATCTATGGCATTAGACATGGTGGCACAAGAGTTCAAAGACCTGAACATTTATATTGCCAGTGCACCTTGAATTTTAAAATGTATTCTAAAGGTGTGCTTTGATTTTTTTTTGTTCAATTATATTAAGTTACAGTAGTGTTATTTTTTACTGTTTAAAATAATTTGTTTACATTTTACAGCCTCTCGGGATGTGAATGTCCCAGTTCAAGATGACACTGATTTTGTGATCAAAGTGGTAAGAAATACATTGAAACAGTTTGATGAGATATCACCCAATACATGGGCTAAGTGTCTACAATTTCTATATACATTTTCAGGAATATCATGAAAATGGACCTTTATTCTCAGAATTGAAATTTTACCAACGAGCAGCAAAGCAAGATACTAGTAAGATTCTTTTTCTTTTCTTTTTTTCCACCCAAATTCTCTCCATATTATGTAATGTAATTCTATTGTTATGCAAGACATTTAAAAAAACCCCACTGTAATCTGTAACACTGTACATCTGTAAACAGTAACACTGATTTTATTATTGCCAAAGGATGTAGAGAAACATGTGTGTGTTTGGAGTAGTGTTGAATGAAAATACTAAAGACCCCTCATCTTCATCTGAGAGTTCTCAAACATGAAGTGCGTGTCACTGATGAAGTGGCTATAGATGTAAATCAGCCTGGCTAGGCGAATTAATAAACCAAAGCAAACATGCACCTCTGTGGTCGTTAGTGCAATCCCAGCTTGTTTGAGCTCTAATTCAGAGAGAGTGACCAAATTGCTGATAATGATGCTGGTTTCTCCAAAGGGCCCCTGACCACCTGTCAGTCTGGTGCACAGCCAGTCAAGACAGATTTCCCTTCCAGCTAGGCTGAAGGAAGTCCTTCTTTATCAGTGTTTGAGAGATGCATATACATATAACTGTTTATAAATCGTGCAAATTTATAAAATGGCTAAAACATTTTTAAACTCTAATCTCACAGTGAACAAATGGAAGAAGTCTAAACACCAGGAGTTTTTGGGGATCCCAACTTACTGGGGGTCTGGACTGGCTGAAAATAACGGGACAAGGTATGGAGGTTCAGTTCGACTAGGGTTGGCCGTATATGACCACCGTGATATGAGTAATGCATTTCACTGTAGTGGTATATATATATATATATATATATATATATATATATATATATATATATATATATATATATATATATATATATATATATATAATGCAATTTTGTATTGGTGTAAATTCCTATATAAATGCCTGTTTTTGGATAATTAAATTAAATGCTTAACATCTCATGTGATTAATTTCTCATTCTATTTGGATCTCGATGGAGAAAAAATAAGATGACAAATGGATTATACTGTAAGTCTAGGGTTAATACAAAAGCAGTTTCAAACCAGTAAAATAAGTATAAAACGGATAGCTCTGAATCTGATTTGGGGAGTCACGTGAAGTCATGAAATAGCCAATATATACACATAAATTCTGTATTGTTGCTCAGCAACTGTAAACAGTGAAACTGCGCTTTGTTTCCTTGTCTTGACTTGTGTGGGACACATTCTGCTTTCATCACTCTCATGTAAATAATATAAAACAGTCCTGCCTGTTTTTACACAGTCACACAGTATACTGTCATACCGCCCAGCCCAAAATTTGACATTAACGTCAAAAACATTAAAGGGACACTCCGCCCATTTGCATTAAGCTTTCAATTGTTAGAAACCTAGTCATACTATTGAATGGTCGTGCAACACTCTCTCATTTTTCCCTGAGACGAGAGAAATCCGCTATTTACCTTTTTCACTTCCTCCTACAATGACGCAAAAATCGTCATTTTACGTCATTGTTGGAGGAAGTGTAAGAGGGGGGGATTTATGTAAAGACTACAAGCACTAGATCCCACCCTTTCAAACCCGCCCATAGGTTGGCCCTAATGCGCTAACAGAGCTATCACAGATCAGTGGGTGAGACTTCACTTGTAGATACTGAAATCAATATCAGCCATCTTGTTTATAAGCTAAGCTAACAAGCGCTGTGGAGATAGGAAGTTACGACAATGACGGAAGAAACTAAACACGATATGGAAGAAACTAAACATGATATGGAAGTAGAGGATTTAGAAATTCTGCTGCTCGAATCCAATGTTCGTGGCTATCTTCACGAGCCGCAATATAGTGAAGAGCAGCTGAGGCTGCTGGAGGAACAGGAGGCGGCTGCCTGTCGCGGACGAGGAGCCCGGACGGGTTCGAGCTGGGCGGACTGCTGGTGCCTGTGCTCTCGCTGTGCGCTACGGACACAGATAGAGTCCGTCTGCTGCAGAGAATTTCAACGATAGCAATTTCTCCTGGACGAAATCTCTGAATCAAACGAGCATACGGACGTTTGTGTTGTGATGTGAACCATCCTAGTGTCGCACCGCATATGTTCTGACTGAACATCCAGGTATCATGCAATAATTCACCATATAGAAAGAAATACAAACGAGGAGTAATTCGCTAATGAGTTTGCCAATGTAACGGGGTTCGTTGTTGTGGGAAGAAGGAGGCGGGAACCGGCGAACATTTAAACATTTTAATAGTAAAATAAACAAATACAAAACAAAAGTATAAGCCAGCTGGCCACACACAACAGAAACAAAACATAAAATCAGGCCTGTTCCTTTTGTGCTTCCGCTCCTCCGTGAGTGATATGAGACCGCTGCGTCTCACAGGTGTCATTCATTATCACTCGCGCCGTCCTCTCACGTCCCTCGTTCTGCTCGCCACAGCCAACTAACTAGACATTTTGTGTGAAATGAATTTCAAACTCTTTTGGCAGCTAGCCTTGTAGACGGAAGAGTGATTTCTCTGATGTTTGCACGCTGTTCTGGATTAGTGGGAGTGGCTTGTGTAGCTGTGCAATGTGGTGCATTGTGGGAGTTGTTGTCTTACATACAAATGCGCCCTAAAGTTATTTTCTGTCTTTTCTCGGTCAAGAGGGCACCAAATTCAAAATTTCTTTTACATTTCGACTACATATATAACCCACTTTCAATAAAGATTAATGTTGAAATGGGTGGAGTGACCCTTTAATTTCACTCATTCACTTTTTTGTTTCTATATTCTTTTGTTTCAATTGTATATTTAAATCCATTTAAATGTTGTTGTATAGGTACAGGTTTATGGTGATGGATCGGCTGGGCACAGACCTGCATAAGGTGTTAATGGAGAATGGTGGACAGCTGAGGAAACCCGTCGTGCTACAGTTGGGTGTCCTCATGGTGAGATGCGGCTGAACTTCGTTCAACATTTAGTTAGAGCTGCTTGCCAGTGTTATTTTAGTAATATTTATGTACTATTATAGTATATTTTAATATTTTGAATTTGCTTTCATTTTTATATTTTAGTTATTTGGTTGTGTGCTTGTTTTTTCTTCTTCTATATAGCTTAATTTTTTTTTTGTCATTTTAAACTTACACTTTTTTTTTTACATAGTTGCAATACAACATTTTTAATTTTCATTTAAGTTTTTTTTAAAGTTTTTCATTCAATATTTGTATTTTATTTTATTTCAGCTTTATTTCAATTAACAAAAGCGATAACTAAATTGCTACAATTTATAAACCTACTATAATCGTGACCATTGAATATGCAACTTCAGTTAATGTTTGATTGAACATGGTAAGTGTGACAAGGCAACATTATTTACAGTATTACATAATATGGTGTTTTTTTTGAGTAAGCTTTTGTTGCATTTTCTGGGAGTCCGGCTGCCTTGCATCCAGCTCATCTGCCTTAGGGTCATTATGAGGTTACTAAATTATTCATGTTAACCTTCCCCTCTGTCACTTTGCCCTTAACAGCTGGATGTGCTGGAATATATTCATGACAATGAGTACGTCCATGCTGACATTAAGGCTGCCAATCTCTTATTGGGACACAGAGATCCAAGCAAGGTGAGTTTGTATGCACATTACCACAATCAATAAGGGACATCTTGAATGATTGGTTATCTTTTTGGGTCACACTTAATATTAGGTGTCTTTGTACTGATTTTTTGATGTAAGTACATAGTGGTTCATTTACTTACTGTGTTCATGATGTATAGCAAAACACTTTTGCTGCTATAAAGGTGGGATACGGGTAAGGTTAGGGACATGTTTGGTGGTATGGACAGGTTTAAAGGTGGGTTAAGTGGTAAAAGAAGGGTCAACAGTGTAATTATTGATGTAACTACAGAAATTAATTTCAGCTGTAATTACTTGTAGGTGTTTTTTTAAAATACAAGTACAATGTAAAAACGTATGTACTAGGGCTGTCAAAAGACTTAAAAATGCTATCAATCACTTACTCATCGTAAAATTAAGCATACATTATTTATCTTGTTTAAAGCGTTTACTTTGTCACCGGTTGCTATATCCAGCAAAGTGAACTATTAGATTAAAGGGTGATTCTCACAAAACTGTATTTTCTGCAAGCCTTTTTTTAAGGTAAATATAGGTGTGTCTTTCAAAAAAAGGACACTTAGAGTATTGGAGAAACATGATATAAGGAGTCCATATAATTCATAAAATGATTCACACAAAAGCACCCATGAAAAAAAGGCATTACAGAACAAAACTTTTTAGAATTCAGTGTACATGTGTACAGTGCAACATCAAAGAGCTTGTTTAAAACTTTTTAGAGCTTGTTTAGTTTTAGATGTCAAGTTGCAATACTGAACAGGACCACATGAAGATGCCAAAAATTTTTTTACAAATAAACCAACTGCCTTGACCTGACTGCATTATGCCTACTTCAGTACATGGATATATTCTAAATGACTAAACACAGAAACAAACGCATGACAGATACAAACATCCTGAATGTGTGTGGAAACAACTTGTACTGAAATGTGTCTATGCATAAATACAATGGGAGATCAGTGCATCGAGCGTACACATACACGGTTTGTTTGCGCATCAGTATAACGGACTCGCGCGTGTATGACTCCTGTACGTCCCTGCAATAGAGGGAATGCATTAACGTCACTTTCCCGCCGGAACACGCCCCCCTCAGCCGGACTGAGTGGCAAAAGAGCTGCTGCGTGGCTGGAGTTAATAGGGGAAACTGCGAAAACGCGAGTAAAACAAACTATTATCAGTTTAAACTAAAAGTTGGACTCGATATAGTGTTCCTTACAACTTATCAAAGATCCAGTGATCCATGGATATTGACATGCAGCCAGGAATCGTGTTTCCTGACATTTATATGTGCCTGATTTCGACGCCAGGGAGATAAATTAAGAAAATTTGCCTGTAAACGTTTTATATAAATACAATATAGATAGGTCTAAATCTGAGTGATCACTTACATTAATGTTATACGGTATATCATCATATCGTCCAGCCCTAAAACTTGTATAGTTTTTTGTCAGTGTTTATTTAAAAACATCCAATTATGCAGAATATAGTCTGTTCTGTAGCTTTTTGCAGTCTCTAAAAATATACAGTACCTCAGATTTCTGGCCAAATCTAGTTGTACAGTCAATCGCAAAGCTCTTTCCCGTTTTAGATGTGTTTTGTGTGTTTTTCACGGCATTCACGCTGAAAACAAATGCTGCCACTCAGTCTTTTTGCCACTTGTGGGCGTGACCACATTCACTCCGGCCGACGGTGACGTCATGCACATACCCTCTATTGTCTTTACCTTGATTACAATCCACATCCATCAAAACTTTACTAGCGAGAAGCTGGTTAGCTTTATCCAGCCGAGAAACGTAGTTTGTGTATCATCTGGTCATACAACGGTGGGATGTTTTGACGTTCCGTTCAGTCTGTATTTCACACAGTGCGACGTGTGAGGGCTTGCACTCTTCAGAAACAATCACCGAATATGACAGAGCTCATATTTTAAAGCTAAACAGACAGACTGAGAACAGACTGTTCTCTCTGACATCTCTGATGCAATAAGCCTGGACTTCTAAGATCATGTAACTGCGTGACGTAAATTACGTTAATGGTGCAATTTCACGTTCTTCAGTCATTTATCTGCATTATATAGTCCTAGTATGTACACAATACGTGCATTCATTGTATAAAATGATTGTTAGTATATAGTAGTTAAAGACACCTAATATAAAGTGGGACCTCATTTTGTGTACTCAAACATGGCACATACTTGAATAAGAATGTTTGTATTATTTTCATTGATCGTCTACTAAGATGGCCAGCCAGCTTTGATGACATTTGGAACTTAAGTATAATGGAGTATAATCAATTAGAGTCTCAGTCTGCTGTCATAACTTGACCCCATTTCCTTGTGCTTTGCACTAAAATACCATATACAGTAGGAGAGATTCAGTTTGAAAGAAAATGTCTTTGGGATGATTTATGCTGACTTTATCTTTTGCAGGTGTACTTGGCTGACTATGGACTGTCATACAGATACTGTCCTAATGGAGAGCATAAAGAGTACAAAGAGAACCCCAAGAAAGGACACAATGGCACCATTGAGTATACAAGCATTGACGCTCACAAAGGAGTAGGTAATGTGAAATCTGTCATTTATTTTATCTTTTTAAACCACGCTTAGGTATCACTGAGATAGAAACATATTCCATTATGCACAAATGTCCTGTGTTTCCCAGTTAAAGTCAACATAAATTGCCATTTGCAACCCATTTTACTTTCATAATTTGAAGTAGTTCATATAGTTAAAGCGTGTATATAAGTGAAACTGAATATTCAGTGAGAAAAAAAAGTAGGGAATTGAAAAAGGGAAAAGAAATGTGGTATCGGAGTTTTTATTGAAGAATACAAAGACAACCCTTTATTTTTCTTTGGAATAACATGAATCAATGTATTAGCCGCAATTAGAACAGGAACATGCATTAAGGAAGTAAATAGGGATACATTTAATTTCATATTAACGTTAAAGTAAGAGGTTCACCAAAAAGTATGAATTCACTACTATCCAGATTAGTCGCCTTATAATGGGTTCTGTTTAATGTGGCTGGGACTTGTCTGTATCATGTCCTTAACTTTGGGTCACACTATTGGAAACGCATTAACTCGTAAATTGTGTACAGTCCTTTTTATTGGATATTGATTGTTCTATCCATGCTTACTTGGGCAGACTTAATTCAAGAAATCCATAATTAGTCAAAGTCATAACCTGCATCTTGTATGCATTTACTATTAATTAAATCTTTGATGTTTTGTTGAACTGGGACTCAAAGCCAATATCTCTGCCTGTGTTGGCCATAGGATATTACAGGAGTTCAATACTGAATACACTGTGGTAAAGCTTGCTAATAGCCATGTTTCTGTTGCTGTTATTTTTTAAAGCACATGGAGAAAAGACAAGATGCCCAGTCAGATGAAAAATAATTTTTAAAGTTTATGTATTTATTAAATATGTTCAACACGATAATATTTGAAATGTATACATTTATTTAATTGTATGCTATTAGAGTTTGAGTTAGGGCTATGCGATTAGTCGAAATAGAGTTTCGACTTCAATTTTGGCTTCCAACGATTATGAAAATACGATCATCGAGATAAAGGGATTATTGTGCCTCATTCTGTTCCTTTCAGTAACATGATGTAACATGACTTTCGTAAAACGGGACATGCTTGATATCAAAAAGAGTTACTAAAAGCACGAAAGAGAACTCCCGCTGTTTCTCAGGTGGCTTTCTGTGCGCACGTTCTGAAACTGAGCGGAACACGGACATACAAGCTTTGGGTGTGCACCTAAACAGTCAAATACATGCAAAAGTATGTCAAAATCCCGGGCTTGGTGAGTAAACCCAGTTTGTTATGTCTTAAGTGAATGTAAACAGTTGGGAAAAATAAAATGTTTATCAGTATATTGGATCGGTGCATTAGGTCTTAAAGTGACAGCGGCCTAATATATCTCCTGCTGTCTGTGCCATTAATGTTAATCAGAGAACAAAAGACAAAGAAAAAAATCACTAACTGTTCTAAACTCAATGACATTTGTAGCTTTAATAATTTGTATACTTTTTTTTTACGTTGTCTTTGGCCTATAGTTTGTAATTTGCTTTTTTTGTTTTTAATGTATTACTGACGGTTTACTTATTTTCGATTATTTTGAGGACCTTTTTTAACTTGCATTAGTTGCTATTGTATCGAAATTGGTATAGAGAATTGTGAAATTTTGCTGGTATCTAAAATTTCGATAGAGCAACCTTATTTACAGAAAATATATACTTGATAAATATCACCATTGTTAAATAAATTACTCGTATAAGCTTTTGGTCAAATGGCCCACCCATGATCGTGTTAAATAATCGGGATTACAATATTGACCAAAATAAGCATGATTATGATTTTTTTGTGTGCCATAATCGAGCAGCCCTAATTTGAGTAACTGTTTTTAATAAAAAAAATGTTTTAACTTGTTTATATATATATATATATATATTTTTTTTTAAATTATTATTATTATTATTATTATTATTATTTTTATAATATCATGCATATTTTTCTCACTTTATATACATAGGGCTGCATACATCAAAATATAAAGCTGCATTTATCTTTTTTTTATGACTTTTAAGGGGATTCTCATATTTGGGGGTCCATGGCATAAAAAAGTTTGAAACCTCCTGGCATGACAAACCAGAGGTTTTTTCTGTATGTGGATTGAAACCTTCTCCCTCCATATTTTTCTTTAACAGTATGGTGTTTTCATGGCATAAGGATGGTTTTAAATGTGGAGGATGAATATGTGGGAATGCATGCGTTTATTCCTATTTAGATATAAAAGGGGAAAAAGTGCATGAATCTCTGTAGCTCATAACGTGGACCCAGTAAAACACATTGTCTGATACATCAGAAAGTAAATCATGCTCAGGTTCAGACCAAGGTCTGGCTGCTTTTAGACCATGCTCTTACCTGAAACAATTTGTTAACGTTTCATGTACAGGATTCTACATATGGTCCTGATTCCGTCTTTCTGCTCTGTAAATGTATGGCCAGTTGTACTTTGTAAATCATACTGCATATGGCAAGTGATGTAACACTTGAGAGTTTATAAAAACACCTAACCACTGACGCACCAACTTGCGAGTTCAATGTCCCGATCCACTCCCAAAGCAGCGAGGCCGTAAATTTGACAAACCTTGTTTGCGCCACTATTAAACAATCCGCAGCAGAGCCGACATCACTGCACTAGACGTCTTGACGGAGGACACTGACAGCTGTTGTGTAGGTCATTAGCACTGACTGCCCTGTAGATGAATGGAGATTGCAGAGTGTTTCTTTTCTTTTGGCCCCTGGCACCCCGTGTAGATGTTGATTTGTAACCATGGTGAGGAGTGCAGAGACGGGCACTTCGTGTCCCACTGAAGCCTTTGCTAAAGGCCTAATTATCACCTGTAGGGTTGAATTGAGCTGGCTGAAATTCAGGAGGAGAGGTTCAAGAGTTTGACATGGCGCTTTGGATAATCACAATAACAATAGGCCATAATTATGAACAACAGCTTCTATCTGATGGAAGGTGTTGTGCTCGGCCTAGAATGCATCGTTCTTGTGGATCGGCCTTTTTATAAGTGAATCGGTGTCAGGACTAGGCCAGGCAGCCCACCCCTTCTGCTCCATATTACAGAGTCGTACTAAATGTTTACAGAGATGGTCTTATTTTGTGCACTTTGGTCCCTAATCATAGTACCCTTTTTACATGGCACTTAAGAGGCATTTTTCCAAGGTCACCTGTAAGGGATGTTAAAATCTTTTCTATTAAATTGTGTGTTTGCTAAATTAGTTTGGTCAAGGTTGAAGAAAAATAAAGAAAACCTAAATACGTGGGCTAATGGTGTTGCTGGCTAGCGGGCTGGGAGGCTGACTCTGTAATAGGCATGGCAGGATCAATGATGGTCATGGATTTAGGCAGAGATTTTCCCTTTTGATGAATGCAGTCAATAGGTAATTTCTCAGGAGATGGACTGCAGTTACAGTATTGAGTTAATACACTCTCTAGGCACGAACAAATGATGTGCCTTAATTTACCCTTATTGATGAAGTTGGAGCTTTTCATGAAGGGACAGGCTTAACAGGAGGTTCACTCCTGAATACGAGTGAAACTGACAAAGCAATCCCATTCAGATTTAAATGTAGGCAAACAAAATTCATTGAGGGTCCTTAGTTTAAAGTCAATTCGTAATTGGTTTAATAGCTGGGATCCGAAACGAATATTTCATAACTAAATGTGACTGCTGTCTGTCTGGTTGGCATAAGACTAATCAGTTGGTTGAAGTGAGGCCGTTTCACACTCAATGCTCATATGCAGATGTGGTGGTGTAAAAACTAGAATGGGATATATTCCCATTGAGCTTATGCAAGTGTGAAAGAACTCTCCTGGGCTTATTTGAAGACTGAAGCCCCTTGTACTTATTCCAAAAGTATTAATCTCTTCTGCTCCCAGGGTTAAGAACAGTTGCATAGAGTTTTTATTTTATTTTTTTAAACATCTTTTATTGTTTTGTTCTCATGGGCTGCACGCAGAACAAACATGCACTGTGACCAGTGTAGTCTAACTTTTGTGAGCTGCTTCATTTTAGTGAATCAAAAACAAGTGTAGCCTAATTCCTGCAACCAGTGACTCTTATGAGCCCGTTTTTTTTAGTGAATCCAAAAGATACAGAATGCATTGTGTAGCCCAATTTCTGAAATGAAGCATGATTTCTGAAACGATTGACTCTTAACCGGTTTAGTGTAGCCCGCTATCACTTTGAAAGCTTCAATTTCCATTGTTGGTGTTTTGAG
The DNA here is from genome assembly GCA_030578255.1 of Tiaroga cobitis. Classification (NCBI taxonomy): domain Eukaryota; kingdom Metazoa; phylum Chordata; class Actinopteri; order Cypriniformes; family Leuciscidae; genus Tiaroga; species Tiaroga cobitis. Next base: position 28,685,346 of record CM060603.1, read on the forward strand.
TCTGGTTCTTGTAATGGATAGTTCAAGAAGATGAGTTACTGATTTGAATCGATCTGAAACACTGCCCAGTATAATGTACAGAATTAGATATGTAAGAATATGTACAAAAAATGTACATTAGAACTGCAATTTTCAATAAAGAGCTTGTGAAACAGAATCAAACTGATTTGGGAAATTGTATCGATTCCTAGCCCAGGGTAGAGGTAGAGTCTTTATTGGGATATTAAACAAATTTAAGAATAATACTGTAAAAGACGAAGTGGCCATGTAAGAAGTTTTTAGTATGCAAAATACATTTACACTAGATGGCAGTTGTGTAATGTGTTACGGCCTAAGTGGAGATGGAGGCGGTCTAAGGAGCACATACAAACACTCTCAGGCTCTTCTCTTAAGGCCAGCAGAGACCCCACGGAATCCAGTAACATGTGGAAACTATTTGGGCCCAGACATTTATTTCTTTGTTTTACTGCTTGGCTCTCTGTCGGAGAGAGTGTCGGGCTGGGCCACAGGCTGTCTGGATCATGTCAGAGGCCGTCAGGATCAGATTCCTGGACGAGTCGCCAGACCAGACAAAGGAGGAGGGAGTGTGAGAGAGATGTGAGGAGTGCTGGTGGGAGGAAACTGACCTACTCTTTCAACTCTCAGCCCCTCTAAGAAAAGCCCTGTTAGCCTGTGAGGCAGGCCAGGGCACCAGCTGAGAAAACAAAATACTCCTCTCCATCACCCCTCCTCCTTCTTCACCTTTTTTATAGCAGCATATTTCAGCAGCCAATGGACGGGTTATTCAATCAAAGAGTTTTAACTCTCTTCTCAACCAACACTTAACTTCTTTTCCTTATCTTCGCTTTCTCCAACAGCTGCATCCAGACGAGGAGACTTGGAGGTGTTGGGCTACAGCTTGCTTCACTGGCAGTGTGGAACTCTTCCCTGGCTCTCATCTCTTAGGAACCCAGCTGAGGTCCTGGAGGCCAAGGCCAAGTACGTTCCCCTTTTCACCATAGGTCTAATTGTGTACAGTGGCTGCTGATCAGAGGCTTTATGTTTATTCAGCCTGAATTATTCACTCAACTGCTTTGTTAAAGCCTTAAAACTAAAAAGGTGTATAAGGCCACATTTTCTTTCTTGTCTGGAAATTTAAGCAGTGGAGTACACAGCTTTAAAAGGATCTGCGGATCATTAGAAGAGAGAACGACAAGTTCTTCACAGTGAAATTTTAAACGTATATTGTGTGATTCTATGAGTCGAAAGCAAAGAGGTGTTTTCAGATGCATTTTTGCAACAGGACCTCTGTTTAACCTTCCCCTTTATCATATCTTGACCACAGGCTGATGTCCAACCTGCCAGATTCTGTCCTGAACATGTCCATGTCCGGCTCCAGCACGGGTAGGTGCACGTGAGTGTGCAGACCATTTGCTTTGATCAACAAGATATGGGGCTGGGACTTAGATTCCTCGCCATCCCCACAAGCACAATCTCCTTGCCTCTCCTTCATCAACGGATTCTAGTGTCCCTGCTGTATCTTTCCCCCCTCCACAGGGAGCGAGGGCACGTGCGTCTTCTGAAAAGGGGCTTTGTGATCTATGATTATGATGAGGCCTTATTCTCCCAACCTTGAGAGGCTGGCTACAGCTGGACCAGAAAGATAAGACCTCTAACATGCATCAAGGCTGCGCATGTGGTATACATTCAGCTAGGCTGCCACAAAGAGAACGCGCACTGGCGTAACACTGCATCCAGCATATTTATTACAGTGAAGAATGGAAGGTGCCCATATTAGACACACATTTGTGTTCTCGAATGAACGGAGAGGCCCCTCTACATTGTGCTCCTGCCACTGTCCATTTGTTAGGAAGATGTGGTTTTTGTTTCCTTAGGAATGAAAATAAAGTCTGTAGACGCAGGTTGTCACTTGGCCGGACATTTGCGAGTGTGTTCAGTAAGCATATAGGTCAACAGCAGGATGCATCAACATAAAACATGCAGACCAGCTCAGTTGGTGTTTATCTGCAAATTATGCAAATACTCAACCACGGTCAACCTCCACAGTAGCCCTCACTTGTGTGGTTTCCAAAAAAGGACACAATTGGGATGCTCTACATCAAGGATATTCAATTAAAGTTCCAAGAGGTCTGGTCTCTAGATTTCCTTCTCACTGGACAATACTTGTTTGGAATGGTTATAAATTTCCATCTGGGTGGCATAAGTACTTTGTAAAACATAAAAAAATCCCAAACAGTCAAAATAGTCATCAAAGATGAATATATTGGGACCTCAGAGCCAAAACTGGTGTCTGAGAATTTTCACAGAAAAACAAATTCATCAGTTGAGCCCAATTGGATATGATTATTAAACGGTAAGGTTATTTTTTCAGGCTATTATTATTTTTTACATTTAGATACCCATGTATGGCAGAACATCATGTGGCACAAAAGATACTGTATGGGGGATCAGGGTTTTCCTCTTGAAGTCTGCACAATTTTTACATTTTGCTTAAAATAAGTGTCTACTAAAAAAACAACAACAATGTACATAATAATCAAAACGCCCCGTCATCAATAGCAGAAAACAAAAATAACTAGTAATTTCAAAGTTTTAGTTGTCTTTCCTTGCCATCTACGCATTATTTTCCCAATTACTGTATGCAACTAAGGTAACTGTACCTTCAAGCAAGGGAGATCAAAAAAACTAACTACAATGTACTCACACACACAAAAAAAGATTTATTGGCAAATAAACCAATATAACAATAATATATATAATCATAGAAAATACATTGTAGAACAAAAACTCATCCCCCCTCCAATGATATTAATAACCAGCCAACCCTCTATAAACCCCAATACAATCCCAACTTTGTCACACAGAACAATTGAAAATAAAGCAAAAAGTAAATTACACAAATAACCCCAAAATCATATTACATAAAAGTATAACAAACTCAAATATACTCCAAACCAAAAATGAATTCCATTGCAAACTTAAGTCTCATGCAAATCAATAGTTCATGTGTTTTAAACCATCAATATACACTGGACAAAATTATAAATGCTACCTTTTGTTTTTGCCCCCATTTTTCATGAGCTGAACTCAAAGATCAAAGATCACTTTTTGTGATTTCTCTCAAATATTGTTCACAAATCGGTCTAAATCGGTCTAAATCTGTGTTAGTGAGCACTTCCCCTTTGCCGAGATAATCCATTCACCTCACAGGTGTGGCATATCAAGATGCTGATTAGACAGCATGATTATCGCACAGGTGTGCCTTAGGCTGGCCACAATATAATAGTTGTTCCTCTTCTCATTTTCTGCAGTTTTAGCAAAAGAATGAATCTATTTTGCTGTTCACTATTTTTGCTACTATGTTGTTAAACTAACTAAGTCATCTGCAGCTCTAAATGTGGCGAATTAGAGTCTTTAGCAGGGAGGAAAGCAATGCGCACAGAACGGATAGGGATTGAATGAAGCGGGTTTGGTTCTAAATACAAATAATAAAGATATAGCGCCGAAAGACCCTTACGGCAAATGACCCTGAGCGCTTGACCTCTGTGTTGTTTTGACGCGCTGCTCACTTTAAACTGTAGAAACGGTAAAATGGTGCGACCGTTGTAATTATGTCTCATGGAACAGACAGTGAGGACCTCTGTTCTACATGAGGGGTTTCAAAAAAAGTTTCCTGCTTAACATCTGATTTTCAGAATAGTTTCTGTGTATCAAAGGGATAGTCCACCCAAGAATAAACATTCTGTCATCATTTCCTCACCCTTATGTCGTTCCAAACTTGTACTGCACATGCTTTTTTCTTCTGTGGAGTACAAAAGAGAATATTTTGAAGACGTTTCAGCTGGTTTTGTCCATATTGTGAAAGTCAAAAACATTAAGATGGTGTGGAATTAATTCATACAAATGGTATTGTCCAAGTCAATAGTCATGACGTTTGGTCACGTGACGTGCGAGAATCAATGAGGTTTGACTTTATTTGATGTTTGAGGTTTGTGTGTGTGTATCAATGTTTTGATATGATTTAAAAAGTGAATAAAGGCTTAAATTGTGACCGGTTTCATCATACAAAGTGTTTGTGTTGCATTGGAAGAATTACAGTATACCAATTGAGTTGTATGGATAAATTTCATGATACTTGAACGTTTTGGACCCCATTAACTTTCATTGTTTGAACAATGACAACTGAAATGTTCTTCAGAATTTCAGTTTTTCGGTGAACTATCCCTTTAAGTTTAGCATATTCAGATGTCTTTCTTTCTGACCCCTTGCAGAAATAGCCAGGTTCCTGTCCAGCGTGAAAAACCTTGGCTACAATGAAAAGCCAGACTACCAGGCCTTCAGAAAGATTCTGTCAGCGGCCGGGCCACTGGGCCCATTGGACTTCTCCAGGCCAAGAGCGTTCGAGATGGCCAGGCCAACCACACAAAGGGTGAGTGTGAGATGCTTTGGCACAGCAGCCCGGTAGTCTTAATAGAGACCATATGAGCTGGGGCTGGAGCATTCAGAGCAGCCTGTGGGCTGCGGCAGATTTATCTGTCTGGGAGAGAGAAGGAGATGCTCAGGTTTGGGAACCCTCTTCTGACCCTTTCCCAGCTACACTGACTCCCACTCCTCCTAAGAGCCGTCTGACTGGCCTATTGGCGGCGTTGGAGTTGGACCGAAGTGATGTGGATGAGAAAAAAAAGAGATTTACACAGTGGTGACAGACTCAGAGTTACAGAAGGTTCTTAGCCTGGGGCCACAGCTCAATGCAGTGTCAAAACCATACAAGAGAGCTATTTAATTAAAGCGCTCTTATTTATTGCAATCACATGGACACTTATATTTTAACGTCTATATGCACATTCAGAATCGAACTGCGTAAAATACACCACACCGAATTCCTGCACTATATTACGCTGGCAAGAGACAAGAAGGGCACTTTTCCTCTTTAAATGGAATGAGCTGGTGAATCTTGACCGTGGTGTCGTAGGTTAACCTTTGGTGACCTTGCCAAAAGGCTTATTGGCTCTCAAGAGGTCTGGAGTGGAGAGACCTTAATTCCTCTGGAATCACTTCACAGTTGATCACTGCCAACTTGAACCGCTGAACTTTACGAACACCCGAGCAACCCAATTTGGGGCTGTTGAATACACACATTTTGCAGAGGCCAAAAGATCGGCAGTTAGAATTGCCTCTCATTGTTATGTGGAGCTGTCCAGCAATTTGATCTGTGGTTCAATAGAGAAGGCTCAATGTGATTTGGAAGAAGAGTTGGTAAATATCCTCAGTGCTTAGGGTGTCAGTTACTCTCCTTGTGTCCCTGATATTGAAACCACTCTGCATACAGTTGACCCCCTGCAGAAAACATTATCAGTTCTACAGTTTTAGATTGACCTAAGCATTTTGAAGTGTTTTATAAATAAAGCATGAATCATACAAATAATGATTTAATTAATGTAAGATATGTGCACATTAATTAACTAAAAATTTCTGTGAAATTTTGACTGCAATAAAATGTCATAGTCAATAGTTGTCCATAGCCAATAGTGTAAAAATGTTTGAAGCACAGCGCAGACAGAAGTTACTTTCAAACCAAGTGGCTTTCCGTTGATCAAGGGCAAATTGCCTTTACCAACTTGAACCCGATGTGAAATCTGCATTGGGAAATTTTTTGCCCTCTTGCAGAATTCCAGATCACCTGCACATGAAAATTTGGCGAACAATGGTAAATGTGAACGCACCTTTACTTGTGTACTAGAAATAATGCCAAATAGTGACATTCTGGGAAGTTAACTGTTGTTCCACCCTGGTCCATAAAATGAAAGCTTACCAATTATAGTGAAATATATAAATGTAATAGGATATATCTTTTTTGCAAGGCCTATAAAAAGTTATGCTGGTTGCAATTATAGAAATTATGATTATAATTTATCTTAACCATGCTTCCTTAAATGAAAAATTCTACAATTCAAGTTTCAGTGTTGCGCAACATGTAGTCATTCATTGTTTTTTCCCCCCGATTATTTATTTGCTTCTGACTTGAATATGTGACTTTCTGACTCGGATGTAAGAGCTATGGAGGACCAGCTCTGCCATATTTAAAAATAAATACATAAATAAATAAATGCTCAATAAATAAATAAGCATACAATTAATTGCCCCAAAAAATACAATAAACCAATAAATGTAGGTAGAAATTAAATTATACAGTGAGACATAAATGTATATATCTCTTTTAATTAGCTTCTTTATTTATTCATCTTTGTAATAATTGCCTTATTTATTTATTGTCCGTTATAATCTTCAACTTTATTTATTAATTACTAATTTTTTAAGTATTTATTTATGTGCATGTTGTAATATTTTTGTCTGTTTTATTCTTCCTTTGTATTTTTTTACCCTATTTATTTCTTCAATGCTATTTATTTCTGCCTGTCGTTTTTACATTTCTGTATGCATTTCTGCCTCATTATGCAAATGAGAAGGGGCTGTCTTAGGGGGTCAACTTCTGCCCATTGGTTGGTTAGCATTTTACTGCGTTGGTCGAATCTACATGGCTTTTCCCCGCCATAAAGCATTGTTTAGTAATGTCAAACTCAGCAGGCAGACGTTCAGTATCCGACCTCTTAAGGGAAGCTGCTAATAGACTGGAAGAATTAGAACGCTGTAAGTTTGAGATCTGAAATGTTTCCTCGGGTTGCACACCACTGATACTGGAACTGGAAGCTGTTTATGTAAAAGTAAAGTAAAAGTTAAAAAGAATGTTCAAAGGACCACAGAAAAACATTTCAGATCTCAAACTTACAGCGACATTACTAAACAATGCTTTATGGCGGGGAAAAGCCATGTAGATTCGACCGACGCAGTAAAATGCTAACCAACCAATGGGCAGAAGTTGACCCCCTGGGACAGCCCCTCCTCAGTTGCATAATGAGGCAGAAATGCATACAGAAATGTGAAAACAACAGGCAGAAATAAATAGCATTGAAGAAATAAATAGGGTAAAAAACTACAAAGGAAGAATAAAACAGACAAAAATATTATAACATGCACATAAATAAATAAGGTAATTATTACAAAGGTGAATAAATAAAGAAGCTAATTAAGAGATATATACATTTATGTCTCACTGTATAATTTAATTTCTACCTACATTTATTTGTTTATTGTATTTTTTGGGGCAATTAATTGTATGCTTATTTATTTATTGAGCATTTATTTATTTCTGTATTTATTTTTAAATATGGCAGAGCTGGTCCTCCATAAAGAGCTTCCTTGGTGCACTTGACTAGTGTTTAACCTAAGAATGCGTTTCCCTGAGATGGATTAGGTCATGGTTCTGTTGAGGTCAATGGTCAATGTGTGTTGTGATGTTGCTAAAACCAGATTGGGGCTGCCAGTTCAAAGTGTAAAGGAATTGATCGTTCCTTCAGTGAACACATTGGTGTTCCTTTTTGATGCGCAGGAAATGGCTGCATTAAAATTTATTTGAATGTTTTACATGTATGGAGAGTTCTTACGAAGCAGTGCGCAGAGTCTTTTTCCTCTGACCTTGGCCACCCTACCTTTAGCACACATGGAAAGCATCAGTGTCAACAGCAAGGGCATTAAGATTTGAATCCCCTTTTCTTTGTAGTTGGGTTTTTCTCTGTGGTTCTGTTCATCTCCTTCTAGTCGATGTAGCTTCAGTTCCTTTGAATAAAAGCTAAAACAACACCATCAATGTCCCCCTCGTGTCTCAGCTCTCCTGAAACCACGTCAGGCACCGTGAGGCCAGCAGCTCCTCGTGTCTCTCCAACACTCCTGGAGTTTATTTTGCCTACAGCTGACCTCGCTGGTGATCTGTGGCCAAATTTAGTTTGGACAGTTGCCACCTTAGGGAGAGCAGTAGATGTCATTAATCAGTGCAGGTCCTCTCCTCTCAGGATCCAGGTCAGGGAGGGAGCATTATTGCTCTTTCACTCTCTCGTGAATGCTCAGAGATGAAAGCAAGTAAATTCCTGTCATCTAATTTAACTTAACCTCCCACAGGCTGCAAGCCAACCCAAGACTACTGACAAAAAAACAGCCAGGTCAAAGCTTGTGGTGTCAGTAGAGGAAGATGATGAGGAAGAGATGGGTGGGTCCACACCAAACAAAGTCTGGAGCAAGACCAAACGAGAGACACACAAGCAGGTATAATTAAAAAAACAACAACAGAATATTGGTTCTTGTTGGCTAGATGATGTGGGGTGCATTTTTTGCAACCAAGGTTTGGTCAATTTTGTTTTACTGAAAAATATATTATTTTATTATAAATTCTATTCTATTTTACTTTTAAATATGATTTCCTCCAAAAAAACAAAAACGACAACTTTACTGTCTAAAAGCTAAATCACACAAATTAAAACACCTAAAATATCACACTACAAAAATAACATAAGAAATAAAATTGGAAGATTTTTCTGTTTATACATTGTTAGTAGATTGTGTGAAAATGAAATTTTCTTTTGTAAAATATTTTTAAAACACCAGCATACTTTTTTCATTATTCTTTGATAAATAGAAAATTCAAAAGAACAACATTTATTTGAAATAAGAACATTTTGTAACATTATAAATGTCATTACTTTTACTGACCCCAAACTTCTGAATGATAGTATAGTTGCCAGATATTAGGAAGAGGGTCTCTCACAAAGGTATCATCTTATTTGGAAGTCCTTGGTATATAGTGTTATTATTCAGTGGTTTAATACACTCATTTCAATTATTTTTTGGGTGTCATCTTTACAGAGACCAAACAAAAGTGACATGGCTGCTAAAAGAAGTGCTAGGCAAAGGTCTATGCCTAATGAAAGTGATGAGGACCTCAGTGATGAAGATGAGCCCGTCCCTCCACGAGTTCATCCTAGAACAAGAGCAGGAGCACGACACAGACCGGAACAGGAACAAGTAAAACCAACAGTAGAGCACAGGCCAAATGACAAATAGACCACAGTCAATCATTCAAATTGATCAAATTTTAAAAACATCAAAAAGTCATAGGAAATACAAAAATGCTTTGCAATATTTATTGTTTGATACAAACGTGTATTACCAGATCTAATATCAGCCCTCTCCTTTATAGTTCTTATAATGTGAAAATATCAAATTTGCTCCAACAACACAGGAAAAGAGGAATGCGGATGTTTACAAGGGAAAGACCTGGTTGACCATGAGGGGGAAACAAAACCGTCACTATAAGAACCAGCAAAAACATACTCGAAAACTAAATGACGACTATGCAGTCCAATGGGAGGACACTGATGATGATGGAGACCACTGGGGAAGTGATGTCTGTGGATTGGAAGATGAATGGACTCGGTACCATCACAGAGATGGCTTTGGAAAGTCTAGTAAATGGCACAGAATGTTGATCTTCCTTCTTGTTACGATATTGACTGTTGTTGGTTGTTGGTATTATCCTTACTGGAGCCGTAATGCCATATGACCACTACTCTGAATGAACAGACTGTTGTTAAGCGTTTCCTGTGACCGTTTTCACTGTGATGGGCTAAAAGAATATATATGAATGGATTTATAAATTGGCATGTTTTTTTGCACTAGAAATGTAATAATATTTTAATTGAAACTGAATTGTGAATTTTAATAAAGTTCTTTTCTTTGCTATATTTGTGTGATAGAGTTGAATATTACCTTGCTGCAGTAAGGACATTCCCCAAACACAATATTGAAGCTTTGGCGACTGGTGGGCAGACCTCTCAGCCACTGTGAAGACAAATATATCAATAAAAGATTTAAATACCATACAAACACTAACAAATTGCACATTTTTAGGAAATATTTTTGTGATTGTTCTGTTTGAAATACTGTTAAACTGATTTGCTTAATCTTAAAGCGGTTACCTCATAAAGACACACTTGATGGAAAGGCTGGCCACAGCGCGGATCATTGCAGACCTGATCTGGAATATCTGACTCAAGTCGATAAGAGTAGCAGATGCCACATTCAACACTGAAACTCTTGAGTACACAACCACAAAATTAGATGAGCTTTCACATGTAGTACAACTCGAACTGTCAGTAAAGTAAAAAAATGAATGAAGTCTTCTCCCAGCAATGACATTTTTGTCATCATTTATTCACATTTGTGTTGTTTTAAACCTGAAGGATTTTTTTATTTTTCCTTGGAGCACAAAAGGAGAAATGTCTAGGCTACAAATCTACTGGTTATTCTTATATGCAATTGCAATGAATGGGGATAGATGCTTTCCCCTCTGATAAGCAGTGTTTGTTAGCTACATTTAAATAAAAGTAGGTAATTTAAGTAAAGCAGAAATAAATAAGAAGCATTAGATTGAAAAATTAAATCCATCCATCCATCCATCCATCCCATGTCAACTCACTGACTCTGTGATTCTGTGACTGGTTCAGAGTCATTGAGCTGATCATGTGAATTTGTGATTGAATCACTTAAGACTGAATCAGCTTTTGTGAATTGGATCAACCAAGTCAATTAAAATATCTGACACAAAAAAAATATTTTTCATCATTCAGGACTACTTTTCTCATAAATGTGCCAAATTTCAGTAAATAATGAAGCTACTGACTTCAGAAAACGTATTACACGAACCCCTTTTTTATTATTTAATTAATAAAAATTGTTGTCTATTCCAGCAATCTGATCAGCACTATACATTTATCAAAATGTCTCCAGATGTGCTCCACTGAAGTAAAAGGTGAGTAAATTTTTCAGTTAATGATTACAGGAAAGACTCTTACGGAATTATAAAAACAAATGAAAAGCATCACTTCTCATATTTTGTATCCCTGAGTCTGATCTAAAATTCTGTATTTGAGATTAACTCTGCCTGCTGGTGCACGACAGCTCATATTTGTTCCCACAGGGTTGACTCATCAACCCTATATGTGCTTGACCCTCACTTCACACAATCCTCAGACACCTCAGCCAGGCTAGAGAATCTTTACACACCCCCCCCCCCCCCCCCCCCAATCATTCCTGTGCTTCTGCTCTCTTCTCCTCCACTGTCCGTGTTTGCATATTGCTGTTCAGATAATTAGTTGTTTTTTTCCCTTTGCTTTTTTTTTTCCCTGAGCCATTCATTAAAAGGATGGAAGATACAAATTTCAACATCTGGTCAAGTAAACTTTTCTCGCTTCAGAATGTTAATGATGGTCAAGTATTAATCTGCGGTACAGACTGTAAATAAACACTGCGGCCTTTCAACCTGCGAGCTGAAAGAGAGAAAGCATAAAAAATGCGCACAGGAAAAAAGATAAATGGCGGAGCTATGATTAAACAGCTCTTGATAGTGCCGAAGATTCTGCCACCTTTGTTATTGTAATGATCTTATCTGTAAACAACCCAATTAAAGGAAATCCGTACCCAACTCTCCTGATGATAAAAACAAAGAGAAAAGGAGGTGGGAAAAAAAAAGAACACTGCAAGCTTTAAATGTGATGGTGCTGTGGAACTAATTGTAAGTGGCAGTGTATGAGACGAAAATATGCAACGTACAGATTTTTCGTGGGTGGTAGGCGATGGAAATTCTATCTCCAACACATCCTTCATATTCTGTAGGACACTGCAGTCAGGGTTCCTATGAGGAGAGGAGGAAATCAGACCTTCATGCACTAATTAAACACATACAGTCAAGTCATGATGGTATAATGAATACAGTTCAGTGATTACTGCCCAAAAAATCCAGGATATCACTTTGAGAATCAACGTTCTGGGCCAAAACATTCTCACCACAGGGTTTCAAATTCATTTTATGCTGTAATACATACATCAAATGAAAACTGTCTGCGGTGTGCACATGAAATAGCAAATTTGCATCGAAATATGCAACATCAACTTTGATTTCTCATTAATCATTTTCAACCTCCTTGGGAAAAAAATGAATTGGAAAATAAGTTTGCTTACCATAAATGCATATTGGCATTCAATTTATTCCGTAAAGGAGTGACAACTGAAAAACATAAGCAAGACTTAAAATTATTAGCAGATTTGTGGTAACAAATGCCAAAAGTATAGGTGCCTTAGTATTAGGTTGATTTAAAAAAAATCTAACAAAGTCTTTATATAATTTTAGAGGTATAGACATAATTTAGTTACCACAAATATGCACAACGGTTCAAATGTGTGCGGTCGGTTAGATTTTTAAAAATGTTATGCTCACAAAGGCTGCATTTATTTTATCTTCAGTGTCACACGATCCTTCAGAACCATCATACATTTTTTTCAGGATTCTTTGAATAGAAAGTTCAAAAGAACAGCATTTATTTGAAAAGGAACTTTTTAAACGTAATCAATGTATTTACTAACTTTTGATCAATTTAATGATCCTTGCTAAATGAAAGTATGAAATGCTGAAAAAAATACTGTAAAATAAATGTTTTGATATATATATATATATATATATATAGAGAGAGAGAGAGTCAAACTTTTTTTTTTTTTACAGTATTGGTATGTTGATGACCCTACAGTAAGCTGTTATCTGTTCTGTCACATCTTCAATTATTCATTATCAAAACCTACACACTTATTTATGTTTTTGTAATAGCAATACACACTGGACTTCATAATGTTTGCAAAGCACTGGGGGACAAAAATGCCATCAACATAAATCATATCAATCAATCTGCATGGCAAAAACAAGCCCGAGGGAGAGTTGTATATGAAGGCAAGAACTGCGGTCACCCCCCCTAATGTAGCCGAGCAGTTTCAATTAACTCTACCTCATCTCTCATTCGGCGTTCCTCACCTGATCGCAGAACGCTGACAGACAATGCACGGCCGCGTCATTTCTTACCTCTAATCTCTATTCTCTTGTAGAAATGCCACAGCAGCGCGGGCAAAAGAACAGGACATTTCCTACGGTGACAAACAGTCTGACAGAAAGGGAAATATTCAAATAATTCAAATAAAACACGCTCATCATGGCTGTTCCACCCGAGAGATCAATCTGGGAGGGACGTGATAGCCGCACTCTCTGTTTGTCATTTGTAAATGCAAAAAGCAATATTTCTGTCTGACCCCGCGCTCGGAGGGTCCGCGACTGCCACCGTCTTGACTATTGAAGTGTGGATTTAATATCAATGAATAACATTGCTAGGCAACCGACAATGTGTTCTGTGTGCCATTGTCAGCCAAGCATGACCTTGGATTTAAAGAAACAATCACGGCGGCTTAAATAGTGCAAACTGACCTCCATTCCAGCACCATCTCACTCGAAATCTAAAAGCACATTGCGCCTCAAACATATTGTGGACTGTCAGCTCAGCCGCTCCAGCTGTAGCGGTCCTGTCTAAATGCAGTAAAGCATTTACAGCATGTGCACTTATGTACGGAGGTAATTGAAAAACAAGAGCAGGAGAGGGAGGCACGAGTTCCTCACACACGAGCTGCCTCTCACATGCAGGAAACCGTAATAAAAGCTGTATGGAGATAAACAGAGAGATTTGCAGATATGAAAAATGCCTACCGTGCTCAGCCCCGAGCAAACAGCACTCCGGCAGCATTTTGGGGTGTCTGGGGTCAATTTGTACCTTTATTGAGACATTGTTTCCTGGGGAAGAACAGCAATATGGCAGCTTAATATCACGGGAAATCATTGTTGATGGGCATAGTCGGATGGATGGCAGGTAGGGATGTAACGATTCACTCAACTCACGATGCGAAACGATTCACTTTACTGTTTTCACGATACGATTTTCTCACGATTTTTTTAACAAGTGATTAATTTAAGAAATTATAAATGAAAAAGTGTCCCTTTTATTATTTCTCAGACAAAATGCTGCACATTTCTTATTAATTTTAAAATATATTTGTCAAATAAAAAAACTACATTGAAATAAAAAAAAATCCCTTTAAGGTTGTTTCAACTCAGTCTTTCTGTCTGTCTGGTCAAGAGGGTGGGCACTGGTACCTTCGCATACTAAGTAAAAGACTATGTAACATTAGTACCACATTTAGAGGGGTTTTAATTTTGTTATAATTTGTATCATTACACTAGCAACTAGCAAGAGTAAAAAAAAAACACACATTTAGAAAAAAATATGCCATAACCATCAATAAATTAGATATATAAAAAATATATATCCATGTACACATTTAGAGAAAGAGATAAGTTACAACACAGATAAAATAAATACAACACCTGGTTGCCACGGAAACACTGATGCACCTTGTGATCTCCGTGGCTCTCGCACTTGTCGTATTAATGCCTTTTACATGAAAACGGAGGTGACTTGTGGTTCTCACGGTGGTGATTATTATTAGTCTACGGAAAGTCAAAATGCCGCCACACCTCCAATTTGAATGAGTCAACGTCAACATTTACGCTTGCCGTCGCCATGTGTTTGACGGCGCGCGCACACCAGTCTATGGCACACAGTAACGTGCGGTGAAGTCTTGTCATGGGTAGGCTGTGACATATCAATGTGGCATATTCACAGGGGCGTAATTTGCCGCTGCGATCGGTGGCGCGGTTACAGTGTATCTCTCGTGGCTCATAGAGTCTTCACATGTACGCGCGCTTCAATCTGTTTCGGAGACTCTTTGTTCGTTCCGGTGAAATCACAAAACAAAAATGCACACAAATGTGTCCCTGCTTAATATAATACAACCAATGATGAACATATTCGGTTTTGATGAGAAAAAAAAAAAACCTATACGATTGCGGATTAGAACCCAGAACCTCTGACATGCATGGTAAAAGTTCTACCACTGAACCATTAAAGGACTTACAGCAAACCGTCGGATCTATGTATTTATTCATGTGATTCATTCATTTATACACACATATGCGCAAGCACACACACACCCACCTGTCCCACCCACTTTTTAAAACAAAATCAAGCCACTGTATATTCATTCCGGTAATTTAGCAACCCAAGTTAATATCAGGCATCATCACATCGCTGCCTGCATACAGAGTCAGAATCAGAATCGCGGACTGAGTGAGAGCGAGTGGATCACGTGATATGAAGCAGTCTTGGTCTCTGCCTCAATGTTGATAATTCAAGACAGCATGAGAACTGACTGTGCATGCGCAAATCTCCGTAAACTACGTTCTATGGACCAAAGAGGCACTGCGAACCTCTGCCTCAATGGCCATGGCCTTGAATTTCCTGCATGAAACAATTGTTTTTAGGAGCAAACTATGGCAAAAGGAGTATTATATTGTTACAAAAATTTATATTTGGAATAAAATAAATGCAATTAATAATGTGGTGAATTAATAAAGCTCTTGGAATTAATAAATGTAATGTTAACATTTCCTTTGGTGAGGCACTGCCTACCCTGCCCGCACGTCCCTGATGGCACACACTGGCGCGGTGCGAGCGGAGCAAACCGAGCGTTTTCAGTTCATTCCTATGGAAGTTGAGCTTGGCTCACACAAGCTCAAGTTCCATGAATGAAGTGAAAACACTCGCTAGCTTCACGCCAGTTTGTGCTTGCTGCTATTGTGCCTGTAAAGCGAGGTTCATAACTTCACAATAGGCTACAGTAAACGCCCCTGCTGTTTAAAACGTGTATCGCGATTCGTTTAACATTTCAACCGACTTGAATCGTCACATATTTTTATCGATTTTCAACCGGTTGCGAGTGAATCGTTACATACCTAATGGCAGGAAAATGTGGTGATCTGCAAATAATGAGATTCAAATGTAGTAATATGAATGTAATGTTACCGATGGCGATCCTTCTCATGGAGTCTGCTTTTGTGGGTTTTTCTGGTTCCAACACCCACGTCTGCTCATCTATCTCATCCAGAACCGACCAGAACTCGGACAGAGCCTCAACGTTTATCAGGAACTGACTGTGGACAACGGCCAAGGTGCTCTGGGTGTAGAAGAAAGGGCAATAAATTAGTTTCGAATGTATTTTTCCTGCTGGAGAGTTGGTATTTGACTTAATTTAAAGGGACAGTTCAAACTAAACTGAATATTCTGTCATTGTGGAATTTTTTTTAGTTAGTTTAGGCTTTGCAAGTATACCGTTAAGTTGTGGTCCCATTAGCATGTTGGTGAACATTCACAGGCAAAAAAGGTCCATTGTCTATTGTCAATAGTGTTGCTCACACAAGTGTCACTTTCAAACCAAGCAGCTTTCTGTTGGTCAACGTGTAAATTTGAGTGACCAACTTGAACCCGTTGTGGAATTTGTGCATGGAAATCTTTAACCTTCATGCGAAACTCCTGATCATGTGGATTTTTCAATTAAAATGACTTAAGTTCGGCTGCGAAAATTCACCAAACAATGGTAAATTTGACCACACCTTTAGTCGATTAATCTGCTAGCTAAATCTGTATCATATGGAAATGTTCAAATGATTCGTCGTTACACTTTTCATACTTATTAAATATTTTTGTTTGATCAGGCATTATGGAAAAATGGCTACTCACTGAGGTCCTAGGCGGACTTAACCAAATTGTTAACCAGTGTAAACCAAAATTGCAACCAAACTTGATAGCCAATGATGCATTTTCATTGTATGGAAAAAAAAACCCAGGTCTGATGTTTTGCTCTACAGCGGTAAAAAAAGAACGACATAAGGGTGGGTAGATAACAGAATTTCCAGTTTAAAGTTGCAATGAAACGGAGGTAGTGACAAATCTTTTCTTTAGTAGTGCGACATCCATCCGAGTGTAACGTCTTATGAAAGAAGAAAAAAAGAAGTAGGCCAGGGACTTAGTTCTATCCATTGGTTGTTGGTTGGATCTGAATGTGAGCTTGCAATCAACGTTTAAGCAGACTAAATGATTGGAGAACTCCAGCATACTTCACCAGAGTGAAGTCTGTCATTCGGATTTTTGATTAGAAAATAGAATAAGATAAAAAAAATAAACAGGCATGGAGGATTTGTTAACAATAAAATCAATATCATGCATTTAGAAAATAGATGGTAGAACATGCATTTAGAAAATATATAATAGATTTCATTAAATGCCAACTTAAATCAAATGATCTTAAGGTGGTGTAAAACGATTGTATTGACCAAATTTAGACATGTGCATGTTGTATTTACAGTAAAATCCACAAAGATCTGTTTGAATGGACATGGTGCCTCTCAGTCAGCGGTTGTACTCTCAGAAGTGCCTAGATGCTAGAAATAGTATCCTTTTAAATTCTCATGCAACTCTTGATATGCAGGAACAACATTGTTTTTTCTCTCTCTTTATTTCTGACATTGGCTGAGCTGTCTTTAATAACTCCTGAACACTTCTGCATATGGAAGATGTTGATACTGTCCACATGTCTGGTTTCATATCACTGCTTTATACAAACTCTTCAGCCCTCTGCCATCCACACTCGGGGAGGAAAAGGAAAAAAAGAAACATTCCCACTGAAGTCTTGCCAAGTCTTCATCAACGACCTGTCAACAAACCATTGATTAAAGCACCAACCAAGAACAAATCAAATATAAAAAAGTGACTGAACAGGAAAAGACCAAAACTCATACATCAGCAAACAAGAGAAATTCAGCGATAGCGTTTGATCACTGAGAACCACAGACGGCCCATCTACGGTTCGGCATAACGGCTTCCTCTAATTCTAACATATACAAACACAGGAGGGCTCTGTTTCCTTTGGAGCTGTCCAGTGGTGAGGCAGAGCTAATGGTTTGAGTATGACCGCTCATAAATCACAGCTGATGATTGACAGCTGATGGAGTTTGGCCCCGTTTCACTCCATGCTGTCAGGGTGAGGGCGTATAGGTCGCCCACACCGCTCTGACCTCTGACCTCAGGCCCTCACTCCTCGCTTTCCACCGAGCTGCCAACTCAAGGTCTTTAATCTCAGCCCAGAATCAGAATGCTTTAGTCTGGACACCAGATCCTCTCTGGTTTTTTAGTGCTGTCTAAGATGAATAGGCTTATTTAGTGTGAAAGAGATGGCAGCAGCTGAATTGAAAATTGTGTCATCAAAACTTTCAAACATCCCAAATGATGCCACTGTACGCAATGAAGTTTACAAACATCGCTGAAGGTTTACACCCCAATTTAAATTATGGAAAACATCATTTAATTATCTTTATTAGGGCTGTCAAAGTTAACTTAAGATATAAATTAAATATGCAATAATATACATTTTTAATGAATTAAAAACACCAAAAATAAAAGATTAATTAAGATTAATTGTAATAATTATTCCACGGACAGTTTTAACAAGAAATATAAAAAACTAAATCCATCCTTTATTTTAAAGGCTAGAATAAATAAAATAAAAGATTAATATATTTATACATTAAATATATATATGTATATGTATATAATATATATATATCTTATATTGTTTTGCTTTACTAATATATATATATATATATATATATATATATATATATATATATATATATATATATATATATATATATATATATATATATTTTTTTTAAACAAAGTATTTTTTCTCATCTTTTATATTTCCAGATGGGGGTCCCTCCCAAAGACGGCTTCATCATATTTGGGGGCCATAGGCATCAGAAAGTTTGAAAACTCTTGCTGTAGTCAGTCAAAAAATCTGCAGCGTAATATAAAGATAATGTAAACATTTTAAAAAAGCTGATTAACCTGCTCCACCCAGATAAATAAAGATTAGAGCTACAAAAACAGTAACAACAAGTCTATATGTACACAGACAGTGTATTACCAGTCATCTGTGTACTTTTGTGGTGATCCGAGAGAAAAATGGATTGATTTTAGATTGTGAGATGTTAAATCGCATTTGTCAACAATAATTTTGAACAATTGTAATACCTCAACCACATAATACAGCCAATCTCAGCTGATTTAAGAGGGACAGGACTGGCTGCATTTTAGAGGATAAGATCTCATGTGTTTTTCTTTTGTCACATAATTTGTGTGTGCTGACGTTGATTATGTGCCTGATTCTCTGATACATTTCCATACATGTTAAATTGTAGAGCACAGAGGCACAGCTGAATGAAACACCCAGAGCTGGTAATTGAACATAACATAACAAAACAAATCAAATTACTTCTGTTTTTAGACAGTAGCACTAGGGCAAGGGATGTGGAGACAGCCAAATCAGAAAAAGAGCACAGTAATCTGGATTGGTTAGGGGAAATCTTTGTTAAGGCAAGCACATGTTAATGTGAATGAGCTTTCCCTGATGCCACACAGGACCGGATGCTCTGATATAGGAGAGAAAGCATGAAACAAATATGATGGGCCGATGTGCCAATACAACACAAACAATTTAACATTGCACAGGTGCAAAGACGCAGCAATTATTTTCTAATTAATGCCGGTTGTGTGATTATAGTTATGCTTTTATTTAAATATATGGTGCAGGCGAGATGTCCTCATAATTGAATTTCTCTTGGAAATGTGCCCGAAATGTGGAATGGCACAATGGATTCCTCCCCAGTGAGGTGACAGCATGCTTACTGTTCTGTTAACTCTCCCAATTAGGTCCATCCTCAATGTTCAATGGTGCATTTTCAGCCATTTAGTGAACAAGTGTCAAGTAAATAAATCAATAATTGCACACAAAGTAGTATGTAATCATTAATGCCCGTGG
Source organism: Tiaroga cobitis (assembly GCA_030578255.1). NCBI lineage: Eukaryota > Metazoa > Chordata > Actinopteri > Cypriniformes > Leuciscidae > Tiaroga > Tiaroga cobitis. Next base: position 28,704,879 of record CM060603.1, read on the forward strand.
TCTATAATTGTGATTGTTAAGGAACCACTACATAAAGAAGCAATGCTGGGCTAAACTATTTACATAATACATTAGTGGGACAGTGTGAGTACTAACATTCTGTGAAGTACAGTACCTTGGAATACAATATAAAGATAACTGTACATGATTATGGGAATAATTCATTATCACTGTATAGGGTTGGATCAATATCACAATTTTGGCTTCTGGTATCCCAGTATAGTATATAAATTGATACCTTTGGCAACAAATGAACAGTCTTTAGTGATCAAATAAAACTAGCAATGTCAATACATTCAATAATTAATAGGGGTGCTCCGATCAGGATTTTTGGGGCCGATCACCGAACACCGATTACTGGAAGCTGTATCACCCGATACCGATACCGATCACCGATTACAGGGTCTATTTGAAGCCTTCTATTTATCATGTAGCATTATTATTAAACTATATTTAACAACAATGTACATTAAGTATTACATTTAAGAGAAGACAATGTATCATGAATTTACACCTGTGTATTTATCAGACATGAAAACGGGTCAGGGGTGAAAAAGGTGAGAAGGATATTAGCCCTCTAGGGGGGTCCGGGGGCATGCTCCCCCCGGGGCCCAATTATTTTATAGTCTACTATAAAATTAAGAAAATAAATATAGCACAAATGTATAGCACAGCTGTTTAATGAGGCAGCAACATATGATAGATAGGACAGAACAGAACAAAAAATGCAATTAATAATCTTTCATTGCGCAAAAGTATTATGATATGATTATGAAAGACTCCAATAGAGTGCTGCACACAGCGCTTATGCGCATCCCGAGCGCTGAATGATGCGCTTGAGGCAACATGAGTCACAGCGCGCAGCTCTTCGAGTCCGCATTGAAAAGTTCTAAGCACAAAGGAAATACATATCGATGCATAGTGTATTATACAGTCTCTATCTATGCAATAGTTTATTCAGCCTTTTCTTTTAACAGTTTTAAATTTCAGTTACTGTACGCGTGAACAACAGTGACAGTGCTCTCCAGTGTTGTGATCTAGACACGGTAGAAAGGAACATAAATCATTATTAAGGTACTACAGCAAGATAGTCAATTTATGCGAAACTATAGAGCTTTATCTACAGATCAAGTATAATAATATTAACATTTAATCATCTTGGAGAGAGTTGCATCGTTGCCGAACGCGACGCGCTATGCTGTTTGAATGCTGAATGGAGAATGACTGACGACGCGCTGTTTGAACGCTGAATGGAGAATGACTGACAGCGGAGGGAAAAGTTTACGTGAACTTGAATTTAATGACTTAAATATTAATTTCTATCTTACATTATACTATAGTATGGCTTCATATATATTATGAGTTTTTGAACTCAAGCTGAGCGCTCGTTGCCACGGCGTTCAGTGGATACAGTGTTCTCTGTAGCTCGCGCAGTCTTTACTCGGACGCGCGCTTCAATCTATCGTCGTTGCGGACGGACTCTATTCTTTCCGGTAATTTTACGGATTGATCAGAGAGGCTGCACTGTTTGACAAGCAGACAGCGGCGTGGTACACACATTGCAGATGGATTGCTAGTGAATTGCTTTTTCACACACCTTGTAGAATTGCCAGACTGCTCAAGCCATTTTTACCGATTTTTACCAGGGCATAAAAAATTGTCTCGCGAGTTTTGCGTCATCTGATCGGCTTTTCTGGATCGGCCTTTATAGAGACCGCCGATCACACATCCCAAAGCAATTATCGGCCGATTGTGATCGGCGACCGATCAATCGGAGCACCCTTAATAATTAAATGGCAATAATTTACATTTTTAATTTCCATCATTTTGTAGTAAAAAACTAACAATTATAATAATATTACTTATTAAATGAGCAGAATGTCAATATTGTTAACTCTTATGAATACAATATCTTATAAATAGCTTGATAAAATAAACGTTGTGTATGCAGTGTAACATCAAAAGTGACTGTAAATGCAATTAAAGGCATTTAATAATGACTGTCTATATTAAAATAGAAAACAAAATATTTCACAATTACATTTTATACATAACTTATTTTTGATTAGATAAATGCAAAGCATATAAGGCTTTTCCAAAAGCATTAGAAGACTTTACCGACCCCAAACTTTTGAACGGCATTGTATTTACTTTTTTGAAATAGGGGTTAAAATTCATGCAGAGAGCATTGTTTCTCTTTGTGCACTCCAGGAGTAGGGTCCGGGCGGCTGGTTGAGTGTAAATCCCACTGAGACGCACTTGCAGTGCTGTGTCCGCCACAGAACAAAGAGAACACCCCGCCAAATCTCCTAATCCATATTATACATTACTCACAAACTCACTGACTCTCCCACAAACACACACAGTCAGTTCAGAGCAGGTAATCATCACTCATTCAAATGTACGTGAGAGGCAGGCAGACAGGCCTTTCTCTTCCCTGAACAGAGGAGATGCATCAAGACATCAGCAGCGCAGCAGGGCTTCGGCCGACAGAAGGCTGCTGTGTGCTGAGCTGGTCTTCTCTGTCAGAGAGCCATGTTCCACTGCCATCCCTCACCCAACACAACGCACAACCCTCCCTAACTCACACCACTGCTGTGCAATATGCCAAGTCGCTTTCATCCACCTCAAAGTAATTGGAGCAAACGTATGACTGAAGAGGAGCCTGTTTTTCAGGGGAGGAGGCGAAAACAGAGGACGATGATAAAAAGAAAACGACAGTGAGAAATGGGTCTCCGTTCTCGCTTTTAATTGTTATACGTAAGAGGAAACTCGTCGAGGCTCATTAGAGGCCACTAACATGTAGCTTTCCAGATCGCTGTCCTGTCGGTTTATTTGGCTCTGTTTGAGCCTTTGTGAGAGGAGTTATTGTTTTTTTATGGAAGCAACATCAAAGCGGCAGCGGAACGGTACACCTTTCATCAATAAAAACACACCTTTAAATGCCAAAAAAACTTTATTAATTAAAAACATTGTACTTTAATTGCTATTTAAAAAAAGGCCAATTTTGGTAATGTGATAAAAAGCCAAATCAACTTTTCAGTAACAATATTTTCTGTTCAAAAAGTTAAGTAATTTTGGTCTATGTACCTGAGAGGTCCACGTGATGACCAATGGAACAGGAAGATCGGCAGAAAACTCCGGGGCCTCAGCTGGATACTGAAAAGAGAGTAAAACAAAGAGAGACATTGATAATCATGGTTTAAAACAGTATGCGTGGTAAAAAGGTAGTAATTTAGCAGATGCTTTTATCACTCAAAATGTTAATGGAAGTCTGGTATGGTATTTTTTAAGTATAAAAGTTAAGATTTAGGTATGCATTAATGTTTTTACATTTTTATATTATATTACTATTACTGTTTTGTGTTATATATATATATATATATATATCAGGGATGGAAATTAACTTTTTTGTCCACCGGCCACTGTTGCTGGTGGATTTCAAAATCTACCAGCCACTCAATGTTTTTACCAGCCACTTTCTTGTTTTTAACCGACAATGTGTAACTGCATGTGAAAATTAATACTACAAGATCTACAATACTTAACCAGTTTATTTAATCTCAAGTCTCAATGAAATACTGACATTTTCTCTTTCTCTCTTATACACACACACACCATGAACTGATATACATTTCGTTAAAGTCCCTGTAAAGGCAATTCTACAAAAAAATTCTAAACGCATTATAAATGTTACAAATGTATTGCTAAAACATATTACAAAGACTGTGAACTGTGAAGTACTGAAATGCGGAGTTAGACCGTTAAACAGTTTTTCACCATTGCTATTTTACAGATTTTTTGGGCGGGGCTAAAACAGGGCTCGATGACGCACTGGAGCCCATGAGCTCGTGGACACGCCCCTACTTGATGACACACCGAGGCCACTGAGGCTGATCTCTCCCGACCCCATTCACATTCGCCGCTCAAACGCGAGTTACTGTCAGTACTACTATTAGTTACTACAGCCTACTGTTTGCTAGCTAGCTATGCCTTCCACACAGAAATGCATATAGGCTACTACCTGGATGCGATCATGTACAAAACAGATCGGTGTCTTTATTTAAATTTCCTAAAAACGATCACATCAAGAAGAGGTGGATTAATTTTGTGTAGAGCCAACCTTGATGAAAAGCTGAGGATCACCGCCAACACCCGCCTCTGTAGTGATCATTTTACACAGGATCGTTTTATAAACTTTCCTCAGAGACAACTGGGATTCACTGATAATCCGCTGTTACTGGTGAACGGGGCCGAAACGACTATCCCCCGCCAGCGTTCATCCTCCCGTCCCGAAAGCAGTATCACCTAATATCGCCGTCGACAGCTTTTCCGCAAGTGGGCGTGGTTTCAGCGCAGCCAGCGGACACGCCCCCAGCGTTTGAGAGAAGAGAATAATGCTCATTTTTTCAAGATTTTGATAGCTTATTTTATGTACTTGCCGGCTTTTTTTATCATTCAAATTTGGCTGGATGGCTAATAACACATTTTTCTGTGGTGTGACAAACTCAGAACACATACTTAATTTTGACTTTACAGAGAGAGAGCGCCCCGGCCGCGCGCGCGCACTCACCTCTTCAAACAACACGAGCGCTGCCTTGCTCTCCCCCTCGCGCATCGGAAGACCGCAGTTTCACGTGGAGCATTTGGGGATTTTTAGTGATTAGAGACTCTAGGAACAACATCTCAACACTAAATTATAAAGGCCTGTCTCAAATACAAGCCGATGCAGTTCGACGATTTGGGAAAATAAAAGCCCGGGCTATTATTTGAAGTTTTACGGTATGCCTGTTCTGTCATATTTACATCATGCGCTCGCGGCTAGCTCCCACCTCTCGACGGAAGAAGCGCGCGGGCAGATGTTCGCACGGCTATAGCTCTTTACGACACAAGAGAGCTACCCCGGGCCCGTCCTAGAAATACACCCTGCGCTCGCGGCTAGCTCTCCCTAGTTTGGACGGCAAACCGCCTCTCGCGCTCCCACGTTTTCTTCCCTCGTCGAACCTCGACGGAAGAAGCGCGCGGTTGTTGAAGGTGTGCCTCCTCTAAAAGTGTCCGCCGTCCGGGTGAAACAGTATGCTATTTTTATTTACCCGCCACGGTGGCCGGTAGGTGAAGCGAGTTTACCCGCCACAACACAAAATCACCCGCATTTGGCTGGTGGCGGGTGCTAATTTCCATCCCTGATATATATATATATATATATATATATATATATATATATATATATATATATATATATATATATATATATATATATATATATATATATATATATATATACTGTATATATATGATTAAATATCCTTCATTGTGCTTATTCAGTGAAATACAGTATAGAAAACATGCTTAGATTATGTATAACTAGATTTGATTGTTTTAGTTGTTAAAAAGTGAAAGTATAAGAAAAAGAAAAAAGTTTTTTTTTAAAGAAATGATAGTAAAGACTAATAATGTTACAAAAGATTTCTATTTCAAATAAATGCTGTTCTTTTGATCTTTCTATTCGTCAAAGACATATATATATATATCATCGCTTCCACAAAAATATTCAGCTGCAGCACAACTGTTTTTAACATTGATAATAAGAAATGTTTCTTGAGCGCTAAATCAGCATATTAAAATGAAGACTGATATGACTGAAGACTGGTAATGGCTGCTGAAAATTCAGCTTTGCCATCACAGGAGTAAAATACATTTATATATATATATATATATATATATATATATATATATATATATATATATATATATATATATATATAAACAAACCTTTATTTTAATCAAATAAATGCAGCCTTGGTGAGCATAAGAGATTTAAAAAAAAAAAAAAAAAAAAAACGTACTGACATGTATACTGTATACTATATAAACATTGAACGATAGAGTATATTATATACACTATTAATATAAAATTATATAATAAATTAATACAATTAGAATTAAAATAATATTAGCGTATATGTAATTAATAAATTAATAATTATTTTAATTATCAATAATTTATACGTTTTTAAAATAATAAATTAATATAAATTATTTTATATTTCAACACACCATATCCACTCTCCATGCTGAAAGACTAGGTGAGCTTTCCACTCCTGAAGCAAGGCCTTACTTATTCATCCTCTTTCAGCTTAAAATTCTCTTACATATATTTCCACACTACAACCATTAAAACAACTATGAGTATTACCCCTCAACCCACATTTACACCAGCAGCAGAGATGCCTCTGCTGGCTCCTGTTGAGTAAGCTGGTGCTGGGTGACGCAGGGCCTTGTGAGAGGTGCCCGGCTCTGGGAGGATGAGCAGATGTGAGGTGGGTAGATCACAGCTATTTTTAGCACCCAGCAGGATGGTGGGCAGGTGGGCACAGGGGGCTTCTCACGCCCTGCTGAATCTCATCAGGACCCCGTGCAGTGTCCGCAAGGAGCCACTGGCATCTATACCATGTCTTTACTTCCAATGCCAAACAGAGCTCACTCACACAGCTCGATCCTCAAACTAAACTACTCACACGCCACAATTTTCTGCTTCTTCTGTGGCCCCTGTAATCACCTTATAAGGATCACTCATGGTCTTATCTATGCCACAGCATCCCTGCACACTCTCTCGCCTCTCCTCCAGGCCCTGCCACAATCTCACGGCTCCATCTCTCAACATAATCTGACAGTCACAGCACATTAGTGCCACCTGCTTAAAGTTAGATACTAAAACCAAAGTTCTGCTCCTTTTGCAGTCCAGCAGAGACTGAGGATCTAGATCTAGATTTGCCATCTTTTTGGGGTCCCAAACACGCACGAACGCACGCACACACACACACACAGTTCAACTACAACTACGGTAGAAAAATTTGGGGTCAGATATTTATTTCAAATAAATGTTTTTCCTTTGAAATGTCTATTCATCAAATGAATAAAAAAACTTATTGGTTTCCACAAAAAATATTAAGCAGCACAACTGGTTTCACATGAATAAATTACAGTTTAAAATGTATTATAACAGTTTGATTTTACCACTTTAAATTGTAATAATATATATATATAATATGTAATATTTCACAACATTTCTGTTTTTACTGTATTTCTTAAATAATAAAGCCTTGGAGAGCATATGTTACTTCTGGCCCAACAATTTTTTAAAAATCTTACTGACTCAAACTTTTAAATGGAAATGTATACTGTAGAGGTCAAAAGTGATATCATCCTTTATCCAAATATTATTAAACATTTCTTAGAGACTTTGAAAGCATATTTTGTAGTTGTGTTTGGTTCAGTTGTTTTATTTGTGATAATGCAATGAACCAAGCCAAATTGTGCAGACATAATTTTTGGCCAGGCTGTCATACAAAGACATTATGAACACAAGAGAGAATCAAGAGAGTCAACAAAATACTAATAACGGATTTTTTTTCTGTGAGCTTTTTGTTTTTCTATCATTTTGTTTTTTTGCAAAGTAAAATAAAACCTTGGGCCTGTATACTAGCCAAAACCGGCATTTTGACATTATTTTGTGTGTATTTGACTGTTTAAGTGTAATGAGCAGCGAAAAAGAACTCAGTTTAGTACTGAGAGGCGGCTTTATGTGCGCAAACTTTGGGTGTGAGCAAACAAAATCTGCGGGAATGAGTAAAATTAGACGCAATACACGCAATCCCATGCCGGAATCCAAGCCCTGCAACACCAACAATATTCATCCGGAGCAAATAAAATGAGTGAATGAGGGGAGGCAGGTTTGTGTGTCAACTCTCTGTCGGTGAAATGAGAGCGAGAAAGTGCAGCTGGTATTGTGTCTCTATTCTGCGGAAAATGAGTACGGGAAGATTTTCAGATATTTTAGTAGGCCTATCGATATGTATCGAAAAATGGATATTTCTGACAACACTACATTGCACTTTATTATTTCAGATGCCTTTTTTAAAGACTACAATTGAAAAATATATATATCATATTATATTATATATATATATAATTCAACCCGCTAAAGTGGGTAGTAGGAATGACTGCGTTACACACTACTGCTGAAATCCACCCATATTTGGCGGTCGTCAATGTCAAGCCCTGAGTACATGTAACGTGTAAGAAGGACACAGTGAAATAAAGTTTTACCAAAAAAAGGAATAAAAGAGGGCTTGACCCTTGGCTTCACCTTAGACTTGAGCTTGATTGTAATAGCGTGCTGACGACCTGCAGAGTCCTCTGCCTTCATCTTGAGTGTGCGGAACTCTGCATCGATGAAGAGCAGCCTGCCAAGACAGATCAATAGCATCACACATAAGACCACATACAACACACATCAGACAGATCAACGGTGAATATTTGTTGTAAGTAAAAACATAACAGGAATATGTGATTTTGGTCATTCATGCTCCTCAGATGTGTATGCAATCCTCTCTCCCAACAAACAGTGCTAAAAAAAATCAACTTCAGCGACCACAGATTTATTGCTAAAATCCCAGCACTTCACGACACACTTGTATTTCAGCAGCTTATTTACGAGTCGTGTAACACAGCATGTCAGCATGTCGTGGTTAGTTTATACATGCACACTTTGCTCTGAGTGTTCCCATCGGCAGAAACTGCAGGATCACATATCCACATTCTATCCCTCAGCACTTAAATCCAAATAAAAACTCTGGAAAGAACTCTCACACTCTCTTCTGCTATTACAGCAGAATATACTCTACTCACTGTACATTCAATTACAATTCTGTCGTTAATTACTCACCCTCATGTCGTTCCAAACCTGTAAGACCTTCGTTCATCTTCGGAACACAAATTAAGATATTTTTGATGACATCCGTGAGCTTTCTGACCCCCTATAGACAACATCGCACTTACCACATTCAAGGCCCAGAAAGGTAGTAAAGTCATCATTGAAATAGTCCATGTGACTACAGTGGTTCAACCTTAAGTTTATGAAGTGAGGAGAATACTTTTTGTGCGCAAAAAAAACTTTATTCAACATTTTCTTCTCTTCTGTGTCAGTCTACAACGCTGTTCACGTGAGCACTGACGCATGCGTGTGGTGCTGACGCAGGAGCCAGCCAATAATGAGCCGGTGTTCCGACATAGAACCAGGAAGCGCTGAACTGCGTTTACAACGTGAACAGCATCAGAGACCGACATGGAGGAGAATAAACTGTTAAATAAGTCATTATTTTAGTTTCTTTTGTGTACAAAAAGTATTCTCCCCGCTTCATAAAATTAAGGTTGAACCACTGTAGTCACATGGACTATTTCAACGAAGTCACTCTTCTTTACTACCTTTCTGTGGCTTGAAAATGGTAATTGCGTTGTTGTCTAATACTAAGGGTCAGAAAGCTCTCAGCTTTCGTCAAAAATATCTTAATTTGTGTCCCGAAGATGAACGAAGGTCTTACGGGTTTGGAATGACATGAGGGTGAGTAATTAATGACAGAAATTTCATTTTTGGGTGAACTAACCCTTTAACACAACATATTTTTTACTAACTCATGTACTCAAACATGTGTGCTAGGCCCACAATTATTTCTCACTTTTTATTAAATTTTGAGGGGAATCCCCCCCCCCCCCCATTTTAATTAGAAATTTAAGTAGTGATGCGCATCAACTTAAAAAAAATGAAATGAATGAAATGCCTTTACATTTGTAAATACTGTTTGCAGTTCTTACAGATCTACCTGCAAACACGCTTGATTCCTCTGTTCTACTGTTCAAAGTGATCTTAATGCTGCTCAGTCTGTGTCTCTCATAACCCATGAAGCAATGGGACGAATATTTTGCATCACATTCAATTACATGAGCTTTTGGCACAAAATCACACCAGTCATTCATTTCCTCCAAATTGAGATCTCTTTTCAGTGCTGGAACCTCATTCAGCCACTCTGCATTCTACAGGGATCTCCCGCCACAGTATCAGGCCTTGCTGGCGTTCACCTCAGTTGATTGAAACAGCTTGACGGCTCGATGTCTTGCTGGGAGGATTGATGAGAGCATTACATTTGCAACTAGAAAATCAGCTCCCCTCATAAATGGCGAAAGGAACATTTGGCATGTTTGCATACAAACAGGCCATAGATGAAAGCATAAAGCCGTACAAAAACAAAAAAACAAAGAAATCGGAATAGTAAGGGGGGAAACATAAACTGTGATACCGCCAAGGCCACTTTTTGCGAAGACTTCTCATCACAATTTTCCAGATATGCAAAAAGCCAGCTGCTGAAAATAGTACAGTTATTCCATTCTCACAGGTGCCACCAGGGATCGTGAGTTTTAAGATATAACTGCTGGCTGGCGTAAGATGGTGAGAAGACCAGCCAATAGGAAACCTGCTCAGGTGTCATTATCTTGGCGGGGTGTTAAAAGACCACAGCGAGAAGCCCAGCGCTTCTCTGTCATACATGTGCAAGGTGTGACAACCTCTCACCATGGCACCTATGCACCAATTGTCTAAAAAAAATCTGAACAGTTTCAGATGACGATGTCAGACCAAATGCAATATCTCACAGTAAAATGGGAGCAAACTGGGATCGAAGTCAAAATATTCAACTTTCATTTTCTTATGACCTAACACTTTGCTGCAATACTTCAATGGCACACTTAGAACGCACTATAAAGCAGCCGGAGACTGATGTTTTGTAATTTCCTAAATATCTGACTCTTTTGAACTATTCTGGGGATAAGAGGGGAGAACAGACCTGACCCCATCTATACAGTAATTAACAGTAAATGTGGCTTCTTCAAGGCAACTAAAACTCATTAAAATGACCAGGTTCTGCGGCACTTCCCCCTTCCTAAACCAATCAGGGTCCGCAACTGTGCCGGACTTGAGGCTATTAACAGAGACACGAATTAAGGATCTTAATTAATCTCAAGTGCATTTACAGATAGCGCTTGTGTATAATACTTCTGACCGCAATTCAGGTCTGAAATGTGCACCTTATTTCCAGCCAAACTTTTCAGCCTACATTTCTCCATTAAACTTGAGAGTGGGTCTCCAATTAGACCAATTTGCATTTGCTAATATCATAATTATATCTTTGGACATTAATAGAAAGTGGAAAATGAGAAGCCTAGTGAAATCACAGCTTGATAGATGGCTGACAGACACCACATTAGCCTCCTCTATTACAAAGTGAGAAATGTGACACGATGTTTTCATGAAAAGTTGACGACAGTACGTGCCATTTATGTCCTTACAGTAATGCAAGGAGTTGTCCTATATGCAATTATAAGAGAACACAATGGAATGCAAGTCGAGAAAAGCACTAGGCCACTAGAAACATCATACTTATCCCATCCTAAGATCTCCATCTCGGTTATCAGCTGGGAATAATACTGAGGTGGTGAGAAGGACTGACATCCTGGTTGACTCTTCAACGCCACTTCCTGATAATAGACAAGTTCATAATGAGAATCATTTATTCAATCTGCGGGACTCATGTTCTTATTATGGTAATATGATGCTAAACATTACATCATGTATAACATTTGTCAACATGAATATGGTAATGTTCAACTCCAGGGATAAAACATGCAATATTTTAGCAATACTTACCAATACTGTTCTGAGTTCCAGAATAAAAGCCATCAAATTAGTTGAATGCTGTAATCTCTGTTAAAAGAATAAAAAATGCAATTCAAATGTTTTGATTAAACTACTACATACAGAATAGCAAACCCAGCACCTGCCATTTGACTAATGAGAGTGACCATTAGAGTTAATTTTTAATAATTTTAAATTCATAAGAAAATAATGAACTTTAACTAGTTAGGGTACCGCATAAATCTAGGCAGGGCAAATCATAAATCTAATCTTTTCACCCTAGAGGCACATGGATGGAAAATGATTTTTTTTCTCCCCTCGACAAACATTATGTGTTAATTATGTGTATTTCTTGAATGATGAGAAATAGCTGCAAACTATTTGCCTTTGATTTATTGTACCTGCTTCACAATATCTTGATAACCATGAAGTAGCCGTTTCATTTGCCAGCAACAATGTAATCTGCAAAACAGTCAAAGACAAGCCAAAGAAAATTATAATAATAATAATACTTAAACCTTTGAAATCATGTATATTAACAAAATAATTTATGCAAAGTTAGTGTTTATATATGATTTAATAATTGTACTGGCTCGTGAAAAAGCCCTTGTTAAAAATGTAAAACTTCAGTCAAAGCACTTTATCAAAAATATTTATACAAATTATTATTATTATTTTTTTTTTTTACATAAAACATATGACCATGTCTTGTATCTGGACCAATGTTATTTACATGTGTTACATGTTGTTTACATTTGTTATATTACATTGTGTTGGTATTCTTGAATTTACATAAATAAATAATGCACTCACTCATCAAATGAACCATATTATTACAAACATACTTTGCCTGTTTCATCTGATGATCAGGGGGTAGAGATATTCTTATCCTGAAGTCTTTTTCCTGTCAAAGATTAAATAATAAGAAAAATGTGACACTTGTGACAATCGGTTCAACTACTGTTATGCGATTCACATGGCATAACATATTCACACTGTAAACGTATATTCACACTTAGTTAAAGACTGTGAAGCTTTGAGAAACTTTCCTTACCAGCACTGTGATGAACCCGTCATAGACTGTCTGCTCCTTATTAAGCGCAATGATCATAGGGCTTTCTCTCATCAGCAAACAGCTCATGATGAAAAATAAATACGTCAAAGCACAGGATGACTATAAACCGCTAGCTAAACACTTAGATGCTCGATGGTAAACCAAATCATATAAACACAGACAGAAGCTTTTTGTGCAGATAACAGTCAATCGCTGCTATCATGAGCTTCTTCCGCTCAGTTGTTGTTGTTGTGATGCACTGCAGGCAAAGCGAAAGTAACTTCCCGCGAAAAGACTCGAGCGTCAATGACGTCATAAAAGTTTGAATGACCAAACTTTATTTGAACACATTTGCAAATGATTTTAACCAAATAAGGATTTTTGTCTTTGAACGGTTAGGATTTGAATAAACAAATCAGTGTTACATTTTCTGCTATGTACACGTACAGAATCTCTCAACATCTTGTAAAGTACAAGTTTTATTGTCCACTATATGAAGTTTAGGATTACTTAATCACTTGATGGATGTTTATATTAGCTTCCTTCAATTAAAGAGAGCGGCCAAACTAGTGAAAGCGTAAAAGGTAGGTCAAAACTTTTGTACGCATCGTCATTGTAGTAACTTAGCAGCATTTTGCCGCAGTAACACCTTTTTTTATGACTTTTGTTCTCTCAACAATTCCAGTATCGTCATGTTGTTGTTGGCTATCTGTTGGAACAATTGAACACAATAAACCCCCATTGGCATACGTCATTAGACGAGAGTGAACTAATGAAGGTATTTTTTTTATAGCTTCAGTGCTCTGGCTGGACGGGTCGCGTGGGGGTGTTTAATTAATAATTGTATTACTAGTGTTTTTGTTGTTGTTATTAACAATTGCTCAGACTTGCAGAAGAACAGATTTTCCACCTGCACTGTCTCCTCCTACCCTTTTCGCCACCTTCTCTGGGCCAGCATCCTCTAACCTGGCCTTTTAGGGGGCTTTCCTCTCAGGGCGAATGAGAGGATGCTTAATTGCTTTTTACCTGACATCTTTGAAAGACCGATGCAATGATGAATGCATCCATGGCCAGGATATAATTTTAAAACATGACATGATTTTAAAAGTGACCTATAATATAACATCGACTATGCAATTACACTTTAATGTATTTAGTGTTAATACAATTATTAGCCTAAGCCTATTTGGAGAGAGAGATGTAATGTGACAATATGTCAGTCATCGTGTGATAACGAAAATATGACCATGAAAAAGAAAAAGGACTCTGGCCTAGACTACTTGTTCTGAGCAGGTGTTGTCAGTGAACAGGCTGTAAAACTGTTGGCTAAGTTAGGCTACAGACGTGAAAAACTGATGCTAATTATCTGGGAAACATTATCTAACAACAGTGAAGTTGTCATTGTGTCAAACAAGTTGTGAATTTGTTGTAACATTAAAACGGGAGATCATGACTTACTCTGTGCTCAAAGTGATGCTCGGAGCTCCAGTGATTTCCTCTGTGGGTGAACGAACCTTTTGGAAGATGTTGTAGCAGAATCATGTGAACAAATCCAGGATATGCTTTTTTTTTTCTTTGATTGTTGCGTTAAATCTTACCCAGATACAATACTGCTATTTTCTGATTGGCTATTGTGTAGCCCCTTTCTTTTTTTTTTGATTGGGCAGGCTCGACTAAGAACTCCAGAGGAGACGCGCTTGATTCCTCCCTGTTCCTTGTGAGAGTGGCGCGGCCAGAGAGAAAGTTTTGGCGCTGCGGCATATTAAATATAAATAGCTTTTCCGCGTGAGAAATACAATGTGTGGCGGGAGTGCATGACAAAAGACCGAAATGAGTGACTGTCACGCTCAATGCGTGACACTTGAGAGCCCTGCTTCTTGACAATGATATTTTCAGGTAGGGGCAAGTTGTCACATGTTTTAAATGCTATAAAGTAAATTTTGTGATTGCAAAAGTTTCAAGAACTGTAGCTATGTTCAATAGTTTTTTTTTGTTGTTGTTGTTTTTTTTTGCTGAGGAGGGGCTGAAATATGATAAAAAAAGTATAAATGTGTTTTAGCCTATATATAAAACCGATATGTTAGATTATTAATTTAACTACATTAAAGTCTTGAAATCCTAAGGCAGCGGTGTCCAAACTGCGGTCCTGGAGGGCCACTGTCCTGCAGAGTTTAGCTCCAACTTGTAGGCAGGATTATGGTGTTATACGGAAACTCATTCTGAGAAATTTTCACTGGAGTAAATGGTGTGGCACCTAGCCTCAATCCCCTGCATTTCAGTTGTTCTCTGACAGGTTTCCTTTGTGGCAACACTCCAACCATTCCTCCTAAACATTTTTTTCTCTCAAACAGACTGTAGAATATCTTTCATTAATATAGTGTGAATGTATAGAAAGTGAAATATAACTTTCCCCTGCCCTTGTCACTTTCTGCCATACTCTGATATTGTGGATGCAGATTCCACTTTCATTAAATATTGTGGGTGCATTGCATATTCCACTTTCATTAAACCTTTCAGTATAATGCACAGTGTTTTCTTTGTCCAAAAATGCTCAAATATTCAGTAAAGCTGCCTTTAAGCAAACACATAACATTACAGCTGAGAGCCCTGTATTCGAGTGTGTGATTGTATATTGCTTGTGTAGAGTGTCAAGCGTACGTGCTCCACATTGTGCCTGGAGAGATTGATGTTTTGTCATCCACCTGCTTCTAAGCTGTAAAAGCAAGCGCAGCAAAGGCAAACCTACCCAGCTTCAAAATCCAAACAAAGAAATCTTAGTGGACTGTTTACATATCTGTGGAAGGATATCTGGGCTTGTGTTGACGGGGTGCTAGAGTGGTTGAGAGATCAGTCAATGGGTGAGTGTTAAATGCTTTTTTTGTTTGCGACAGTGAGGAACAATTTAAAGCGATTTTGGCTCTGGCTGTGGTTTGGAAGAGGGTGAGCCTAGAAACCTCACATAGAGAGAGAGAGAGAGAGAGAGAGAGAGAGAGAGAGAGAGGTGTTCCTCTTTCCCATCACATGCAGATTGTTACAGCGTACACTGCACAGGGTTAATGGCAATCCTGAAAAAAAGGATTTAAACAATTATGCTTTTCTCAATTGCTGGAGAAACGCGGATTATTTCTTTCCCCCTGCTATTGCCTTATTGCTGCAGCATCTGCCTTTCTTTTATACCTTTTGAGGAGCGTGATCTATTGTGCATTGTTTATCTCCAGCCATGGTCACTTCTCTGGAATGCAATTGGCTGGAACTACATCGTGTGGGTCTTGCTCCCTGCTTTTTTTCTCCCTCTCCCTCTCTCTCTAACAGATTCTTTTGAAGCGAGACAAGAGCAGGGGTGGACGATTTATCGCGCCTCTCTCTCCTTGCCATGCATTCATCTGAAAGAGAATAAGGAGCTATTGTTCCGTTCCGATCTCGGTAGACAAGCTTTAATGCGGTTTTTACGAAACGGTTTGAAAATATAATCTAAAACATATTAGATCATGCATGATTAATGCGTTTGTGAATTTGTTTTATTTAGCATTTGTGCATTTTTGAAAATGATTATATTTGTTTTATTTGTTGTTGTTATTATCAGTATAGTAGTAATAGTATTTATTAGTATTATATATAACATTATTTAATTTACTTTTTAGATATTCTATATTAGAGAAAAGTCATTTTTTTTGTAAATTATATAATTTAGAAATAATTTAATATCTATTTTATTATAGTATGTTATAAAAAAAGATTTATATGTTTACTTTCTCAGCCTTGAACACCTGTGCATACTAAGCAGACATAGAGAGTGAGCCACTATGATGTAGACTTTGGCATGTGTATTAGTTGCAGCTTTACCAGAGCTCCCATAGCTGCCCATTATTTGAATGACTGGTGTAATGAGACGGATCAAACCCGGTGCTGAGCTGACCAGGGAAGCCGTGCATGTCAGCTATTTGGCCAGGGTCCTGGACCATCATTACACTTTCTTTATGGAGCCATTCAGACTGTACATGAAGCACAATATTTCAGTGGAAATGAAAGTGTCCCAGCACTCTCTCCTCGTTCCTGCTCATTTACCGAGTGCACTGGCCGTTAGCCTTTGCATGTCTGTAATGGGACACCTTCCCATGTCTCACCATCAGCCAAATACTTCAAAGTTATATACTGCTTGGATATAGTTCGCCAGTGGATAAGTCAAACGTGTTTTTTAAAATCTTTTTCAAAGGTCATACCTCGCGGAATATCTACTGTACAAAAGGGCAGACGGGCTAATTTCAAAACCCTCTTAAATTATCTTTATGTGTGAATAATGTTAACCAAATGCTTTAGGCTAGTTGTTGTTTAAAGAAGTATATAAAAAACACTCCTTCAGACAAGAGTCACGTATATAGTGAAGGTACATTTTTAAGGGAAAATTGAGGCAAATTGTACCTTTACAATTTATTAATTACAGTATTTGTGGCTAAAACAATGATTGTATATATTTATTATGTGATAAGTAAAAAAAGACATGTTTTATTTTTCATGTATCGATATAAAAAATGGCATTCAAAAATACTTTCAAAAATGATTTAAAGGCTTCTAAAATGATTTAATAAAACAAATATTGAAATATTCATAAAAGGTGTGACAGTTAGCCCTAGTCCCCCCTATATTGTTTGTGCTAACTGTAGTATTGACTATAATAGGAATTAGAATGAATTACATATCTAGTTATGCTTAGCTGTTAGCACACTGGCACCCATCCACAGTGTCTGAATGTACACTATGACTAATTTGCTGTATCACGCTCTGGACCAAACCCTTTTCTTGTGGAGGTGAGGCAGGCAGTGTGAAGACTTAGCCTGGATTACAGGACTTCAGAGATAGCGCTGAATCCAGCCTCCTGTCTGACATGAATTGATCGGATTAGAAAGGGTGGATTCCATCCTTGAGGGGAAACCAAGCACGTTGTATATAATTGACTTTTTTTCTCCCTCCATGTCTTGTGGGTTGGCAGCGCTAGCAGAAGGGAATACTTTGGTGGGTAAATATCAGAAAGGACTCGGGTTTGACCAGGTTGGCGGAGGCTTAGAAAGCCGATCGATATCACTGGTGTTGAGTTGCAGCAGCGGCCCAACTTTTCTGTTTGCTCCTACACCGTGGAATAGACACACATGCTGCAGCTCATCAGAGTGGCATGGATATGGTTTCATCTCTTTTGGTAAATCCTAGTGTCAAAAGTGGAATTCTCACTTACAGCTTTGAATCGGGCACATCCGGTAACATTTGAAGTGTTTGTGGAGAACAATCACAGTCATGTGAGAAGGGCTCGGTAAATGTTAGGTCACTTCAGGAAAAAAAAAGTTACAAGAACAACAGTCTTTGCTCTTTACATGAATGATGGCTCTCAGCAGTTGCAGTTCAGTTGTAACTTTACAGTATATCTCCTTCAAGGTCATTAAACAAAATTCATTTACATTATCCATCAGCTGTATGTTGTTAGTATTTTTTTTTGTTGTTATTTTGAATATTCTTTAAAGTAGCAATTTTCTTAATTTTTATTATTATTTTATGCCCAGGATTTGTGACCTTTTAAGCAAGTTTAAAACATTTAAAGGGGTCCTATTATGCTTTTCCACTTATACTTTGTGAATACTTTCCAACTTTAGTTAGTGTGTAATGTTGCTGTTTGAGCATAAAAGAGATCTGCAAGGTTACAAAGCTCAAAGTTCACTCCAAAGGGAGATATTTTATTTAAAGAACTACAACGAACAGCTTGTTTGGAGATTTGCCTTTTTCCGGATCTTATGAAGTCACAATGGTACTCATTTAAATAATCCCCGCCCATGGAATACGCAAAAAAGGGGACAAGGCCTGGTTGAGCTGCATTTGAAAAGTCAGTGTTGTCAAAGAGACAGTGTTTTTTCCACAGCATTTCCAAAACTCATTTTTTTTACCTTCCGAAGGCTGACAAACTTAGATGGTTAAAAAGTTTTTTAAACACTGTTCCTGAACATTATAACCTCAACGTTTATGTGTGCTGTACATTTTATGGAGAACAGCTTGTTTTCTATTGCTTTTGTAAGCTCTTGGTTTCCTAAGGCTGTTCAGCACCCCTTAGGAAAATTAACCATGCTTTAAGATCGATTACATTAGTTTGTGTTACCTTAGTTTTCCGACAAATATCATGATTAAATGGTGGATAACATTTTATCTATAATGTATGAGAAAATTACAAAAAAACATACTACTCTGAAACGTCCTGTGAAATCCGTGCTTGCAAAGTCTGTGCATGAAATCCGTTCTGCACGATCCTCTTGTTCGTTAACATTGTCAGGGTCTGAATTCGTCTGAAATTGGTTTGAAATTGACGTCATCCTTATTCATATTTACACTAGAGAAGAACTCGCAGTTATGGAGAGGCGGGACATTTCCCAAACATTCACTAAGTGCTGCTGCTAATCACAACTCACTGGGCCAGCTAACCAATCACGGGACATTTCATATTTTGGAAGGAGGGGCTTCATTGAAATCTGCGTGTTCAAACCAGACTGGGGAGAGAGGAGCTGTAATAATGTAAAATATGTGAAAAATAATAAGTTTTTTGAACAATCAAGCATGAAAACATTCTAGTACACCCCAGAAACAAAATCAAGACTTCATAAAAGGGCATAATAGGACCCCTTAAGTAGCATGCTAGCCCTTGTATATGGGCATTTTATCTGCATGTTAGGAAATCATAACTTTATAACTAAAGATTAAGTTTGGAATATATATATATATATATATATATAAACTATAATGTTAGGTGTGATTAATTATATATATTTATTTATTTATTATTATTATTATTATTAATTATAGAAAAATGTACGATTGATTGCGTTTTTTTTAAATCAATTGACAACATATATATATATATATATATATATATATATATATATATATATATATATATATACAGGGGTTAAATTGGGATTTATTATGTGGGGGTGCTCTCCCTAGGGGATCCGCGGGCATGCCCCCCCGGGAATTAAAAAAAAAAAAAAAAACCCATTAAATAGCACTTTCTGGAGAGTTTTGTGCAAAGAAATGGAGAAATTGAGTATTACATGACATGTGAAAAACTGCAAGGTTAAGAGCATATACTTTGCAACAGGTATTAGGACATTTAGCATTTACATTACTGTTAATCAGTCATCACTTGATTACACGTTGTAATACCTTGTTATGATATAGTGACCCATACAATGTGCCAAACATAATGTGCCACATGGAGAGACAGTGCAGCATATGACAGTAGCAACAGCTGAGAAGATTTGGGTCTGTGGTGACCAGGTCCACCTCATACAAACTTCCTTCTCCCATTCTCTCTCTTTACTATGACAACACACACACACGCGCACACACACACACACACACACACACACACACAAAAAGGCAAAGTTTTGATTTCTTGCCTCATTACACAACCCACGTAAAGTTGATAATTCCGCGAATAACTGCAATTGCAGATTTCAAACAGAGATGGCGGAAACTGCGGACTGCAGCTTTAAGATATAAAAATGATGATAACACTGGTTAGTTTTACAATCAACATTTGAATTTATTTGTGTTTTACCTTTGTAATTTAATTTTGATTTTACATTTAATTTCATACACATTCTTAAAAACAGTACAGAGAACACACATCTATTACTCATCACTCATCTATAACTTCATTACTTCCCACAATGGCTGGTATGCAAACACCTCAGTATTAGTCTGCCTTTTCTGCCAACATGTTACAGAGCTAGTCATGCTAAAAATGTCTGGAATATCACCCCACCTTTTGAAGAAGTAAGTCAGTTTCCTCTTCTTGGGTGGATATGCTCCACTCATTTCAATTTATCTCTGAAAGTTGGAGAATAAATGGTTGATTTAATTGTCATTAACCACAGAGCTTGGTAGCTAAAAGTAACTTAGGTCTAGCAAGTCTTATATTTCTGTAATTCACACAGATCAAATACAAATATGCTGACTGAATAGATTGCTAGTTTATTTTAAGTAGCCAGCTAACGTTAAATTAGCAGTTCTCTTGGCAGTTTGCTGATAATCCGGTATTTGAAGTAAAATGCTCTAAACATTTCCTGAGAAAAATCACATGGTCAACCTAGTCCTGGTTATTTAATTTTGATTTAGTCTTATTTTCGTTACCTTGTCATTCAAGGCCAGGGAACTTTTTTTGACATTTCTGGAACATCCACATCCCGCGCAACCACGGTCTCCCAGGAACATTCATTATTGCTGCGTACATTTATCCGTGTCAGATGCGCATGCGCGAGCGGTGCGCGATCATGGTCGACTGACAACGAGATTAAGCAGCTGAACAAAAATACGGCCGTGTTCCGATTGTTCTCATCTCAGCTCCGCCGAGACAAAATAGACATGCCATTTGAAAAATCTTTCATTTATTGTCAGAAATATTTTTTCAAAAGCATCACTTTTATCAAATTGTATGTGACATAATTTCCAGTAGGCAACTGAATGCAAACGAGCAGGCTTATGTGCCGGGGCTGAGCCCCGGAGAGCCCCGGCCCAATTTAACCACTGTATATATATATATATATATATATATATATATATATATATATATTGTGATGAGCCCATTTCATCTTCAATATTGTGTCATTAGACCAGAGTCTCTGTGAAAAATTGCAATTCTTCACATAACCATGTGTTAAAAACTGAGCACCTCTACCGGTTTGGCAAAGAATTAGGTTGAGCTTAATGGATCAATTTTTTGATTATTAAAGCCAAGTCTCTGCGCCGAGCCGTAATGCGTTCAGCATTGATCCCTCTCCAGCCTTTTATTGCCGTTACTCCAGTGCCTCTCACATTTAAAAGATATGTTCACACGAATAAAGATTTTACAAAGTGACACGGGGATAAATAAGATCTTGGAGTTCAGAGATCACATTCTTAAAGGAAGGTACAGACTGGAGGGAGCACTCAGGGAGCCTTGAGGGATGCCACAAATTTTGAAACTACCGCATAAAAGTGATTCCTGGAAAATTTAAGCTAAAAAAAGACTTAACACTGGCCAGTTTTAAATTTGATTTACTTGTGTACTACTAAAGTTTCAGTGATGGTGGATATCATAGTGTACCGCCAATACATAATGACTCTTTTCCTGTATTATATTAAATTGATATAAAGTATCAATTTGTTCAGCATGTTTTTGTTTTAGCATATCTTGATTCGTGGTCAGTCAGATGTTGGAACTATGCTAAATTTGACTCTGATTTAGAGGATGCTGTAGAAAAAGCATCCCGGCATGTTCAAAGGGCCGAGAGCATATGGAGTCTTTATTGACCATATGAGTTGAAATGAACCCAAAAGCTTGGCGCATAATGATTGTTGCACACTGGGCCCACGAGCTGTGCCGTGAGCTAACCAATCAATAGCTTTTTATTAAAATTGTTCGCAAGCAAATCAAAATCTATATTGTTTTCACTGAAGAAAAGAGTGTGAAATATTCCATTTATGCATTAGTCAGATGAACGGAGTGAAATATTGGTTTCTACGCATGATGGAATTAGCGCTTGTTGCCTATACGTATTGTTATTAGAATACCTCGCCCGGATTGATTTTACTAAGCGATGCGTTTGTGATTATCTTATTTCCATTCATTTCAACTGAGCTGAATTAACTATCATATTACCTCAGTATAAAGATGAGATTAATAACACAAGTACTCATTATACTTATGAGATGAATGATATGCTGCACAGGCTGTATCGATTCAACTGTGAGGAGAGAGCGTGGGGCTGGTTGCTTATCGGCAAGCTCTTATCGTTTATTTGCCGCTATATATTGGGCAGTACAGGCCATTTAAACAAGTCTATTTCACCAGCTTGAAATATGAGCCACCGGAATTCTCGATAGTGCATCTGTCACTACAAAAGTCCCTTTTTCCACTCCTCCTTTCCACTCAGCATTGTTTAGCTGTTTAAATCAGATCAGTAATCCTCCCTCTGTTATAGACCATTAGACACACAATAAAATTTGAAAAGCATCTTTATTTAGATCAACCATTCAGAATATTACTGAATAAACTACCCACCTCTTCGCTTTCCCCGAGCTCAGAGATGAACGAGGGAGGGAAAAAAAGAGAAAGCAAAACAGATAGTAGGTGTGGAGGCTGAAAAAGATATTCACTGAAAGTTCCCATTGCTGGGGTTTGTTTCTTATCTTTGTAGACGAGTGGGAAATCAAAGACTGGAATGCTGGGAGAACGCTGGGGAAACTGACGGAGGGGTGAGCTTTGGAAAGGAGGACGGATACTTCCTGTTCCTGCTGGAGTGACCCGCAGGTCTGAGGAGGAGTGAGGGAGAGAGAAGGCGGAGAAAGCGAGTGAGTATGATATGAGACGGTAGCAATGAAAGCACAGGAGGAAATGTGTTGGGAATAGAGTTAGTATGAGAATGAAATATTGATTAATAGACCTTTACAGGGAAGTTTGGCCTAGTGTGTCTTGGGTCGCTATTTTACCCATGATGCTTTTTTTTGAAGGGTTGCTTGACTTTTACAGGTTTTCATTCACAGGGTTTCTTTACAGGTCATTGCGTTTGAATCTTATCTACCACTCAAATCCAGTCATGTTTTTGTACTATACTACATAGGGCAAACACAAGGTCATACCTTTATATTTGTAACATTGTCATATTTTAGGGAAATTTGAAATATTTCACATTGATATTTGACATTTTTCAACGTCG
Organism: Tiaroga cobitis; assembly: GCA_030578255.1. Taxonomy (NCBI): domain Eukaryota; kingdom Metazoa; phylum Chordata; class Actinopteri; order Cypriniformes; family Leuciscidae; genus Tiaroga; species Tiaroga cobitis. The sequence goes on from CM060603.1 coordinate 28,728,190, forward strand.
TATCATGATATCGAAGCTTTATCCTTCACAAGCAGTTGTAATTATGTCAGGAAAGAATCTGCAGTCGCACATGCCAGCCAAAAGAGGGCAACATGATTTCAGAATTCCTCCACATACTAGGACAGAACAGCGTCTAGAGGGTTAATCGTGTAAGTAACAAAAATTTACATTTGCATTTGGAATGGCTTCCCTATTCTGTCAGTCGGCAGTTCAAAGCAGTTCAACACTCTTGGCGACAAAGGAAGGTGTTGTCACATGTGTGAGATATTCCGGGGCTGAAATGAAGTTGCTCACCATCAGCGTGTCATAACGGAAGGACATCTCCTCTGTGATGACTGAATGAAAACAAAAGAGAAATGACATTAACCTATCATTGCTGAAACAACCTGCTGTCAAGAGATAGTGTAGCCTGTGATCATTAGGTCCATTATATTTAGGCTGTTCCGGTGTTTAAGAGTGATGTGATTTAATTAGGTTTTTTTTTAAGTCAGCGTAACATTAATGTAGATTTAGCAGATCTTGGAAACGCTGGTGATATTACATTCCAGATTCGCCATTATCACTCATGAGCTTTTTCAATATAACTGCACATGTGCTTTGCATCAATCAAACAAAGGCTAATATTCACAGCAGAATTATTATGGCAAGATTTTTCTGCTTCTTGCTTCCAACTAAGAGTGTTTTGACAGAATACAGCAAATACTTACTTTTGCATTGTAAGTGTATAAATGCACACATGTACACATATGCATGTATCTGTGTGTACTTTTCTGTTTGTGAAAAAGACATTGCAGCATCTATATATGGACTGAACGTGTTTGGTGCATGCATGTATGTTTGGTGCATAATTTTCTTTATATGTGGTTGCTCAGCGCAACCTGCATCTCATATGCAAACACATTTTTTTAAAAGAAATTGACCGCCTGTTTTAACACAGGCTTCTTCTTATGTGAGTTGACAGTCAACTGCAGAGGGGTCAATTACACTTCAGTCTCTGACCAGCAGAGGGGGGCCTTTCCAGTCTGGGCAAGCAAGAGGTCATTTTTGTGGGTGAATTAAACCTTTTTTTGCTTTTAGACAAATGAGCATGTTATTTATTTACATTAAAAACATGGCATTTAAAAAAATAAATGTAACTCGTAAATACATTAGTTGAAACAAAAAATATACATCATATAAGATGAGTTGTATTGTAAATTTAATGCTTATAATTTAGATGCATTTATTATTATTTTTTTAATGCATAATCAAGATTATTATTATTATTGTTACTACTATTATTCATTTCTAATAATTTATTCATTACAAATAAATTGCTCCCGTTTTACACATTTTACAAAATCATTTTTTTTCTTTACTATTTTAGTCTAATAGTTTTATTCTCCATTCAATGCCTCGCGTTCAATCTCTTATCGCTCCTGTCAGTATTATTTCCATAACAGTAATACACTTGTAGAACAATTCAATTAGGCTGGACATGCTGTACAATTAGGTTTTCCTGTTATGGAATTTAACGGTAAATTACTTGCATATTTCCCGGTCATTTGCAAGTATGCAGGGCCCATTTCATCTGTCTCTGAATAGGACTGGAGAGAAATCACACTGCTATCCTTTTCCCTTCAAGCCTGAAACCAGCGGCTCGACATTAAAGAACTAAAGGTCAGACAAAACTCTTAAAGTTGAAGGTGACCTATCTGAGCCTCATTTAAACTTCCTGTGGCAGTGCAGTTCTCCAGATCACTGTGATTATGAAACGACTGTTTTATCAATATCATCACTGCCCTTTGCGGATGCAGCCGTGCTTGTGAGATGCAGATCTCTCACAGAATGTCACATTAAACAGGTTTACAAACACTCTGTCTGATTATAAATTGAGTAAACGCGTGTTCCTGCGTGCATCCCTGTGATAACTAATTATGAAACTTTAGTTTTTTCTTCGTTTTTTTTGTTTGTTGTAACTGGGTTAAAGTGTGAATGTGAGATTTGCTGATGTCGGCATTTAGTATTTTTAAAGCAACAACAAAGAAGCGCGTGCTTGTTTCTTTGCATTAAGCTAATTGATCGCTGCATGCTTTTGACTGATATGCAAACCGTTGTTTTGTAGTAAATTTATTCAAGTGAAATCTAGCTGCTAGAATATTCAATCGACTGTAAACACATGCACATTTTTTTTTATCTTTGCAGGATACCTTTAATTAAGCTCACTTGAAAGTAGATTATCTGTCTTTATTTTTGAGTTGTATAACACTCAAAACACGCTGAAGTCTATTAGCACGTTCGCACAAAACGTTCCAGAAGCTTTTTTGTACGCCTTTCCTCCTCGTTTCTAATTGCCGGCTGATATTTTAGCCCTCTGAACTGAATCGAAGCTATTCTTGCCACAAGCCTGTTCGCTGTGTGCCACAAATGTACGTGGCTTTTCTCAGTCTACCCGTGTAGACCGTCGCGGAGAAGCACATTTCTTCTCTTCGCTGTTACTGACATGACACCTTCTCCTCAGCACGGATCCAGGGATGTGTCTAATCGGCGCTGGCAGAACACTCTCTGCTTAATTTTATCCATAATGGCTGTGAGGGGTGAAATGATACTTTAAAGAGGATAGAGAGGGAGCGAGAAGGAGAGCGAGAGACAGTGAGAAGGAAAAGGGAAAAAAAGAGAAGAGAACTTGAAGGTGATTAGTTGTTCTGGAGAATCTTGGCTGTGGAGGCAGGAACACTAATCCTTGCTTTGGTTGGAGCCATTTTGCGCAATAGGTCCCTGATTCCGCCCCCTCTCAATTTTAAGACCCGTGTCAAGCTCAAGCTCCTCTCCTGCGCCTCGCTGCTCTCATTTCCTATGCCTTCTGGCGAAGCCTGCTATTTATAAGAAATCATTTTTCTTCTTGCTTTTATTTAATTCTTTCCTACTTGTTTGATTTTCTGCCCTGCTTAGGAAGGTGGCCAGATGAGTGGCAGGGATCCAGAGGGTTCCACCGCTCGCATTCTCACACCCAGAATCCTCTGTTGCGGCCCAGCTGCCTCTCTGAGCCTCATGAACACAACAACGCATGCGCATGCATAGTCTCTAGTAATCGTATAGTAATCTATATAGCCCAGAGCTCACTGTTCGAATGCCTTTGTTAAAAGCGCTGCCTTTCTTTTGCTGTGGTGCTATAGGCTTCTAGACTGGTTGCGAGCGGGCTGACAAGCGCTCTGATCCAGATCATATTATGTTTTTATTGATAGGTGCATCCTCATCAAAGTAGAGCTTTAGGCAGTTTCTCGTCATTGGCTTTGAATGCGCGCATGTTTTAGAACTAATGTATTGCCTGATTCAAGCCTGATTTTAATTGCCTGAGTGGACTTTTTGCTGTGATATCTATTGATATATTTATTATTTGGAGCATGTCTACAAAATAGGCAGTTTAACATTCTTCAGGAATAGAGATGGTATGTCTTTAAAGGAGTTTGTAACATAAAACAAAACCTGGAATTTGGTGGGAGGTTAAGTTTTTTTTTGAGGAAGTGAAGTTCTCATTGCAGGTCACTGCATGTTCGAATCCTCATGCGAGGCTTGCATTAGGAAGATGTTGAAACGTATTGAACAGCGAATGCTGAATTACCTGCTGTTGAAACGTTTTGTATAGCAGGAGTTTTTATTGTGGTTTCACCTTTTTTTTCTTCCTCACCTCCACAGTCAGTAAAATTAATTTCCCTGACCTTCGAGCACTCAGAGCAACAGGGCTCAAATTCCACATATTACTATTGTGGCTTTTTATATTTACTATGAAATGCATGAAACAGGATAATGAGGGCTCAGGGAATCAACTTATTGATTTTTGTTTCAAGGCTAGAAATAATAATTAAAGACAGAACAAACCGGCACATGGTCCTTGGTTGTATGGTTTCAGAAATAAATTTGTGTTTAAAGTGCTATTTTTGTGAAGAAATATGTACTGGTTACATATAAACCAGTGGTAAGGTGTGTTAAGGTGGTAAAGTTGATGCTACTATGCAGTATTTAGAGCTGTAGTAAAACACTGAATTTTGTGGGGAAAAAGTGATTATTTTCTTCCTAATCCTATAGCCATAGTAATTTTTTTTTAGAGTTTCATTCTTTAATGAAGCTAAAAATCAAAAGTAGACGATTTTTGAGAATGGCTAACATTTTTTTTCCCCAGACACTATCTGAAAAACATTTAGTGTGTGAATAAGTAAACTTCAGTATACGCATGCATACATATACATAAACGTTTTTTTTTTTAGACAAACTATTTCAAATGTTAAAAACATAGATGAAAAATTAACTATACCATTGTTGTAAATAAGTAATGTTTTATAATTTTTGATTGTTTGTATTAGGGATGCAAATTATCGATTAATTCATCAATCGTTAGTTGATCGACCTTATCGATCGATTAACGATTAACTGATAAGCGGCTATTTTCCTGAGAATGTAGATTTCTCATGGTATCAATAGTGTCTTTAACATAAAAAGCTAAATATTGCTTATATACTGAATAAAAATGCATGTTATATTGCTCAATTGATGTTTTATTGTAACAGTTGGGATACGGTACAGAAAATGGCATTTATGTAGTTTAACAAAATAAATTATGCACAGAAAATTAAAATACATAAAAAATAATTGAGCACTGGCTCACCTGTTGCCTGTGAAACATTAAGCAACATAAAATACATTTGAAATAAAATTCTATATGGGTAGGCTTAGCCTACGCCTACATATAATAATCTAAACTATTTGCATGAAAAACTTGAAACATTAGCAGCAGCATTTATAATCCCCCTTGGTCTGAGAAAGGTAAAAGTAAAATTACTAGACCTGGAAGCTTCAAATATAGAACTAAACACAACTTAAATCATCAGGAAGGTGACAGTAAAATCAGAGGGCAGAGTTTCCCATACGTTCATTTAGTTGTAGCGGCCCGCCACAATATCAACGCTGATCGCCACACATTGATTTTCGATTATTATTTTTTTTACTAAGCCTATTTAAAATCGTATTTGATTGCAGAGCACCGTAGCGCATTTGCGCAGCACTACCTCTCGCGCTCTCACTCACCTGTACCTCTCGCTCTCTCTCTCCGTCATGGAACACCGCTGCACAAATCTGTCCAACACAGCGCTGTTAATGTTTGAGGCCCAGCTTTAAAAAAAGTTATTAGCCAGCATGCAAGGAGCCAAGCTAATAAGGAGAGCTAAGTTATTGTTAGAATACAGCTGGATTTCCGAGGTTAGCACGCTGTATATAGCTGGTAGTCCACTCCGTTTTGACCGCCTCATGTTTGGTTTCTTTTTTGCCGCCTCAAGTTTGTGTCGGGTCTCTCGCATGAGAATCTCGTGTCACATTCGCAATGTTCAATTAGCCGACAATTAATTTAATTTAAAGGGTTAGTTCACCCAAAAATTAAATTAAGTCATTAATTACTCACCCCCATGCTGTACCAACCCCGTAAGGCCTTCGTTCGTCTTCGGAACACAAATGAAGATATTTATGATTAAATCTGAGAGGTTCATGACTGCTACATAGGCTCCCTAAGGGAATGAAACTTGACGGCCCAGAAAGTCATTAAAGAAAATGTTTAAATATTCCATGTCGCAACAGTGGCTCAACTATAAGTTTATCAAGCGACGAGAATACTTTTTGTGCGAAAAAACAAAAAAAAATAACGACTTTATTCGACTATTCCTTTTCTTCCTTGTAGGCCTGAAACGAGACTTCAAGAGATTTCCACGACGCATGCGCGAGAATTGCGATCTCCTTCAACTACTTCAGTTCAGATAAGTTCTCACGCGTGCGCGTCGTGGAAATCTCTTGAAGTCTCGTTTCTTCATTTGTGAATATCTTCATTTGTGTTCCGAAGACGAACGAAGGCCTTACGGGGTTGGTACAGCATGGGGGTGAGTAATTAATGACTTAATTTTCATTTTTGGGTGATCTAACCCTTTAATCGAGTAAATTCTTGTCGACAATTAATCGATAATCGATTAACCGTTTACACCCCTAGTTTGTATTGCTATGGTTTAGTAAAAAGAGATTATTTAACCAGGTAGGCTATAGAGTATACATCACCAGGTGTCATCTATAAAACATTAACCATACTGCTGTGAGAAAAAAGAAACACTTGTGTTTATCGGTCCATTAATAATATAATGATTTGAGTAATGTTTTCAACACCTCCATTGAGTGAAGCCATGAAGTCTCTATTTCAGAGTGTTGTCTTGAAGCGCTGCTCCACTGTTCTTGCCAGCCACTTCCAATCAATCGCCCAACGACGGGCAGAAGTGGCAGGAAAGAATTAATGAAGGAAAAGTTTTCAGACCCGGTGTCACTTCATGCCAAGAAAGTTTGTCTGAAACCCTAATGTGCACTGGAGACGACCGGGGAGGGGGAGGGGGTGGGGAGAGCAGTGTCCGCTGAAAGATATTGATATAGATTTTAATAAATGTACAGGCGATGACACCTAAAATGCCACTTCCACAATGCAGTTTGACAGTGTATTTGTACTAATAACCCCTAAGAGTGTAGATGAAATAGTGGCTGCTCCACTGTAGCCATGATTAATGTGGCTGAAGTAATTAAATTCCATTAGGCCCCGGGATCACCTGCCAGTGGAAGCGGGTGGCGGGCCACGGTGAGACAGCCATCCTGGACCCAGAGACTAATGCTTTTTAAAGCAGCGCTCCCAATCCCGGCCAAGGATACGGTAACGGAGGACATCTGCTCCCCGTTGATGGCTGAAGGTATTGATGCATTGGATCATTAAGGGGGAGGGGGGGCGCTTAGCGGATGGTACCAGCGCAAAGCTGTGTTTTCGCTGTTGACAGGAGAGATGCACCAGAAGAAATGCGTGTGCCGTGTCTGTGCTGGCAGAGCGCTGTAATCTCTGGGCGTGGAAGGCAGCAGAAGCCTGGCTGCGGGCTGTAGCGTTGCAAGGCTCAGTGGGAGTAGCTTTGCTCTGGGTACAACATTGGACTGTTGTTGTTGCTTTTTTTTTTTCTCCAGCGGTACTCTGTCCTCCCGGTAGATGGGTACGGCACCGCCCCCCACGTTCCCTGCTGTTTTGCAGCAGATTCCCGAAGACTGGCATCATTGCTAGCGGAGAGAGGCCCGTGCCCTTTGCAAATGGCTACAGTAATGACCCACTTGGGAGGCAGCGGGTCGCTGTGGATGTGGATGTGTCCAGGTGCCACAACATAAGCATTTCATTAAATATTGAAGCGACTGCTTTCAGTTATTGAGGCGGAGGGAAAAAAAATTTGGCCACATTCCAAAAGTGACTAAACGTATGTGAGATGCGAACATCTCTCTCTCGTTCTCTCTTTTTCTGTCTCCTCTCTCTAATCACTTTCTGGTTTTACTTGACCTTTCTTCTGCTAATTAGTTGCCTTCTTGAAATGCATTATGGGTAATCTATCTTGGGCGATCCAGCTTCCCCCCTCTTCTCGCTCCGGTAATCACTCCAAACGTATGAATGATTTATTCAGCGGAGCTATTTCTCACAATCTTAAAATACACAAACCATAAAATACAACCCAATTATTACCTCACGCCTACAAAAACCGGACCTGGGCCCGCGCCTGTGTTGTGTAATTGTGGTGACATTGAAGGAGAGAGAGTTATCTGAGGTGTGCACGAGCAGAAGTGGGCTGAAACTTGCAGCTGCAGATGAGAGCGGTAATGTAAGGTGTTGAGATGTGTAAACTCGTGCCCATGCTGTGTTAAATGCTGTGTGTGCGGTGGTCTGTACGCGTATAGTTTTACATGGGCTGAGGAAAGAGCTACGTCCTTGTTACACACTCGGAGCAAAAGCAAAAACAAAAAGCCTTATGAGATGCAAATCGTTATTCAGCAACCCTGCTACTCTATGGATAAAGTGATATTTGTGTGGGTTTTTTTCATCATTTTGACCTTTCGTTTTGTAAAAAAAACATTTTAAAGCTGCAGTCCGTAGCTGTTTTGGGGTTAAAAATGATCCCAAATACATGTTTGAGAAAATACATAACCAGCCAGTGTTCAAAACTATCTGCTTGCCTTAGCTCGATTCAAAGCGGTAGATGGTGGATTTCCGCGGGAGATTCGAGCATGTCTTTGCGTCATCACGTCACATCTGTACACATAAAGAAGGAGTCTCGGCTAGTAGGCTATGTTGCGTGTGAGGATGCTGGAGGTGGAGATTTATAGCCTTTTCTCACAGCACTTGATATAATTAAACTTATCAATTTGATGGCGGATCCAGAAAGGTTCAAACGACAATCACCAGTGACAACAGATTCAACCGTTGTAAAATGCAAAAGACTTTGTTCGGACTTCGGAGTGACTACAGAAAAAAAGAGACTGCAACCGGACCATGCGAAAACAAGGATACATATCGGAAGGACCTTACTCACGCAATGCTGACGTTGTTAACATTAACAATTTGAGAACAAAGTATAATTCGCACGGTTTTGCGTGATATGATAACTTATAAGCGATTGTTAGATTTAATCTGCAATGTCAGAACCAGAACAAAAGTGGATGTTGTTCAGATGACATTTCCCGGTGAAAATTCTTATGTTGGTCATACTTCCAAAAATAATAATCTGTGATTCTGAATGCAAGTATCGACATCGGCGCAGTGACTGACAGCCACAGTCTCCTCAAACATTGTGTTCATCCGTGCTGTGCCGTGTCGAAGTACAACTCATGTAAAGTTGATAATTTCGCGAATGACTGCAATAGCAGATTTCGAACAGAGATGGCGACAAAGAGGAAAAACTGCGGACTGCAGCTTTAATATATTAATATATTTTAGTTTAGTAATTATTATGGTAACACTTTAGAATACTGTTCCTTCATTAATGAATAACTACACAATAACAAATGAGTAACGCACTATAAACATTCTAGTAACTACTATTAACTAACAAGAAACTCTGATTAACAAATTACTAAGTAATAGCGCTCAGTCAAATGTGGTAGTTCACTTTTAGCTAATCAGTAACTACTATTACAAAAATATAGATTTTGTAAGATTTTGAATAGTAATTCCTTCCGATGGATTTGGTAACACTTTAGTCATTACTAGTGTGTTTCCATGATCTTCTCTTTAGAATACCTATCCAAATAATTAATAGTTCCTTTAGAAAGATGTAGTAACACTTGATTCATTAGTCAAGTCACCTTTATTTATATAGCGCTTTTTTACAATACAGATTGTAATCATTACTAATATAGGTTACCATTAGAACCTATATATAGTAGTTCTTAGTCTTCAGTGATGTATGAAACATATTGGTTACAGATTAGCTAATAGTGAACTACCACATCCGACCGAGCGCTATTACTTGGGCTACTAATTTGTTAATCAGAGTTTCTTGTTAGTTAATAGTAGTTACTAGAATGTTAATAGTGTGTTCATTTGTTCCTGTCTAGATATTCATTAAGGAACAATATTGTTAAGTGTTACCATTTATTATTATTAGTTTTTTTGTTGAGTAAATTCACCTGCAGTTCTTGTTACCTTTAATGCCAAATGAGAGGTTATTTGTGCACTTGTTTCGTTTCTGAACGAATTGTGTGTTTGATACGTGTGCCCACTGGAAGTGGGTACAGCAGATGTGTGGCGCTGGGGCCCCCGGCTGCTGCCAGCTCCTGGGATCCTGTGTTGACAAGTGCCTTCAGGTGCACAACACTCCCCATTACACACATAACAGAGTTAGTCCCTGACACGGAACCAGAGCCAGGGAACACAGTTAGAGCCCTGTGTGTGCGCGCATGTGTGAGAGTTTTAAACATGATGAATTGGGAAGAAGAGTTTGAAATGCGCAAGAATTGTTGGTTGTAAACCAATACTTGTTCTGAAAGTATTGGACAACAACAGACATTCGGTGTTGAGAAACTTGGCCTGCACAGTCAAATGAGGTAAGCGCCAAAAAAACCTCCAATTTAATTGTGATGGCCTTCACACTAGCAGTTTAGTTAGAAACAGAGCACATTTGTCATATGTAAACTAGTCACATAAAAATAAAATGTTTTAGTTTTTTTTAAATATAATATATTTGCAGAAATTATTTTTACAAAGATAAACAAAAATGAATTAACTCTAAACTATTTTATTTAATATTAAATCCAATAAACACATTTTAGTACCTACTTTAAGAATGTGTGTTGAAGCCCTGTTTGTTTAAAATATCAATGACAAATTAGATAGTGCTGTGTATATATTTGTTTAATTTTTACCATTATCTATTTGGTGTTAATACTAGATCTTCAAAGTGTTACTGAATCTGTCTGAATGGAAGACAGCATTGTTTCCCTGAGAATTATATGTGTGGGTCTCCATATGAATATGCATCAATTAAATCTGAAATAAAGAGAAAGAACAATTTATTGCTCTAAGGATTTATTCAATTTAACTCTGTAATTGCTTGCAATTCACTTGCTCATTATAGTACAATTTAGTGCATTTAACAGCAGCTGTTATAGAGTTAATGACAAGAGCTATAGGGAGGATCTACATTATCTCAAATGACTCTGTGCAAGGTGTAATTCCACACTCAAACACTCATTCAGCATACAGGAACACATGAATGAGGTATAAAGTGAGTGAACATTTTAAAATAGAGAGTGAGGGAGCAATCATGGATTTCTTTACTTGAATAACAATTAACTGATGTAAGCTATTCCAAGAATGGATCATATGTACTTGATTCAAAAAACATTCTGAAAACATTTGTAGGACACAATTAGCAGCTAACAGGGTCTGATATAATCTCACAAAAATGAATCATGAGCAGCACAACAAATACTATCATATACAATTTAAACTATATTGTACAATTTAATGAACAGAAATATATACGTAATTGTCATTAGAATATCACAGGCCTACTTCTTGGGCCATTATGACTTTTTTTTTTTTCTCAACAAAATATTATTTAAAATTTCTTTCTTTTGATTTAGGGGTGTAATGTTGTATGACCAATACATGTTCTTGACAGGTTTTGTGAAGTTCACAACTAATGATGATTATCAGCAGTAATAATATATCCCTTTTGATGCTTGGAATTGCATTTGAGCTGACATCCTTTAATAGTATTGTTTGGTCATCAAATTGACTAGTCTGTATGGTATTTCATATCTAGATAGATTATTGTGGTTGTTCATGTATTGTGGTTGTTCATGTATTGAATCTTGTATGTATGAACTTCTCTCTCTCTCTCTCTCTGTGTGTGTCAGTCACTATTCTAAAGGTGTTCAGACTGTGTGAACTGACTGTTAAGATGCCTTTGAGCAGTGGCCGTATTTTCTGTCTGATTGTTTACCACTCCCCCCCCTCTCTCTGTCTCTCTCTTTCTCTCTGCTGTAAGTCTAAAATTTTAATTATGCTGCCTGACAGGCTCAGTGCATGATGCACGGCCATGCATCCATCACAGAGCGAGGGCCAGTGGCGGCCCATGCCTTGCCTGGTTCCTGAACGCCGGAGCAAGGGCTGAGCAGCAGGTGCCATATTACTGTGTACAGAAAAGCAATTAGGAAGCATATTGGATGAATGAGGAGTGCATTAATATTAGCGAGTACATTTGTCAGTGGGCTTGATGCGAGTCTTTTTCTTTTCTTTATGCAACATTAAGATTGTGGCGCTCATAAATTCTCTGCTTAAATTGCCATCTGTTTCCCTGTCAGGGCACTCTGAGACTCTGAGAAGAGAGGAGGAGGATAGGAAAGTTTTCTTCTTTCCTCTCTCTCTCTCTCTCTCTCTCTCTCTCTCTCTCTCTCTCTCTCTCTCTCTCTCTCTCTCTCTCTCTCTCTCTCTCTCTCTCTCTCTCTCTCTCTCTCTCTCTCTCTCTCTCTCTCTCTCTCTCTCTCTCTCTCTCTGCTCACTCCCTGTCCTCACTCTTGTCCCTCACTCACTCACTCACTCACTCACTAAATATTAAAATTTTGCGATTGTTCACTCATCCTCATGTCAAAAGGAAAGTTTAACTGGATGTGCATGCTGCTCTTTTCAATGCAATGTGAGTGAATGGTGACCAGTCAGGCTCCAAAAATGACAAAAAAGCATAATAAAACTGCTTTCAAATCTCATTCACGTATTATATTCAAATTGGGCACATGTGTCAAGATGTCGTCAGGATGTAGATGATGCCAAATGTCATTGCTTCCTAAGTATCTCGCAACTGAACGTGATGTTCCAATTTTTTAAATGTGCATATTTAAATCACACTAATGAGATTTGAGAGGAACATTATAATAAATAAATATGCACTCGAAATTCAGTCTGTCCCTCATACAAAGGGACCAAAATTTAGCCGAACACCAAAACATTTTTAATAATTCATTTTGAGTTATTGGGTAATTGGACTACTTGTGCCTTTCAAGGTGGCATGTTCTCAAGTTCAAATGCGTCATCACCAGAGAATTGCTAAGCAAACACCACTGTTTCGGTCTATGCTTCCTGCCTGTTTCACCCAAATATTTTCACTGCTGAAATTTCTATTTCACTTCCATTGTATGGAAAAGAGGAGCCATGATAATCTACAAAATATATCATTTTGTATTTACCGGGAGAGAGAAATGCGAGAGGGAGAGATCATTCTAGTTTGGAACAACATGAGGGTGAGTAAGTTACATGTAAACTCGTATTCGTTCAACCTTTTGCTCGTTGTTTGAGCCCGGTCGGAATACCTAAATCAGATTTGTTTGCATTTTTCTTGTAGAGGAGATATTTTTAAGTCGATTTTATATTTAATTAAGTCAACATGCGGACTGTAAAATATTCCTTGGCAAGAGCATGTTAAAAGCACGGATTAAACTGGTGTGGCTTTTGGGGAAAAGGAAAACTGTCTGTCCTCCCTTTTTTTTTATTGTCTTTAACCCGGAGAGGAAGAGCTGCTCGTCGCTCACTCTTTTTGGCACGATGGCCACATTCTCAGGGCTATCATCTCAATAACACGGACGGCTTAATGACGGCAAGTCCAAGTGCTGTCACAGGGAGATTACTGTCAGTGCGTCCCATGCCCGCAGGGGATGTGGGGGTGTGCTGAGCTCGATTGGAGGGGGGCAAGGGGGGATAGCATAGAACCCCATGATAATTAGCCAGCCTGCAGTGTGCGTAAAGCAGTCTGAACAGCCAGTAGAGCGGCAGAGAGGGCAGCGTGTTCACTCTTTGTGTATCTGTTCTCTCTTCCTTTGACTTCAACTCAGCCCAGTCGAGTGAGACTGCTGGGAGTGGTACTTGGGCACTGTTACAATGCTTAAGACAGGTATAGCGGGTAACTGGTGACTTAGCAGACAATATGTGGTTCTTTGCAGCCAATTTGATTCGAGCATGTAGATTACTTGAAGATATTAGTGCAGTGTTGAAAAATCAGTGCCTCTATGGAGCTGTCATGTGGCTTTGAACAACAGATCACATGTCATTAAACATCCACGACCCCTACCAGCACTATCATCGCGGGCTGTTAATATACACCCTTCAAATGCACACAACTTGGGTGAGGATTTCTGTACACTCTGGGCTTTGTTTGCTCATTTTAATGCGAGTCAGTGGCCGCCAAATCTGACCCTCCAATGCGGTTGCGTTCACGCTGACTGCCTGTTATTAAAACAATTTCCCTTTTGAGAATTATATTCAAATAATTCTGTTGCCAGTGTTGTCAGCCAGCTACGATTTAACTGACTTGTCAGTAGCTAGCTGCCATAATCTGTATTACAGGCACTGGCACAGAGATTAAAGATCAAGAGATTTTAGAAAACTGAGAGGAAAAAAAGAAAAAGAGAGTTTGGACATTTATGTGGCAGAATTCCTCTGTAAATAGACATTAAATGTGGATTACTATTAAAAGGCCTCCTTGCATGAGGTTTATGCTTGGAACGCTGCGGTGTCCTATTTGAAAAGAGAAGACAAACTTGCCATATTCTCTATTTACTTAGTATTTCTCTTTTATATTATTTAATTTTATTGGCTTATGGATCACCTTAAAGTAGACTTACTTATAAGGGATTTACAATATGACTTGGATCATTGAGAGAGCCAGACCCAGAATTGGTTTAATCTAAATGTTGAACTATAAATCAATTATAATCAAATATAGCTATGTTGTTGTTGATGCTTTTTTCCCTTCACAACAATTAAACGGTTTTTCACTTCAAAAGCGACATGGTTGGCGAAAATATATAATATAGCCTAGATAAAGGGATGGGGTTGGTAAGAATTTTTTTATTGTTTTTGAAAGACAAAAGAGCCATTACACCAGTCATCAGTGTCACATGATCCTGAAATCTTTCTAACATGCTGCGTAATATTTTATTTGAAGATATGATACTGTGATTTTTTTCAGGGTTATTTGATGAATAGTAAGTTTAAAAGAACATAATTTTTAAAATCTTTTGTAACATTATAAATGTATTTGCTGAATCAAATGATTCATTCTTTATTTTAAGCTTACTTCCTATTTAATACTTCTTGGACAAAGCAACAGTCATAGATACAAAAATGTTTGTACTATTTTGGATTTATTATTTGTCAAGTCACTGTGACTGGCAAGCTGAAAATTCATAATAATTCTATTCAAGGGGGTTTCAGTCTCTCTGAAATCTGTTATTAACTGTTCTCAACACTCAAAATCTATTATTGCCACAGATACAGGTCCTAGGTCTCTTTCAATTTGGTTTGGTGTACATTGGAAAGAAAGAAATGTCAGTCAAAAAAGATTTGATCCTCACTTAAATGAAATATATATTCCTCCTATAATATATATAATATATAATATATATACTCCTAATATTGCTGAAATGCACATTGTTTATTTAATTTCATAGCCATATAACATTCAACTAGCCCCTGCAACAGTGTACAGTAAGTTATGATTCCTCAGTTCTGGGTATAAAATTTAGAAACCAGAGCTCTTGGATCATGCGTACCCCTGACATACAGTGTCTGTTAAAGCTCATAGCAGCGTATCTCTGTGTGTGAGTCCACAATTGCAAGTACCCGAGGCTTGTCTGTCTTTGGCATAAATCACATTGGTAACAAGACCAAGTTTATCTCTCCTGTAGTGCGACTGAAGCTCTCAACAGGTCTGTGCATGATCCGGTGCTATTACGCTGTCTAATACCTTCTCATTGTTATTCATGGACTATAACATGGCTCTTTTTTTTTCCTCCGCTCTTGCCTTCCCTCACAGCTCCATTTATGAATTGCTGTAACCTCTTTTAAGAGTGCCGTCTAATTGATCTAATTCAGCGCTAACGGATGTTCTCTGTTATTACAGATGATCTTGGAGGCAAAGTTGGTAAAAGCATTAATAATCTGCACTCGTTGTGCAGTGCCGTGGCACGCCTGAACGTGCCGGGGGGTAATCATGCAGTCTATAGGGGGCGCATGAAGCCATTAATAATATTAAGGAAGATTGTTCGGCCCACAGTCACTCACCTAGTCTAAATGGAAGGCTGTAGGTGGGATTCAATGCAATACCGGCAGTACCAGATACAGCAAGCCACAAACTCACACCGGCGTGTTCAATATCCTCTTTCTTCATGTTTTGTACCTGACATCCTATTGGAAACCCACACTCCACTCAAAAGAGCAGTTGTTCAACACCATGATGATGGTCTGGGACTCCTCTACACCACGAAGCCAGGATCTCTTCTCAAATCTCTCATGAGAATTGTTTGCTAGCTTGGCGAAGGTTGTTTGATATTTCCTAGCTGATCTCGACTTTCTTCTCTCTCTCCTTTGCCTCCTAATTTGCAGTATGATGACAATAACTTGCACGACAGCCTTAGGGAGACCTTTCGAAATGCTGCCGGCCGCCCACTCCCGTCAAGGTCGCCACTAAAAGGCGTCTCACTCTTCTCCTAGTGGCTTCTCCTTTGCGCAGACTCGTCGGCTAGCCCTGAAAGATATAATTTTCTTCAAATGCACCTCACGGACTAGTTTGTCTATTTCCGTGGTGCCCTTTCCAATATGAGGCAGAGACTCTACATAGCAGCGACTTGCGCAAATCACACAGCAGGGCCGGGATCTGAGAGGGACAATTTGCCAGCTGTATGCATGAGTAAGCAGGGAATTTCTCCATCCATTTAGAGTGACCAGACAGCTCCCTGACAAGAAGATGAGAGAGAGAAAGAGAGAGAATGTAGAATCACTTTTGCTCCCTAACACGGTCCTGTGAGGGAACTGCCTTCAGATGGCTTTTGCCATGTCTGATCTTTCTCCCTGGCCAAATCTGGTTTTCTATAATCTCTGCTGGTGCTTTGTGACAGGGTAGGGAGCCCATTAAAATTCCGGGAGTTATATTGGTCATATGCAAGTATATATTCTTTATTTCATGATTTTGCAGGTACTGTGGGGACACAATACTTCAAAAAGTAAGTGCAAAATACTATATATTTATACTTCACATAGTGTTGGGTCTGAGTCCACCTTGTCGAGTGAGAGTCCAGTCCAAGTTCTTAACCAATTGATATTGAGATGTTTATCTTATCTTAATTGTATGTTGTTACTTTTTTTTTCATCTTTCATGTTATGCATGATGTGGAATCGACTGTACTCGAAAAATATGTTCATTGTCAAGTTCATTCATAATTACACTCGAGTCCGGACTTGATTCCACACAGCTTTGCCATCATGGGAATAAATTGCATTTTTAAATATATTAAAATAGAAAACAGTTATTTGAAATTGTGCTTCGTTCCCACCCTTCTGAATTATGTTGCATTGATAAGGGGTTATCACAAACTAAGGGTACGTTTACACAACAATGATATGCTTAAAACGGAGACGTTTTTCCTTTGAGTTTTTCACGTACAGACGACACCATTCTCAAAACAATTCCCATTCACACGGATCCGCGAAAACGACTAAAAACACTGTATTCTGCTGCCAGGCCATTAGCTGGTGATGAAACACTATAGACTGAACATGTAATGACGTCATCGTCTTCACAGAAGATTCACATTTTTGTTGTTTACACGGAGACCGTTTTCCAAAACTTTGCTTTTTCAGGCACCAAAACGCTGTTGTCTGGTAAATGAATGGCCAAAATGTAAAAAAGTTTTACGTTTTTAGTTGAAAACGGTGACGTGTAAACAGCCCCAAAGACTGTTAAGTTGTGCTATCTTTCAATAATATATAGTGAATTTAAGTTGTTGCAGATGAAACCGGTTAAAACTTGAATGGGCGATGAGGTCTTAAAATGTATGGAAAGAGTCTTACAAAAGGTCTTAAAATGTATTAAATGGAACTCCATGATTCCTGTATCCCTGTAGTGGTATGGTTATCACTGTCAGAATTAATGCTGTCATGCAAAACAATGAACCACCTGCGATAGTGAGAAAAACAAAAGCTGTGTTTCACCTTTCACTTTTTAGAGGCAAGTGCAGTTGGTGATTACTTTTCTGCTGGATTGGCAAATTACTGGCTTATTTTGGTTTTCCATTTTTCATGGGTTAAATAGACTTTTATAACAACATGGTTATAGTGCTGACAAAATAAGTGTCTTATTCAACATTATTATCTCGGAAAGATCTTAACCTGTCCGTAAAAAAAAAAAGTACATCAGTTATGATGAACCACACATGCCAAGCTTATATATCTCCAATTCTACAGGGATTTTTACATGTGCATGTGGTTTGGTCCTTAATCCCTCAAAACCACATACACTTTCTATGTTGGAATGTTCCATGCTGGGAATGTTGTGTTGAATGTGGCTGTCAAGACAGCTGCAGTATTTAAACTGGAAAACGTTTTGTAATTGTTGAACCACTTGCTGAAGAGCAAAGCCCCTGTCTGCCTGTTGAGGTGTCAGGATTAGCATGGACATTAGGACAATATGTGCATTTTATACTCGCATAATAGTTTCACATTGAGTTGGTGGAGTAAAGAGTGGCTATTAGGGGCGTAACAATATATCTTGTCACAATATATCGCAAAACAAAAATGCAACAATATGTATAGTGGATAGTGACAATATGTATTGTGTATAGTTGACCCAAAGTGAAAATTACTGGGTGAGAAAAAAAAATCAAGTTTACAAAGTTTTAGCGTCAGTACTACATTACACTACTATATAATGTTGAATATAATGTATAATAATGCAATGGGGGAATATTTGTGGGTCCTGATAATGCCAAATGTCTTATGTTACCAGTAAAAAGTGGCCTACATTTATTTTAAATATATCTAGTCAGTGACAGGGTGCAAGCATATTCGTCTAAAATAATTCTGTATTTTCAGCTTCAGAATCATGAATATTTGTATTCTGGTGTCACCATTGTCCGGTGCATTGGGTTACCAGCACCAAGTCCAAGCCTATTCATTTACACCCACAATGTAATATCAAATTTAGCATTTTAATCAACAGTATTTATTTGTTAACCTTTTACCATATGTCTCGGAGTATCGCAATAATATCGTATCGTGAGTTCAGTATCGTTGATTGTATCGAATCGTGACATGAGGGTATCGTTACACCCCTAGTGGCTACATTAAAGACATACATATACGTTTTTAATTATTTTTATTGATTGATTGATTGTTGATCCTATACTTCCATGTGTGTAATTCCATTTTTTGGTGACCTTGCTATTATTACAAAATCAAAAAAATAGTAAAAAATAATAAATAAATAAAAATAGCTATTTTGATCAAGCTCTCAATATCCACTACTATTTTTCCTTTCTTAGAAGTTATTTGTAAACTCTCTCTTTTTCTTACCCTCTCTCAGTCTTCCCCCAGGACCCAGCCCGGCCTGTGAGATTTCCTTGTTTGCTTAGATGTGGAGAACTGTTTTTAGAGTAGACACCTAGTCAAGACTCTCTCTCTCTCTGTGTGTGTATGTGTGTGTGTGTGTGTGTGTGTGATGCCCTCCAGCCAGCGGCGCGGTAGGGATGATGCGCTCTCTCACAGAGTGCTAACCTTGATCAATACCCTACTATGGATCGCTCCAAACCCCGCCGCTCCCATTCGCTCTTTATTTCAATATCACGGCTCTTTGAACACTGTAGCCAGAAGCCCTTGCCGAAATGGGCTCATTCTCACTCTCCCTCTCTCGCTTTCCACTTCCCTCACTCTTTATGGGTAGTTTTGTAGCGGATAGATCACCAGAGGCCATGGGCAAAGGACAGCTGTGTCATTTACCTGCATTCCACCTTCTCATCCAAACTGAGAGGAAGAATAAAACGAAAAGGTGCTTTGTGTGTTTGCAGCAAACGCCCTCACACAGACATCAAAAGTAACTTATATTTTGAAGAGCAGGAAAGAGAGAGTAAGGTCTTTAATCACGTCCCATGTGCCCTCACAAGCCTTCATGGGCCCTTCTAGGCTGAGCAGGAGCAGTTCATTTTTATTTGCTGGCTCTATCAATTGCTCATTTTGGGATTCAAAGCAACACAAACAGTGTCTTTTTGTTTTTAAGTGCCATTGCTGATCTTTAACAGCGTTTAAAACATTTTCGTACAAATGAATCGCTTTGTGTCTGTGAGAGTTCACAAAGGTGGAGTCTGAGTATGAACCAGCTTACCTGGTAAAAAAAAACAGTCCGAATACAGAGAAATCCTACTATTCTTTACAGTTATAGGCCATTCACACAGAACAAACATTTTTTTTGAGTTAACAAAAAATCCAGGTGTATAGAGATGGCATTTTCAGTTGCTCAGTTGTTTTGAAAACAGTATAGCTTTTCCAGTAGGCATAGACAAAATGTTGCATTGCTGTTTTTTGTTACCTTAAATTGAGCTGATCGGTAATAACAATTTGTTGGCCAGATTGGAAGACTAACGCAGTGTGCGATGTAACTAAAAATGTAGCAACGCCACAAACTTTTTTTCATAATGTGACAGTTGCTCAGCTATATACAATAACTAGCTTTTCTAATAACAAGCTACCTTTTCTAGCATGCAGCTGTGTAGCGTGAAAAAAAAAAAACATGCAATGTAGCACTATGTTCCATTGTATAGAGCTGTTCAGTCATGACACTTATGTATATGCTAATCTTTAAGGGTAATTTGCAGAGGGTTTCCTCCGGAAGTTTTTAGAATAGCATTTATTTGATTTCTGAGTAAAATAGGCTTTCTAATACATTTCTGTATAAGAACTACAACTGTTGTCTTGTTAAATTTGAAGCACAGAACTGTTTTAGTATTCACATTTGAGGTATGACAGTGGGTAATTTTAATTGTTATTTTGAAACACCATTGTAAAAGCCCATATTAATTATCCAAGAGAACCTGTGAATACCCCCCCCCCCCCCCCCCCTTAAAAAAAAAAGGAAAAAAACCAGTTCAAGCTAATGATTAAAATGGCTTATTTTTGGGGGGGGTTTATTGTGTTTTTTCTGTTACTGTGTAGACATTTACATATTTGCTACTTTTAGTTTAATGCAGTGTAACTTTATTTGTGTGCTTTTATATGATCACTAAATTATTAATTGAGATATATTATATCATGTGATAGCTTCATTGTTGTTAGTTACTTTATGTGTAGCCTATAGCATTTTCAAAAAATGCTCCCTTACACTGCTCACATGGTGAAATGACACGTGCAGTGTACAGTAGTTAAAGTGTGCATTGGAGTTCAGAGGCTGACCCAGATGTGTTAAAGTGGGTCAGGGGAATGTCTGGGCCTTGCACAGAAGGCAGACGGTGAGATGTGTGGGGTACTGAAAAGGGTTGGGGGTTCTTTGCCCTGATTAAAGCAAATTTGGAATGGGAATTGTGGGATATCCCTTGTGCTTTGTTTCCGCTGCCTCTCCCAGCATCTGACATACTCTATGCATACATCCTAATCACGGTCTCTCCATCACACAACCTCTAAAGGTGAAATATGCAATTTCTGTGCCACTATCTTACCAAAAACAACTATGAAACGAATGGCTGTTTTCAGACAGGTTATCCTACCACTTATCAGACAAACGGATAAGGCGCAGTCACACTAGCGACATTTCAGCAACATTTTGCCAACTGTCACAAAGCACTACTCGCACAGAGCGAGGCCACATTGAAACCAAGCAGCATTATGTTGGTCAATGCGGTGAATTTGCATTAAAAACCCCTTTGGGAAATCTGCATGGAAAAATGTTTCACCCCTACACGAAATTACCTTTATGGGAATTTAAATTGCTATTGAAATGACTGGGTTTCACCCATGGATTTCACCAAGCAATGGTAAATGTGACCGCACCTATAGTCCACCCCTAAACCATTGGTTGAGGTTATGATGCTTTTGTTTTGCAACAGAGTCATTTTCAGGGAAATCAATCCATAGCTTCCTTTTACTGATCTTTTTCTTTTCTACTCTACATGCATAATACTGCTAAGAATTAGAGAGTGTGTAAGCTTTTCTATTATGCTATAGTTCAATTTTTTTTTCTGCAAGGTGTCAGTTTATTAGTTCCTATTTAAAATGATCCATGCTATTTAATGGATGTCCAATGAACAACCAAGCATTTACTCTGCCATCTCCCAGTAACCTCATACCCCCTGTCAGCCCATCTCCCATCATGCAAGATAGGGAGTGCTATGGGCAAGCTGCTCTTGATGCTGTCATCTGTCTCTTCTGTCTTTCCTCATCCTCTGCTTTCCTTTCTTCCCCCTCTATCAGCACACTCATCCTTGCTTCCATTTCCTCCCTCTTCCATTCCCCGGGCCGACAGTCTTCTATGAGTGTTGCCTCCTCTCATTATAAAATAACCCTGGTCCAGCTCAGTCCTGCCATAGTCCTCTTCCTGCCAAGAAACCAGTGGTATAGGTGTCTCGATTGGGGGGGAATGCATCTCAAAATACAACAAACCAATGCATGCTTTAAATTGTCATGTACTTTTTATTTGGGTTTCCTCTAGATCATTTTGAGTTCTGGATGTCTCAAATGCCTCAGTTGCATCTTGAAGCGGACAATTCATGCAAAATAAAATGGTCATTTCATGACCCTAATGTCTTTCCAAACCTGCATGACTGTCTCTCCTGTATGGGGTGGAAAATAAGATTTTATGTTCATGCTGCTCTTTTCTAAACAATGAAAGTAATTGGGGATTGAGTCTCTTAAAGGGATAGTTCACTCAAAAATGATATATATTATTGTTGATAATATATTTATGATTTTTTTCTGTGGAACATAAAAGAAAATGTTTTGAGAAATATTGTTAAAATAAAGTGTTTATTTGTCCATACAATGGAAGTCAGTGGGCTCCAATGTTGTTTGTTGCCCAACATTTTTCAAAATATCTTTTTATAGTCTGCGTTATTTGGAACAATGTGAGGGTGAATAAATGATCATGGAACTTTCATTTTTGGGATAACTTTCCCTTTAATCTGCAAAAAATAATTCAAAAGCACCATAAAGGTATCATAAAATAGTTAATATGACTCATCAGTAGTTTATTTAAAACTCATCCAAAATTCATTTACGTTTATGTATATTCAGATTTTACTCAAGACACATTGTACCAGGTTTGACATCAATAATGCCAAATGCCAGTGTTTCTCAAAAAGCTCACCTATGGCTTCCATCTTGTCCCATTCTATTGTTCCTGCTTACAGTAGACCACATGTATGCTAGAGCCGTTCTCTTTTCTTATTCCTTAAAGAAAATAATCTGAGTAGGGCTTGCTTTGGCACATTGTTGATGTAAGGTGTGATTTCAGGCTGTCCAGTGGTTTTACACTAGTGTACTCACACGCTAATGGTCATAATTTTTTATGGAGAGATATTGTAGCAAGAACAAGGAATGATGCAAAAACTACTGTGACAATTCTATGATTTGGAATCTTTACCACACTCTGGTAGTTTATTTATGTAAATTCGATAGAACAGAATTGTATTTACATGAGAAGCCAAAAAAGTAATCAATAAACTTGTGTCTTCCTTATGGCCTCCATATCTGCATTCCGAAAGTCTATAGCTGATATTAATCATGCATACCCACTTCAAGGCGAGGATAATGACTGTGCTTTCCCTTTTTATCTATTACACAGCCATAAGGGGAATTGTATTGACTTCTGGTATGTTTCCAACCTCCAGATCTAAAGAATCACATACTGTACAAGAAAGGTAGCAGCAACAGCACCTGGATAAACTAGTTTAAACAAGTGGAATTTTGTGTTTTAACCCAACCAGAATCTGTTTTTGTACGCCTCTTTGAGTGTGTCTGTCAAATATGGTCACCCGTGTTGTCGCTGTCGAGTAATTACTGTGGTTAGAGTAAATGTGGCATTTTAGTAAATGGTTTGTGTCCGGCCTGGTGCCCAGTCCGAGTCTGCCGAGACGTGCCGAAACAGATTGAGCGGGCCAGGTAGTCCATGACATCCTGTTAAAAACGTTCAGCGTATCCAAACGGCCCCGCGGACATCAAACCTTGCCAAGCTGTTCCCATGGCCCTATGCTGCCCGCCTGTCAACTCATGCCAGACCAGCGCCGGCCAAGTCCAACACGGCCATGTGGGTGAGTTTGAGAGAGAGAGAGAGGCCTATATTAGCTTACCCACAGCCCGTTGTGTGGGAGCCGCAAGCGGGTGAGGTCAGGCCTCGTGTGAGGCCTGCAGGGAGGGGGAACCGGACCTGGTTTGGCTGGTCTCTAAACAGCCCCAGGCCCAATGAGAGGGAAATGGCCAGTGAGGTAGGCTGGACTGTTTACTCAGGACTTTGTGGGTTTTGGAATGGAGAAAGAGAGATACAGCGAACGAAAAGAGAGCGAGCGATCAAGCAAGACTTGGCCCCTGACTGCATTGGGCAGTTAAACATCCCCAGGCTGGGATTGTGGTGAGGGCAGCTGGACTGCGGCACGCTAAAGAAGAAGAGAGAGGAGGCCCTGCGCACATGTGGCTTTTACAACGTCTCTCTTGCTCTCTCCAACAACTCCTCTCTCGCCCTATCTCTCCTGAGAGGCCTTTCTCTGTTCTGCTGAACTCCCCTGACCTTGAGGTTTGAATCCCTTGCCACCCACACTGGCATGCTGCTCGTCTTTGATATGATTCCATGCCCAGGGGTAGAACAGAAAGCGCTACCCCGTTGCTTGCCGGTGCCAGTGCACACTGCTCAGGTGTGCGGAACATACCTGCACGTCTTGGAAAACGGATTTATCCTGCTCTCCATGGGCTTCCCCGGTTGGGCTCTAGTATGCAGTACCCACAAATCCCACATAGCACACAAAAACGAGATGTAATAAGCTCCAACGGAATGAAAGAACAGCCCAGCAACGCATTTTAAGGCAATCCAGACCGCTCGGCTAACGAAGTACAGTATGCTGAACTCGAGCAACATGAAGCAGCTCATCGAAGTAACTTATTAAATAACAGCCAGCTAATTACTTTGTCTTCCTATTGTCCTGCTGCTATACGTGTTATTGAGTGTTTTATGTATCTTAGAGTAATGAGGAAGACAAGCCTGGCACCTGCACTGTGTAATTAAACATATAAATTCTCCCCTCGCAGAATTATTTGTGGTCACGGGCTGATTTATATGGCTTGGTAAATTGCAACGTTGAGCTTATTTTCTTTCCCTGAAAGGGCTTAAAAAAGGAACCCCATCCATCAGCCAGCTTTGCCAGAATAAGCTTTGCTAAAAGTTGACTATATATAAGAAATACATGGTATCCCCCTAACCCCCCCCCCCCCCCCCCCCACCCTTTTTTTTTGTTCTTGCCCTACTCCAAGCTATGTTCAATCTACCAGGGATTTTTCCTTTGGGGAAAGCAGGTAAATGTGTATTTCTGGAGCACAAATTAGTTTTATGTTCGGATAATCGGATTGATGGTGCTATCATGTTTGCACTGATTATTTGCATAACTTTGGAGGCCATATGTTTGTGTTGATGTCTACTGTTCTAGGGGAGAAATATAGAGAAGAACTTTTGAAAAGCAAAGACACTGAAAGTTGGGCATGCAATATCCTGCTCAGAAAGGAGTGAATGGAAAAACATGAAACACTTTCTGTCCTGATCACTTTTGGGTCGTTTTTTTTTTGTCAGTTCAAACTTTCAGCAGTGACTTATGTGTCTTGCGGCTGTTCACCTGGGAGGGAGTGTGTGCCTTTTGAAGATTGCTTACTCTACAGTTTATTATTTATTCTTTCAGGCGGATTATAAGTTGATACAATCTTAATGATATGGAGAGGCTCTGGGGTGTGGAGAGTTTTCTGCTAAGGGACCTTAACTTACGGTTGTGTTAGTGTGTGTGTGTGTGTCAGGGCCTGTAGTCCGCATAGCACTTCTGAAAAACACTCTCTTTGTTGTATAACGCATTTTCCGTTCTTCTGACGTTTCCCTCGTTGCTGCAGTCTCTCAATAACTACCTTTATGTTTAGTCTTCATTTCATTTTTCTCTTGTTCCTCTGTGAAATGAGAGCTTTATTCTGAGTTCTTCCAGCAATTTTAGCTCCGGCAGTTTTGTAAATATTTGGTCTCGAGGTTTAATAAGTAGTAAATGATGAAAATCACATTTAGAGATGGTAATCTCCAGTAACTGAAGGGGGAGGTAATGCAGAGATGATGATTTTTCTATTTTGTCTCTGCATATTTTTAGAGTTATTATTGTGCCAATGCTACTGCGAGGGAGTGTAGCATTGAAAAAAAAATGAAAAATGAAAGTAAGAAAAATATCTCAACTCCCACAAGTCCCCCCCACCAAGAGACAAACCATCTCACATGTGCAAGTAACTGTCACCACCACCAATATGTTGTCCTGTTTATTCTCATAGAGCATATGTGCATGTGATGTCATGTTTGTGTATGTTTGCACGTGTGTGTTTGCATTTGTGTGACACTCTGAGTGAGAATGAAAATCATGGCTGGCCAGGATGTTTAGTGCTCTGTCTTTCCCTGTACTTTAAGCTCCCTAAGCATACATGTTGTTTATCTGTCAATATTCGATTTTTTTTTATTTTTTATATTTATTATAATTTATTTTGGATTTAATTTATTGTATACACATATATAGAGTGATTTAAAATATATATATTTATTTGTACATACTTATTTTCCCTATTTTTATGTTTAGATAACATTTTCTGTCATCTGATGCTCACTTCAAAATGCTCACCTAGTGTTCTTCTAGAAAAATTCAAATAATTCAATAATACTTAAAATTTTTGCTGCATATTATAGTGTTAGGATGCCTAAATTCACTTGTAGCATTTAGAAATGATTGATTTTAGTTTTTAGTGTTTTGTTTAATTTATTTATACACAATTGTAGAATTATAATCAGTCATAACAAAAAGTTAAAAGGCTTAGTGTTGTTATACTAAATATCGACACTCTTGAAACACTGCTTGTCCAATCAGATTAAAGAACTAACTGTTGTTTAATTCCATGCAAATGAGATATGTGACTATTCTTTACTCGCTGCATTAATTGCATAGTTTAAATTCTATGATGTCTGTGATCGAATCAAGACCCTACTGACCTGAGGCTACAAAACATTGCAAAATGTCTCTCTCTTTCTCTCATTTTTCTCTCTCTCCTGATTTACTTCATTTCCTCTTCGATTTAGATTATTTATTTTATTCTGTTTAATTTTTTTCTATTTTTATTTTTTTATTTTGGCATTTTGTGGGGTCCTGCTGCTTTTATTACATTCCTGACACTTTTGTTAATAAATCATTGCGAAGTTAATGAAAATTGCATTCAGGCATATCCAAAATGATTGTGTCCTTTGTCATGCTAATAAATTGAAAGATGTTGGTCCAATGGGTGAATGCTTGCCCATTACTGAGAAGTTTTTGATGGGTGCCTGTTGAACCTCTCATTTTCTCCTCTTTCTCTCCCTTCCCAGTCGTTGTTTTTCACTCGGATGATTTTTTTCACATTTATCTTTAGGTTTTATCAACGTGAAACTAATAGGTTTCAGGTGCAGTCATTTTTCCTTTGCATTTTGTTTGTATGGCACAACGTAAGGAGCAAACATACAGTCTTAAAGCAAATTGTCAGGACAGAATATATAAATTAATATGTAAACATGGTAATAATACACATTTTCTTTCATGCATGTAACTTGCACATGCTTCTTTTGGTTATTTTACAGGCTGACCTTTACCTTGTTACCTCGGCTTGAATATAAAGCATTTGATATTCTAAAGCATTAAAGAAATCTCTGTCGTGGTGAGTTATACATTTCCAGCATTTCATTTTTGATAAGCATTTTCCTATATCTTGCTTTTTCTTTCCCTCCAAGCTCTGTTGGTTGTGGACCGCCTTATCGTCCTCCACACTCGGCAGATACTGTGTCAGTGAATGAGGTGTGGACTATATGGACATTTTACAAATATAAATGCAAAAAGAAATGGAATATTTGATAGCCTTCCATAATGGCCCTGAAATCTGTGTCATTATCTACTATCAGATGTGGCTTTTAAAAGCATCGGGAGTTCCTGGCGTTTTACATGAATTTCAGCTGAGAGCAGTTATTGAGAGCAGAATACATTTAGCGGGTCAGTTTTACGGGCCTTCTATTGCTTGTCTTTCCCTCCGCTTCAGTGGCACCCAACATGAGAGAAAACAGTAACAAACAGGTAATTGGGGAAGCAGCGTATATTAGGGCTGGACGATTTTGGCTAAAATCATAATCGCGGTTAATCGAACAAGTTACCTCGATTACGATTATTGAACGATTATTTAAAAAAAAAAACGTTCTCATAGGTCACTGGCAAGGCTTATACTGTAAATATGTATGCATTTTTTCTAATGAAAGAGTGCATAATCCTATCTTTGTGGTTCTAAAATAAGGAAACACACATAGCTTTTAATGCTTATTAAATATTTCATAATATTACAAAATTTAGAAAATAGTTATTTTGTAAGCAAAATAAATTATTGTAAATATTGCCATATATATTGTAAAATATAACTTGTATAAAACTAAAAAAAACGATACTCGGTTACTGACGTAACCTCGGTTCTCTCTAGAGAGGGAACGAGTATTGCGTAAGTTTAGCTTACGCTACGGGAAAGATTCATCTTCTCGAGATATTGAAGCCAAAAAATTATCCTTAATTTTGTATTCATTGTCAACGCAGTGCAGCAGCTAGCAGACCTAGAGCAGGCCATCTCGCGTGCTTATTGGCTGCCCTGCATGCATCTGCTGCAGCCTACCAGTGAGCCTCGCGTGACGTCACGCCCAATTGGAGGCGCTCGCGCCTTCATAGCGTCATAGCCCGCTAGGATGGGCGTGGCTTAGCGTATATAAGAAGGGGCTCGTAGGCTGAATCCCTGGTTTTTCGACCACTGAAGCGAAGTCGCTCGTGGCGCGAGCACGGCCGGTTACGCAATACTCGTTCCCTCTCTAGAGAGAACCGAGGTTACGTCAGTAACCGAGTATCGTTCTCTTACGAGAGGTTCTCTCGTATTGCGTAAGTTTAGCTTACGCTACGGGAACACTTTGTCAACGCCGTGCGCGCCCAGCATCCACCATGAAGCCCCGAACTTTCAGGGAACCCATATAAGGTGGAGAATAAGGTGGCCAGCCAAGCTGTACATAAGCACACATAGGGAATACAGAGCAGCGCGCCGGTCTGTATAAGCACATGGCACATACCCTACTTAGTGCAGCTCAACCAGGAGAGCTTGGGTCGTGTAAGAGTGATCTGAGCAGGAAGCCTGGGCAGAATACACCTCTCTATTAAACCGACAACAGTTTAGCCTGCAAGGCAGGAACTTCCAGGTTATAAAACCTGATAAAGGTAGACGGGGAGCTCCAGCCCGCCGCCACACATATGTCATGGATAGAAATTCCACTGGACCATGCCCACGAAGAGGCCACGCCTCTCGTGGAATGAGCCCTGATGCCCAGCGGGCATTGCAGACCTTTTGACGCATAAGCGGCTGCTATAGCGTCCACTATCCATCTGGACAGACTCTGTTTCGAGGAGGCGAGACCTTTGGCGCGCCCACCGAACGAAACAAACAGCTGATCCGAACGCCTGAATGAGGCGGAGCGCGTAATGTAAGACCTCAGCGCTCTGACAGGGCAGAGGCGGCTCCCATCACTTTCGCTGTCAGATGCTGGGAGCGCTGACAGCGAGATAACTTGCGCTCTGAACGGAGTGCCCATCACTTTCGGAACATAGCCATGTCTAGGTCTGAGGATGACTTTCGAGTCATTCGGCCCGAACTCAAGACACGACGCGCTGACAGACAGCGCATGTAGGTCCCCCACCCGCTTTACTGACGACAGTGCGGTCAGAAAGACAGTTTTCAGTGATAGATATTTCAACTCCACGGAATCCAGTGGTTCAAAAGGGAAGGCTTTCAGGGCCTCTAGGACCAGAGATAGATCCCACATGGGAACCGACGGGGGGCGCGGCGGGTTCAACCTCCTAGCTCCCCTTAGGAAGCGGATGACCAGCTCATGTCTTCCCAATGACTGGCCGTGCGTCGACTCTGCGAACGCTGCCACGGCCGCCACATATACTTTGAGCGTGGATGGGGACCTCCCCTTTTCCAACAGCTCTTGTAGGAAGGAGAGCAGTTGCGCCACCCCGCATGTCCGCGGGTCCAGACCTCTGTCAGTGCACCATTCCGAGAACACCGACCATTTAGACGCGTAGAGCCTTCTCGTGGAAGGGGCTCTAGACTGCGTGATCGTGTTCATTACTCCTTCTGGCAGGGCAACGAGTACCCGTTGATCACCCATGCGTGCAGAGACCAGCGCTCTGGATGGGGATGCCAGATCGTGCCGCGAGCCTGAGAGAGGAGATCTGCCCGCACCGGAATCGGCCACGGAGCTGTGTGTGACAGCCGTGCCAGCTCCGGGAACCAAATCTGATTCTCCCAACGCGGGGCTATGAGGAGCACCGAGTGGCGCGTTTCCCTGATTCTCTTGATTACCTGTGGTAACAGAGAGACCGGAGGGAAAGCATATAGCCGGAGGCTGGGCCAGACTTGGGCCAGCGCGTCCTCGTCCTTCGAGAAGAACGTCGGGCATTGAGCGTTGTCTTTTGACGCAAATAGGTCGACTTCCGCCCTGCCGAACAGGCGCCACAGTTTCTGGACCGTTTGGGGGTGCAGGGACCATTCCCCTGGGGGAACGTTGCCCCTGGACAGTTTGTCTGGACCGCCGTTCAAATGGCCCGGCACATGCGCTGCCCTCAGCGAGCGCAGGTGCAACTGGGACCAAATAAGGAGGCGCTCATCCAGATTGCAGAGATTTCTGGATCTGACACCGCCCTGACGGTTTACATAGGATACCACAGACATGTTGTCCGAGCGGACGAGAACATGTTGGTCCTGTATGAACGGGAGAAAGCACTTCAGCGCATTCTCGACCGCTATCATCTCCAGACAGTTTATGTGAAACCCCCTCTCTTGGTCTGACCACTGGCCGAAGACCGGTCTGCCCTCGAACAGCGCGCCCCAACCCCAGTTGGACGCGTCTGTCGAAACGACTTTCCGGTAAGAGACGGTTCCCATCGTCACTCCCATCTGGTACCAGTCGGTCACTAACCAGGGCTGCAGAGCCGCTATGCAGGTCTGAGTCACTCTGATTTTCTGACCGCCAGAAACCCAAGCTCGGCGGGGCACGCGAGCATTCAGCCAGCGCTGGAGCGGGCGCATGCGCAGTAGGCCCAGCTGAAGCACCGCTGCAGCTGAAGCCATACAGCCCAACATCCTCTGAAAAGTTTTCAAAGGGAGAACGCTGCCCTTCTGGAAACCCGCGGCTATGCACTTCGTAAATGTACGGGGTGCCAGAGACAGGCCGAACGGCAGGACGGTGTATTGATATGCCTGACCGTCGAAGGCGAATCTCAAAAATCGCCTGTGACGGGGTATTATCTGTATCTGGAAATAGGCATCCTTCAGATCTAGAGAAATAAACCAGTCCCTCGGGCGAACGTGCGCGAGGATTTTCCTGGTCGTCAGCATTTTGAACGGTCTTTTCGCAAGCACCTTGTTCAAATGTCTCAGATCTAGGATCGGTCTGAAGGCTCCGTCCTTCTTGGGCACGAGAAAATAACGGCTGTAAAAGCCTGACTCGCTCAGAGAAGGCGGCACCTTTTCTATAGCCCCTTTGCACAGCAGCTTTGCTATTTCTGCGTGAAGTAGGTGTGCTACTTCCGCATTCACTATCGTCGCGGTCCGGGCTTGAAAGCGCGGGGGACGGCGAATGAATTGAAGTGTATAGCCCTGCTTTACTGTGCTCAGCACCCATTCTGAAACCCCCGGGATAGATTCCCACGCAGCTATGTGAGCCGCTAGGGGGCGAATGGCCTCCGGGTTCAGATCGCCGCCATTCGCGGGCATGTGAAACTGAACCGGAGCTGAGAGCGCGGCGCGCGCGCTCTCTGTTCTGGGCAACGGCTGCTCGCTGAAAGCCGAAACCGGCTGCTTTGTGTGAGATGTCCCAATCATAAGGGATGGGGAACCCTTTTTCCTCACTTTCTGAAGCGCGAGCGGCGCTTTGGGCAGAAAAGCGTTCTGTAAGCGTGAGCGCGTTTGCGCGGGCACGAGACTTACACATGCATGTGACGCCCCGATCAAAATAGATGGGGAGCGTTTTATAATCGCCCTGTGTTTCATGATAACACTTAAACTTGCGGGCGGCGCCCGGGGGGGGGGTTTGTGATAGCAAGCGTGAACGCTCTCTGGCGGGCACGGGACTTACAATCATAACCTGCTGTTTTGACCGTGCAACAGAGCGGGCAGATAGTGGGCACAACACTGTGGACACATTTCTTACATTCAACACTCGAGCGGCTTTTCTGCGCTTTATGAGAGTGTGCTCTGTGGGTGACACGATATTTGATGTGCTTGTGTGTAGGGGTGAACACTGGGGCGTGGGCACTTTCACTACACTTAAAACACTGACGGCGGGAGCCGGACCAGACATAATGCTCTTTTTGAGATTTCTCTGGGTCGCCGTAAAAACGGCGTTTGTGTGCAGGCGAGAGGGTGAACAAACCGGCTCGTTGGCTGCTAAATGAACCACTGCAGTAGCCTGACTGAAGGGGACTGACAGGGAAATGAGCTTTGACGGCGGTCCGGCCGTGGCGGGACACGCGCGTCTTTTTTCTCTCTTTGTTAGGAGGATTTCGCATGCTCAGACTTCAACGTAATCTTCTGCCGAGGCCCCCTGGGGGGCGGCGGTCTGTGACTGCTGTCCGAGCGCGACCTAGGGCGGCCGCCCTGACGTCGCTGCGAAGGCTGCGGTTGTACTGGACGCTGGGTGTTAGCTCGTACAGGAGGCTGGCTTTGTTTCTCGCGAGAGCGGCCTGTAGCGGAGCTCGAGCGTCGCGGCAGGAAGAGATTCATGGCCTGCGTGGTCTTTTGTACCTCCGAGAAACGGTCAACGATCCCGTTAACCGCTGGGCCGAAGAGACCAGTGGGGGAGAGCGGCGCGTTCAGAAAGGTGGCCCGCTCAGCTTCCCTCATATCCGCGAGCGTCAACCAGAGATGCCTCTCTGTCACGGTTAACGCGGCCATGGCTCGTCCGATAGCCTGAGCTGCGGTCTTGGTGGCACGGAGAGAGAGATCCGTCGCACTTCTCAGATCTGTAACCGCAGCCGGATCCCGGCCCTTCTCGTCCCATTCACGGAGGAGGTCGGCCTGCAAGATCTGCAACACAGCCATGGAGTGGAGAGCAGACGCGGCCTGGCCGGAGGCGGCATATGCGCGGCCGACCAAGGCGGACGTGGCTCTGCAGGCTTTAGACGGGAGGGCTGACCGAGACCGCCATCTCGCGGAGGGCGGGCAAAGGTGCGCTGCGACCGTCTCTTCCACGGGGGGAATAGCCGTGTATCCCTTCTCGGCGGCGCCGTCCACCTGGGAGAGCGACGCGGAGGCCTGGGACTGAAGTCTAGAGGAGAATGGTGCATTCCAGGACTTCGTCAGCTCCGCGTGAAGTTCCGGCAGGAATGGAGCGGGCCTGCTCGCTGAAGCTGCACGGCGGCGACTCTGAAGGAAACAGCCGTCGAGCCTGTTCGGCGCGGGTTCCTTCGGTAGCGACCACTCGAGCCCGAGGCGGTCGACGGCCTGCGTCAGCAGGCGCATAAGTTCCGCGTCAGCTCCAGCGCGGGAACGGCTGGATTCCTGGATCGACGAGGAGCCGGAATGAAGCGACCATTCCTCGCTGTCTGATGCCAGGATAGAGCAGCAATCTCTCGTGGCGTGTTCCTCTGCCTCCCCCTCCGATGCGACGGCAGTGAGGCTCGTGAGCGGCAGCTGCGCGTCGGGGAGGGGAGGCGGGGAGGGCGAAAGCGAGGCTCGAGGGAGATCCTCCGGCGAGCGCGTCGCTGTGGCCACGGGCTCCGGCTGCCTCAGGGAACGGCGCTTCTTCCTGCGCGGTGCCCCGGGGGGCGGAGCGGCTGCATCCGGATTGAAAGCCTCGAGTCGAGCCCGTAGGGTCGACAGCGGAAGCGCTTCGCAGAGCTCGCAGCCGCCGGACGCGAGGGCGAGCTCTGCATGTTCCAGGCCCAGACAGAGAGCGCAGATCACGTGGCGGTCTCCAACGCTGAGCGGGGCTCTGCACGAGCCACAGGAAGTGCGAGGCATCTTTAGAAAGACGCTCGCGCTCTTTTAGAAATTCCTGTGGAAGCAATGTAAAAAGGATACGTCGCCGGATAGCGTAGCTTGCACGGCGGCTGAAGGTGGCGAAGACGGCCGGCTTCCTCAGCGCTGTCCTGAGCTGGCTGTTCGCTGTTCGACGGCGGCGGTGGCTTCTCTCTGATTCAGCGATGCGGAGAGCTCGCTGAAGAGTCGAAAAATCAGGGATTCAGCCTACGAGCCCCTTCTTATATACGCTAAGCCACGCCCATCCTAGCGGGCTATGACGCTATGAAGGCGCGAGCGCCTCCAATTGGGCGTGACGTCACGCGAGGCTCACTGGTAGGCTGCAGCAGATGCATGCAGGGCAGCCAATAAGCACGCGAGATGGCCTGCTCTAGGTCTGCTAGCTGCTGCACTGCGTTGACAATGAATACAAAATTAAGGATAATTTTTTGGCTTCAATATCTCGAGAAGATGAATCTTTCCCGTAGCGTAAGCTAAACTTACGCAATACGAGAGAACCTCTCGTAAGAGAACTAATCCTTTTCATATTTTGTAGCATTTGTAAATGCTTTTGTTATTGAAGTCTGCTTTGTGGAGTGGAGGCAATTGTTGCTGGGCGTTTGTCAGTCTCTCTCTTTTTTCGTGTGTTTCTTTGGTACAAGCAGGTCCTGTTGCTGAGCTGACTCAGTATTTGAGGAATCAGAGAGTGCGTTCACACACACAACCCGCAAAGACATGTGACATGTCTCAGCGGCGTCTATAGTTTGCTGCGATTTCTCTCTCGAGAAACCACGCTTGTGCATTTTTTGTCTCTGACTCGATCATAAATAAGCGCATTACGTACCGTTTCACGCTGGCGAACGATCCCGGCTTAAGCACCATCATTACAATAGCGGCTTTTGTTCACACAGCGCGTGTTTCGGGACTGAACACGGCAATGTTACTACCGTATGTCCCCAACCTGGCACCAATCCCGGGTCGTGTTTGCTTTCACACAGAAGGTGTTTTTTATGGCAATTGCCCGGGATCAACGCGCTGTGTGAAAAGAGCTCATGTTGCTTCAATGTCGCAGACTGGATGGGGCGGAGTTACGTGACTACACACGTGGTAATTATGTTTAAAGGGGAAAGTACATTAGCACACAGTAGGCGGAAATACTAATAGGATTCAAAAACCGAAATAACCGACATGGTAAAATGACGTCGGTTATAGGCTCTGAATTTCGGTTTCGATTATTTTTCGATTAATCATCCAGCCCTAGCGTATATTCAAGTGATGTACGTAAATTTAAATCTGCCATTAATGTATAAACCTCACGATAGAAATGAAATTCAATACAAGATCTGAAGAGTCTCAGAGAAAGACATTTTTCATGAAAGAATTATCTTATATTTATTTGTTTGTAGTAAAGCATCACAACTACAACCCAAGCCCCCCCCCCCCCACACACACTGTTTGAGCCAAAGGATAACAATTATTGTGACAATTGGTGCACAATTTTTCCATTATAAAACGCATATGTCGTTCCATGCACTACAAAATTGAAAAATAGCACTTCCATTGTCAAAAATGTCTGCAAACCACACAGAGCACATCCGCTTTGGAGAAGAGACTGTCAGCTGGCGGTAAGGAAAAAGCATTGCATAAGTTACTTAAAGGGTTAGTTCACCCAAAAATGAAAATTAAGTCATTAATTACTCACCCCCATGCTGTACCAACCCCGTAAGACCTTCGTTTGTCTTCGGAACACAAATGAAGATATTTATGATTAAATCTGAGAGGTGCATGACTGCTACATAGGCTCCCTAAGGGAATGAAACTTGACGGCCCAGAAAGTCATTAAAGAAAATGTTAAAGAAATCTTCAAGAGATTTCCACGACGCACACGGGCGAGAACTTAACTGAAGAAGTTGAAGGAGATCGCAATTCTCGCGCATGCGTCGTGGAAATCTCTTGAAGTCTCGTTTCAGGCCTACAAGGAAGAAAAGGAATAGTCGAATAAAGTCGTTATTTTTGTTTGTTTTTTCGCACAAAAAGTATTCTCGTCGCTTGATAAACTTATAGTTGAGCCACTGTTGCGACATGGAATATTTAAACATTTTCTTTAATGACTTTCTGGGCCGTCAAGTTTCATTCCCTTAGGGAGCCTATGTAGCAGTCATGCACCTCTCAGATTTAATCATAAATATCTTCATTTGTGTTCCGAAGACGAACGAAGGCCTTACTTACCTTAATTTTCATTTTTGGGTGAACTAACCCTTTAACCCTCTGAGGCCCGCACGATAGTCTCGCTTTTTTTCTTATCAGTGCAAAAGAAACTCAAAATACTCTGTTGATTTTGATCTAACATATTAAGTGTTGTACATCATTAGATCCTGATAAGTGTCTATTTTTTTGTGGATGTTCACAATAAAAACAAAGTGTTGTGCTTTTCGCCAAATAAAGAAAAACAAACATGATGTGCGTTCTGCCTTCTCTCTCTCAGTTAAGTCCATTCTGAAACGCGTCCGAAAATTAACTGTAATTCCGCGAATACTTGTCATACAGGCACGAGTGTTTTTCCATAATGAAGCTTGAACTCTCTTCTTTTAAATGAATTAATTTATATAAAAAAAACAAATATTCTCAGTTTATGTAATCTGTATGAAAAGAGAGAGATGTCAGTATTTTTCTTTCCAGCTCATTATACCTAATTACGCGTTAATGTGCCACGCCCACGGAGAGTGCGCGCTATTCAAACGCAAATGATCTTAGACAAGCCATTCAAACATGCCAACGCCCACCAGCTGGATTATAAAACAGATCGTGTTTAGTAAGTATCTTGTACAGCTGTGTACTAGTGGTCGACCGATATATCGCTGAGGTCGATATATCGGCCGATATTTGGATTTTTTTAGATATCGGCATCGGCCGATAAATATTTCCGTTTGGCCGATATATTTCAAAACAGTTTGTGACAGTGCATTAGCGCTTTTTTCCACTGGCGCGAGCAGAGCGAGTATGAATGAACTGAATACGCTCGCTCTGCTCCGCCCAGCACCATAAGACAAGCCACTCAGAAAGTGAAGCAAACATCTGACAGACACAGTAAATGACCAATCAGCATTCGCTTTCTAACCTGACGCTACATTGTGTTACACACAAAAACACTCCGGCGTGCAGCGAAGTCTATTCAAACAGTACCGTGATGTGTCAGATCTGCAGCCTAGCGACAGCTCCAGTGGGGTGTCACAGATGTGATATAAACGAATTCAAACAAAACTGAAAACATTTTACCTCACAAACAGTCAAAAATCCTCTGACTGGCTGTTCCCTTTACGCGCGCTGTTCTCAGTTACTTTTAAACTAGACGCTGTTTCCTCACGGACTGAAAAGCTGGGTCGCGTGCACTACAGATCAGTAATCGCTTGAGGTGGATGAGAAGAGAACACTGTATGGTATAATACTAGAAATAATACGTTTGTGGAAAAAAATCCTTGAAAATGTTATTCACTATCTCTATCTGCTGTATTTAATTATCCACGAGTGGCGTAATATTTTGTGTAGTATACCTTTTCATATGTTCCGGTCGGATTTGATGTTAATCGATCATGCAAATACATGTGACGGCTTGCAAAGTTTCAAAGAAACTAACAAGCAAAACTAAACAGACATAAATCATTATTATTTAAATATACTTACAGTAAAACAACCTGTTTAAACTAAATAGTGTAAATAAACTATGTGAGATTTTTATTTAACTATATATATTGTACATAAAATGTACGGAATTGCACATACTATTTTGTCATTAATTTATGAATATTGTTTAGATTGGTTCATTAATGATACATGTTATTTGTAACCTGAAGTAAGTACCTCATTTGTTTACATTTTAATTACTTAATTAGTAAATATATGTTTAATTGCAAAAATAATTTTGCATAAATATTATGTACAATAAATGTTCATTTAGTTTCACCAATATTCTTTGTCTCTCATTTACTGTATTCACATGTACTGTATCGGCCTCATATCGGCCAATCGGCCAGATTGCTTTCTCGATATCGGCATCAGCATCGGCCATTAAAAATCCCATATCGGTGGACCACTACTGTGTACACAGCGTATCCTTTCGCTGTGAGGAATAATACTATCTAATAACCCTGGAAAATGTACCAGAAGTGCTGGTAGTTTTATTTCGAGGAGCAACGGATTCAGCTGATGTAGTAAGTCATTTATTCTAGTGCTTTGTTCTAATCGCGATATTGAATAGTGTCTGACTGTAAACCGCAAAAAGACTGTTTAAATATGAATTGCGTGTCTGTGTGTAAGCTAAATGATGAATGAACGGCACAGGCACGCGCGCTTTGTTTACTACAGTTATACAGCGCGTGTCTGTGCCTTGTTCATTCACTCTCGCACCTACATTAGTAAACGTTATGTTTACATGAGCTGCAAATTCACATGTATATACTAATATATCATACACAATATATTACAGACTAAATATGAATGTTTAGACAAGATTTTGTGATTAGTTTTGGATAGATTATAAAGTTTTGACTGTAAAAAAAGACTACTGTCACATTAAATAGGTACGCTTTTGTTCACCAATTTCTGTTCATAGTTAGATATACTATAGTATGATGTTTTTTCAAAAATAAAGTAGGTATATTGAATTATCAACTAAGATGTTATTATAGTGTTTGTTCCAATATTCAAACTAATGAATCCTTACCTTTTTTAATACGTATGATAAAATGTATACTTTTTACAAAGAAATACACTTGAAAATTTGTTAAAATTGTAATTGTTGTTGTAATTGTAACCTATTTGTAATTGGTTACAATTTCTAATTGTAAAATATGTATAGGCTATATAGATAATTTCTTTTGTCCTTGCATTCTTTGGGATCCTGTGACACACCTGTGTGAAAGGGCTAATTAATATGCAGCTCATTATGCGGCACATTATCCGGCCTTTGTCTTCTCAGGTGTGAACACGCCTCCACGCATATTGCCTTTCCAAACAAAAGGTGTCTAATAAAATTTAAATCAGTGTATGTGTTTGTGTAAATGATTAGGCAGGATGATTTTCAGATCATTTTGAAGCAAAAATTCTAGGCAACAACACTCATTAGTAGAGATGCACCGATTACAATTTTCTAGGCCGATCCCGATTCCGATTTTTCCTTGAGTTTGACCTGCCGATACCGATTTTAGCCGATTCCGATTTTATTTTTTCAAACCACTTTACATCACACACAAATATTTATTTTCTATCTTCTCTTTAATAGAACATTTTGCATAGAACATTTTTTTAACAGATAATCGCTATAAAATAGAACTATATAAATGACTCCTAGTGTGAAAAATTCTCACACATCTAAAGTGCAGTGTTATGGAAGAACCATTTCCTTTTTACATCCAATATCCAATAAAAAAAAAATGATATATTTAGCAAACTAAACTTCTGTATGAAAACAGGTAATGGCAATAAAATAATATATAAATAACAAATAAAAATTCAATAAATATAGCCTTGCAGTATAAAGATATTTATCTCTCTCTCTCACACACAGGCCTATTGCAATCACTTGTTGTATATCAATGGCAAGTTATATTTCTCAAGCAGTTCTTCTCTCATCTGACACGTCCAGCCAAGCTAAACAGGACAAGTGGAGCATGTGCAGGGAAACAATTATAAAAACAAGTTTAAATGGGTAAATTTTCTATAAATATTTTTGAGTCTTCATTTTCTTTCTGACATAGCCTAGCCTACTTCAGTTCTTGTTAAAACACACCAGACATGCAAATTCTTTGCATTTTGGGCACTTTTTGGATGAAATCATATTTATTTTGTCCATCAAAAGTGTGCTTTCACTTAAATTGAGCGCAGCAAAAATAGATTCGGCGCCGAAACCCGCGCTTCACTGTTGCTCACGCGACGCTCCTGCTCGACGCTCACGCGCTGCTCCGGCTCGCGGTGTGAATGCACTCACTGATTAACATGCACGCCGAACAAAAAAAAAACGCGCTGCACCTTGTGGTGTGAAACGGCCGTAATTCACGAGGTTTCCTACATGTGCGCGTTCCGTGTGCACGTGTGATGCTGATGTTGCGCAATGTTAATCATGCGGCGCCAGAGTGCATTTGACTGGCATTCGGCCGGTCGCCGATCATGGCCGATCACGTGAAAACCGGCCAATTCCGGTCACCAGCCGATCAATCGGTGCATCTCTACTCATTAGTCAAAAGTCTTGTGGACACATAATTATTATGTGTTTTGTGGCCTTATTTCAGACACTTTAAGTTTTAGTTTTTTCAATAACCATGCATAAGCAATATTCTCTCAAAAATACAAACATGTACATACATGTTGCTCAGATATTACGGTAGCCCCGTTTGTGCTATATTGAGTGAATTTATACCTTTCCCATTAACATGTTTATAAATAACTGAAAAAAGCACAAATGTCAAAGCATGTCAGAACACCTCAAGGACCCCAAAAACCCCTTAGATCTCAGAGGGTTAATGTGATACTTTCCATAAAAAGCAACATCATTACTTACTTTTTATTATGAATAAAATTATATTGTAAGGGTTTACTTTTCAAATTACCTTCCTCAACACTGGATGTATTTCAGTTTCTGAGCACATTTGTGTAGTGAATGATATGAGAAAGCCCATTAAAAGGTCCATTGAGGAGAGCCAGATGGTTTATACTTATTGACTGAAGTCGCTAATCTCCACTCATAACTGAAATTTGATGTGTTTGTTTGATTCTTGCCTTTAACTCGTCTGTTGATTGATGCGCCATGGCTGCACAGACAACCAAAGAAAGTCTGTGTGTCTTTTCTCTGTCGTTGGCCACGTGCGTTGAGAGGGCTGTGCTGGATTCAGCTTCACCAGATTCGATTAGCAAGCTAATGTTTTATTAGAGAGGAGTGCGAGAGGGGGAATAATTAAAGAGCCCTTGTGAGGGAGGGACAGGCAGTCCTGTCTGCCTTTGCTGATGGGACATCTGTTTGCCTGGGGGTCAGGCACTGAAGCGGTGGGGTGCTCGGGATGGAAGGGGGAGTTTGAGGGGCGACTGCTGGAGCTAGAATGGTGGCCACGCTGGAGTTTGTTACCTCCCTACGCCGCTATGGAGCAAGAAACAGCAGGCCTGCTAACACACAGACACCAAATTAAAGAACTAACCCAACTTCATTAACAGAATAATGATGGGCTCAGTCTGAGGACTGCTTTATTACCCATGCAAAAACACATTCGCATCAAACCGCGATAGGCCGGCTCGCAACCGGAGCACACCAGGATTTTGAAAACGCTTAAATCCGTTTAAGGCGATAGACGCACTCTTCAAGTGAGTCGAGAACAAAGGAAGACCTGAAAAAAATGGCAAAAAGCGAATCCTCTCCCTGGGTATGTTTTCTGTGTGCACCTTGGATTGCACACGGAAAGCCGATGCCAAGTTTTCTTCTTGTGCAAGTGCAACGGTGTGACCCAGGGGGCGTGCGGCTGAGCCGGGTCGAGCGGTGCTTTGGTCTGCGGGATGGCCCCTCCCACAATTCTCACCTCCATACTGCAACCTTTCAGTCTAAAATAACTTTAAAGCGCTGTGCCTGATGGGAATACGGCTCCGAACTAAAGGCTAGTCCTATTAAAACCACCCTAATACTAAGGAGGGGGATGAAACAGAGTGAACTGTGGGGCTGTATTGATGTGGAGAAAATGAGCAGCTCTTGCTGTGGAAGAGGCCTGACTCCTCTATCGATTTAAAAAGGGAAAATGTAGAAATAGACTCTGTAAATCTGGCACTGCCTAACAGGTTAACAGCGACCATCTTTTCATGTAAACTCATTCAGTATGCCTGCATTGATGTCGGGAAGATGAGCAGTAAAGCAGAGTTCTTACACCTTCCCCGCTTTGTGAATTATAGTGTTTTTTATAGATCAATACGCAAACGCAATTATCTGTGTTATTAAATTGTGATAAATGGTCATTTTAGGCAGGCTGGTATTTGTGCTCAGGGAGGAAGTAGCCGATGGTTTTGGTGATTTACAGACTTGAGTGTTACCATTGGAAGTGACGCTGTGACGGAACACTTTAGTTTCATTCATACTAGAAGTGTTTAGAATTGACAACCAGTCTCAAATTGTCCCATTCATACAACAGCTTACATGTGCAGATCAAAAACTTTGTATGAACAAGAAGTAGAAGTCTAACCAATTTTCTTTTCTCATGTGTGCTGTGATTATTAAAGTTTTTTTCAAAGATGACAACTTCCATCTTCCATCAAGTCTGACCCCAAACGTTTGAACAGTAGTGTATATATACAGTATGTGTGTTTATACAGGTATATAGAGGGGGGCAGCATCAGGAAAGGAACAAGAGTCAGGATCGCAACTGTGCTACATGTTGAAACACTTTTCCATTACTGTCGGCACTGACACAGCTTAACAATTTATTAACACATTAAGTCATGACAATTGTTGTCAGATCAGTTGTCATTCTCGTTTATAACCAAACTGTGAATGGAACTGTAGTGCTGTAAAACAGGATTGTCATATCAAAAAGAACGAGTAGAATTTGTCATCACACTTTCTTCCCAAAGCATATGATAGAATGTGTTCCAGATACTGTGAGATGCTATGCCGGGTTTTTTAGGTTTGAGTCCGGCCTTCTCATTTGAAGTAATTTGAACTTTTATATAGAGGTCGACCGATTCATCGGTTTTGCCGATTAATCGGCACCGATAGTTGTTTGGTGGAACTATCGTTATCGGCAAAAATCCACACGATAGTTTTTCTGGGTTGCGTCCGTTGCTGGAGCGGCTGAGAAGTGCGCGCTGTCATTACACAGCACGAGAGCGCTGGGAAGAGACTGCTGGCATTATACAGAGCGAGAGCGGCCTCTAGAGGACAAATAACAAACTATCACTGGCTGAGTTGTTTACGTTAACACGTGAGGCAGCGCGCAGCACGGAGAGAACACGCAGCACAGAGAGCGCTGACATTTAAAACACCGACAGCAAAACGGTATGAATACATAACACTAAAGTAGCTACATATTGCCATATCATTACAAAGTAATTCATTTGTTGACTAGATGCTGCATCAGCAGAGAAAGAACAGTAGTTTGCCGTCGAGGCTGTGAGGACTCTAAAATTACCTCAGTCAACCGTTAATGCAATGTGACAAAAACACACGCAGACCTGACCCAAATGTTTTATGGCACAATTGTTACCATCTATTTGCATTATTTTTATCCGGCTGGTCACTTTTATGCATTTATTAGCCGACGAAGTTGCATATTTAAAACTAGTGACGTGATTTCTTTCTCAACATTATGTTCATGCAGCCGACAGAAACGTAAACTAATCAGAAACGCATTCGATTTAAGATCTTTTTAATCACTACAATAGATCTTGTTATTTTGATTAGATAATCATCAAGTGTTCTAAAATATAGAAGCAAATAAAGTGAGAGACTATAGGCTATATTACGTATACATAAGGTCTTTATTACATTTTAATGGCCATCTTTAAGCACGACTCTTTGGAATCATATGAAATGGTAACACTTTACAATAACATTGCATTTTTAGCATTAACTAAGGTTAATACAAGTTCTAGAAGAATTATTCATTGTTACG
This sequence comes from Tiaroga cobitis, assembly GCA_030578255.1. Lineage (NCBI taxonomy): Eukaryota > Metazoa > Chordata > Actinopteri > Cypriniformes > Leuciscidae > Tiaroga > Tiaroga cobitis. The sequence continues at coordinate 28,771,282 of CM060603.1, forward strand.
GTAGTTTGTTAATTTCAACATTTACTAACGCATTTGAAATGGAGTTTTAATTCTTATTTTATATTGTATTACCTTAGTTAAATGTACTATGAATGAACTAACATGAATGATAAAGGTACAATTGTATTGCTCATATTAATACATGCAGTAAAAAGGTATATTGCATAATGCATATAGTTCATGAAAGCTAGTTAATACATCCTTGTTTACAAATGGGACTTGCAAAGTGTTACCTATGAAATGTGTATGTTTCTAGGTTATAGCTAACGAAATCTGTAATATTTTAATGTTTAAATTATTTTCTGTATAAAGTTTTAATATATTCATATTTATATATTTATTTAATTGAGCACATTTCAGTTCATCACTGTTTTATTGTGAGTATGATGTTTGTTTTTAATCCAGTATCCATTAAAAAAAAATATCGGTTGAATTATCGGTTATCGGCATGTATGGTCAAACCTAGATATCGGTATCGGTAAAATCCACTATCGGTCGACCTCTACTTTTATATAACATAACATAACATAACATAACATAACATAACATAACATAACATAACATACTTATGCTCACTAAGTCTGCATTTATTTGATACAAAGACCGACGGTAATATATATATACTCCATTACTCCAGTTTTCAGTGTCATATGATCCTTCAGAAATTATTCTAATTTGGTGCTCAAGAAACATTTCTTATCAATGTTGAGGACAGTCTGTTTTTGTCAGTTGACAATTTTATGGAAGCTGTCAAACATAGGGTGTCAGATGTTAACACCCTTATACCCTGAAGGATTTTTGGTGATTGATTTCACATGATTTCAAGTAGTATTCATAAAAGTAAAGGCTTATAACTCTACAAAAAAGGTATCATTGGTATCATGGTCTCATTTGATAGAAATTGATGTTGAAGAAAATTGATTTAATTTATTGATTTATTTATTTTGTTATTATTCATGCTTGACATGAAGACTTTTTGAAAGTATATATGACAGGTCATACAATTTAATTTTGGCTTGTTCACAATCATTTCAACTGCTTCTGGGCCAAATGTTGTGTTCATATCTTAAGCAATTAAAGGTTGTGGCATTTGGAACCATGATATATTATCAAAAGTCCAAAAACCTCTCCAATAATTATTTGAGTGTTTTACTGAACAAAATAACTTCTTACATGTGCAACATATTCCATTCCCTCACTTAAAGGAGCTTAGGAACAACTAAATAATAATAATTATAAAAACAGTTCTTATTAACAAAAAGTAATACAATTTAAAACCACTGTAAGGTCTTCACTGTATAAATGAAATATTGATTAATCCTACTAAATCTATTAAAGAGCAGTGAGTTAGTGAGTCTTTTTTCTTTTGATTAACATTGAAGCAGACGCCACCAGGTTTATTAGGCTGCTGTCACTTTAATAACTAATTCACGGATCCAATACATTGTTACACATGTGACTTGTTTCCAGACAGACCAATTAATGTAGTGAAGCAATTTCAGCTGCGCATAGAAAAATTGTCTCATGAGTTTTGCGTCATCTGATCGAATCTTCTGATCTGCCTTTACAGAGACCACCGATCAAACTTTATAAAGCTCCCCTTACTATACCCGAGGAGACCTGAGATGCAGTTTCTATTAGTTGAACTTTCAAATGATGTTGAAAAACAAAACAAAAACTGCGATCAACAATCACGACGCGATCAGATCCCGGATGTCCTATAGCTTTAGCCAAGCAGCATGTCATGTCACTCTGTGAGGTTTTTCTCAAGATCTACGCATTGTTAAGTTGTGTGTGGGCTCTTTGAATCGAACCAACCTGCTCTAAATAAAGATGTGCGATTCACTATGGTTTACGAATGTTTCATGACGTTACAAAGCAGATTGTGGCTCAAAAGCCTAATCTGTATACCATTTACATTTTTGTCAGTGGCAACTTTTTATGGTTTTACTTTATGAAATTGCGATCGGTTCGTGAGATCGGATGATCGAAATGAGACTATCAGCTGATACCGATCTGCGGCAGATCGATCAGAGCATCTATAGTGTATGTATATGTATACATATAATATTATGAAAAAATTCAGATAAATTACTAAAACTCTAACTAATTCACAATCATGACGAGTCTGCTGCACTATATCTTTCTCATAAAGAGGCAAATGGCCAAAAATAATAATGTCAATGTCATGAATCAGCTTTTTGATGGACATGCATTATTTGTCAGAGCTTTGTTGATTGGGCTTTGGCTGGAGGGTTATGGAGCAGGTTTCTATGCCAGTGAGCCCCATCCTCATGGTCTGTAAGCTACAAGGAGAGTATGTGGAGCACAGATGGAGGGGTGGAGGAGCTGGGAAGAGTGGTGTGGTAGGGGTTGGATGAATGGACCTTCAGTCTGTTCTGAGAGACTGAGTGGGTGGACGAGAAACCTGCCAGGTATGCGTTGATTGACAGGGTCGTCGTGACACGCCATAGCGGCAAAGGTGAAGATCGGGTCCTTTCTCACAGATGAATCCGAGAAGGGTCGAGGGTGAGCAGCCAGTAGTCAGCCGTTGACGTCCAAATCGGAAGCTCCGAAACAATTACTCTCACAGCGGAGTTTAGGGACGAAAACAGATCTCTCGTATTGAGAAGAGAAGAGAGGATGGGGTGAGAAATGTGGCTGTAATTAATGAGTAGCTGGAATGAGGGAGTCCCAGATGGAAAGGCAGAGTCGCCTGGCATGATTGTGCATCCGTGGCTGAGCTGTAAGATATACCTGGCCGCACGCTCGGCTCTCTGAAGTGGCTAGTTAGCATACGCCGCTCTTGTTATTTGTGTACTCAGTGTGAGAGCGGGCCTCCTCAGCTGCCGTTCACCAGAGACTTGTTTTGTAAGATTAATGAAGGTCACCGGTATTCTCAGAAGTATTCTGATAATTAAGGCTTTGTTTATCAAAAACAAGTTATATTAAGAGCAAAAAAGATTCATGGTAATTATTCATAATCTTAACAATTCAAGTGTAGCCACCTCATTTGTGCTTTTAATTCTTCTTGTTAATGTTTTGCATAAATCTGCATAATTACTTGAGATGCCTGTTGTAATTTTGACAGCTACTCAGCTCATGTGCACTAAAGTATGGCGAACGATCCGCGTGCTGCATACTTATAATGTATGGTGTGTATGGCGCCGCCGGAATGTTTTTCGGAGGATCACGTTGCGCATGTGCTGTGACTCTGGGAAAGAATAGGTATTTATATCAAATATGCTAAATGAACGGTTTGGTTCGCAGTGGGGAAACGCGAGCAGGAATGACCGAATGGTTTTATGACCGAGCCGCTGCTGCGATCACGCTGACAAAACAAATGCCGACGTGCTTCTATAAATCCTTGGCACAAATGGTCAGTCCCCCTCTGCTGTGTGCCCAGATGTGTCTGCGGAGAGCAAAGGCTACTGGGCCCTCTAATCACACTCTAATTTCTGCTGTAATAATCATCATGTAAATGGATGTGAAATGGTAATGCAAGTCTGGAGTTTACGTAATCTTGTAATGACCTCTTGTATTACACTGTCTGTGATGTTGCCTGTAATAGATTGTTAGTCACTAATCTGAAAAGGGGGGGGGGGGGGAATCAAGAACAGTGGCTTATGAAATTAAATTTGGAGTGTGGCTGGGCCTATTAGCACTCTGACATAAGTGATATAATTTCTTTCACTCCTCTGCACGCACACACTGACACATACGCTCTTGCTTTAGGACGGCTGATTAGTATTCACTAAACAGGAGAAATAATGCTCTAATCACCGGCTAAGACCTCAATGATACTTTTAAACTAATGCACGGTGAGGGTTCACAAGTCATTGAAATTAGAATGCCGGAGCTGCTTCAACAGCAGAATGCTGAACGCGATCTATACAGTATGTGTGTGTGTGTGAATGAATGATGAGAAATGCAGCTGGCTTTTTATATGAATTATCAAAGCGGGATTCATATATCTGCTCTGCTATGATGCTGTCCTCCTGTCCTTTTGAAACTGTTTTGGCAGCATTGTCAATAGGTAATGAACATTCCTTTTCCTTTTTACTGTCTGATTTATTTATTTAAACTTGACTGACTCAGCTTTTTGGCTTTGCAAACATAAACATTGGTGGTAACACTTGGTAACACTGGTAACATGCGGTTGTGAGTTTTCTGAAAAAAATAGTTCCACTATAGCAAATAACACGGATTGAAATCATACATTGCGCCGATATATTTGTTTTTAATCATCAACGAACACCACTAACCTCTCGGTGAGTTGCACAGTTTTGAAAACGAACGTTAAAGGTGAACTAAGTAACTTTTTTTACCTTAACCGAACAGCTTTGGAGTCATTGTAATGTTTATATTACTGATTTCGTGTTGAATGGTGGTCGTCTCGCACCCCCCTGGTGCATGTGAGCCACAAAACCACCCTTGCAACTTTGGGCCAGCGCGCCGGCCTCAGTGTTAGGAAGTATCGTGTGATATCAGGTCTCGCGAGGTAACGAATCGCTTTACAACAAAAAAGATCTGATAAAATTCTTAAGCATCAAACAGAAATAACCCGGCGCACATACAATACAGACTGCCGACAGTTAAACAGGGCGCGCGCAGCTCTTAAAGGGGCCACACCTTATTTCAACTCGTTACAGCTTCCATCCCACTGAACAGGTACCGGTGTACAGGGGGAGGGGATCAGCCGTGAGTGCAGAGCCATCTCTGCGTGAGTGCTATTTACGACAGTACAAGTACTCCACAGCAACTCTAGGGGTCGCTGTTTGACAATAACGGAATTCCTGCATAGTGCATCTTTAAGGGTTGTTTTAAGGACATGTTTGTGCATGCCCGTACCGTAGACAGCCACTCTGAAGCGGTCAAAAGCGATTCTAAAAGAGTCAAAAAATCGAGACAGGACCCATCGTCAAAATTTCTGTGCCCACCACTCTGGTTCATCCAAAACAAACTAGAAAATAGACTCAAAGTGCTAAATACCGGAATTGTCCTTTTAATGCTAATTTCAACATTTACCGATATATTTTTAAAATCAAAGGTTGTATTTGTTAACATTAGTTAATGCACTGTGAACTAACATGAACAAACAATGAATAGCTGTATTCTTATTAACTAACATTAACAAAGATTAACTAATACAGTAACAAATGTATTGCTCATGGTTAGTTAATACATTATCTAACGTTAACTAATGAACCTTATTGTAAAGTGTTACCACATTGGTGTTCATGTTTTGGAATTGTATATTATGTGAAACAAACAAACATATTTAATCATTTTTCTTTGCTTAAATGTGGAAGTTGCTTTAAATTAAGGTGTTTTCCATAAATTTAAATATTGGCATCAGCCATTGAAAAACCCAAACTGCTCAAGCGCTACTCCAATTACAGAGGCAAAATGTATTTTCAGGCGTATCTATTTGGATATACTGTTAGCTTTTGCCAGTATTTTGCATAGTTCGTGTTCATGGCAGAACAGCAAACATGTAAACACTAGCACCTAATATACCTCCCTCTGTGGAGCTAGAGACCTTGACCTCTCTCTTGCCAGCCTGCTGTCGTGCCTGCGTTGCGGGTGCGCTGATGTGCGTAAGTCTCCTTCACGGCACCGTGAGTCGATCACAGATCTGCGGAGGACTGTGCTTTATGGGAGGGCCATGTGGCGTCAGGAGTTTAATGAAAGTTGCCTAATGAAGTAAACTTGCTAAGACGGAGAGAGAGGAGGCGAAGAGACAAAGAGAGGGCGAGAGAAAAAAAAACTCAACTTTCTTTAATTATGTTTACCCAACAGGCCTTGCCTCCTAATTTAAATAGCATAAACATCTGGACTGCGCCGGCATTAAAATCATGGCAGTAGTCAAGCAAATCTTGTGGAAAATAATGAAATTAGATCCCTGGTGTTGTGACAGAGGAAGGGCAGGATACATCAGCTCCATGTTAATAAAATTTCCATGAATGACTGAATACAATTAAGAAATTGTCAGTTGTGGCTGTGAACTTTTGTAACTCATAGATGTTTGCATCATTTGATTATGGTGGCAATTTGGAATTGTTTTATCAGTGTCTGTGTTGGGGTACTAATTATGACCTTTTTTATTGGTCACAATTAAAACAAACACAGGCTCTTGAGAGGGATAAGAGCCGAGGGTCTGTGTTGAGCACAGCAGGACTCACTGGAAATCATCTCTGTATAGACTATTATCATCAGTGGGTTATTATTAATATTATTATTATTATCAGGTAAAGTTGGCTCAGAATTCTTATCATTATGAGTTAGATAATAGTTTTGTCTCTGACTGGGACTCAGCCTTTTTTTTTATTACGTTGTTTGTCTTATTGCTTCCAAATTAAGATTCAGAGCGAGGTGCTTTGCAAATTGAAATATGAACCTCTACCTCTGTTTCAGTCCTCTCTCGACTTCAGCATTTATCTTATCAGCCGGCACAAGGAGAGGGAGATTGTATTTGTTGAAATGATTTGTCAGTTTAGGAAGTAATAATGGATTTGGGCTGAGAGCTATACAAACAAGGCCTTCAGCATGGAGAGAGATTGAGGAGAGGAGAGGAAGGGACGAATGCTCTCAGCGCATTCTAATGCACTCGTGAGAGAGGGAAAGAGATAATCACACATCTCTAAATAAAGATTTGTGAGCTTCCTTACTCAAAACGTGGTGTTTGGAGGGAGGTGTTAAAATTCCCGGTTATGATTTTACATTTATAAATCAGACATATTGAATATTAAAATATGAACATACAGTGGTGTCCAAACGTCTAAAACCTCTTTGAAAATGTCAAAAAAAAAAAAAAAAAAAAAGTATAATAATAATTTAAACTTGGAGATTTTGCGTGATCCTTCACATGGTCCTTCAGAAATCATTTTAGAATGCTGATTTGCTGCTTAACCCTCTGAGGTTGGCTATCGCGCCGGCGCGATAGTCTCGCTTTTTTCTTATCAGTGCAAAAGAAACTCAAAATACTCTGTTGATTTTGATCTTACATATTAAGTGTTGTACATCATTAGATCCTGATAAGTGTCTATTTTTTTGTGGATACTCACAATAAAAACAAAGTGTTGTGCTTTTCGCCAAAGAAAGAAAAACAAACATGATGCGCGTTCTGCCTTCTCTCTGTCAGTGAAGTCCATTCTGAAACGCGTCCTAAGATTAAATTTAATTCCGCGAATACTTGTCATACAGGCACGAGTGTTTTTCCATAATGAAGCTTGAACTCTCTTCTTTTAAATGAATGAATTTATATAAAAAAACAAATATTCTCAGCTTATGTAATCTGTATGAAAAGAGAGAGATGTCAGTATTTTTCTTTCCAGCTCATTATACCTAATTACGCGTTAATGTGCCACGCCCACGGAGAGTGCGCGCTATTCAAACGCAAATGATCTTAGACAAGCCGTTCGAACATGCCAACGCCCACCAGCTAGATTATAAAACACATCGTGTTTAGTAAGTATCTTGTACAGCTGTGTACACAGCGTATCCTTTCGCTGTGAGGAATAATACTATCTAACCCTGGAAAATGTACCAGAAGTGCTGGTAGTTTCATTTCGAGGAGCAACGGATCCAGCTGATGTAGTAAGTCATTTATTCTAGTGCTTTGTTCTAATCGTGATATTGAATTTGTCGGACTGTAAACCGCAAAAAGACTGTTTAAATATGAATTGCGTGTCTGTGTGTAGGCTAAATGATGAGTGAACGGCATAGGCACCCGCGCTTTGTTTACTACAGTTATACAGCGCGTGTGCCTTGTTCATTCACTCTCGCACCTACATTAGTAAAACGTTATGTTTACATGAACAACACATACAAACTATATTGCTATAGATGAGTAAAAATAGACTGAAATATGTTGAAATAAAATGTCTGTATAAGCAACAAGCTGCAAATTCACATGTATATACTAATATATCATACACAATATATTACAGACTAAATATGAATGTTTAGACACGATTTTGTGGTTAGTTTTGGATAGATTATAAAGTTTTGACTGTAAAAAAGACTACTGTCACATTAAATAGGTACGCTTTTGTTCACCAATTTCTGTTCATAGTTAAATATACTATAGTATGATGTTTTGACAAAAATAAAGTAGGTATATTGAATTATCAACTAAGATGTTATTATAGTGTTTGTTCCAATATTCAAACTAATGCATCCTTACCTTTTTTAATACGTATGATAAAATGTATACTTTTTACAAAGAAATACACTTGAAATATTGTTAAAATTGTAATTGTTGTTGTAATTGTAACCTATTTGTAATTGGTTACAATTTCTAATTGTAAAATATGTATAGGCTATATAGATAATTTCTTTTGTCCTTGCATTCTTTGGGATCCTGTGACACACCTGTGTGAAAGGGCTAATTAATATGCAGCTCATTATGCGGCACATTATCCGGCCTTTGTCTTCTCAGGTGTGAACACGCCTCCACGCATATTGCCTTTCCAAACCAAAGGTCTCTAGTAAAATTTAAATCAGTGTATGTGTTTGTGTAAATGATTAGGCAGGATGATTTTCAGATCATTTTGAAGCAAAAATTCTAGGCAACAACACTCATTAGTCAAAAGTCTTGTGGACACATATTTAGTATGTGTTTTGTGGCCTTATTTCAGACACTTTAAGTTTTACTTTTTTCAATAACCATGCATAAGCAATATTCTCTCAAAAATACAAACATGTACATACATGTTGCTCAGATATTACGGTAGCCCCGTTTGTGCTATATTGAGTGAATTTATACCTTTCCCATTAACATGTTTATAAATAACTGAAAAAAGAACAAATGTCAGAGCATGTCAGAACACCTCAAGGACCCCAAAAACCCTTAGACCTCAGAGGGTTAAAGGTCCCATGACATGGGGTTATTTCATTATTTTATAATGTTTCCTGGGTTGCCCTTACAATGTTAGTATGTTTTTTGATCAAAAATAGTCATAATTTAGAAGTAAAGAGTGATGACTGTACCTGCGGTGTTTGGGAAAAATGCTAACTAAATGCATTTGAGATCACTGCTGGATCATTAACAGTTTCATTATTAATTGTCATATGGGTAGTGGGCAGGTCTAATGGACCTGTACGGGAGAGTAAAACGACCCCGCCCTACCACAACTCATAGGGGCTTACCTTAGGCAAGTGACAGTACCCCTTTTTGCCTCCCAACTCTGGGTTAACCCTCTGAGGTCTAAGGGGTTTTGGGGTCCTTGAGGTGTTCTAACATGCTCTGACATTTGTGCTTTTTTCAGTTATTTATAAACATGTTAATGGCAAAGGTGTAATTTCACTCAATATAGCACAAACTGGGCTACCGTAATATCTGAGCAACAATTATGTACATGTTTGTATTTTTGAGAGAATATTGCTTATGCATGGTTATTGAAAAAACTAAAACTTAAAGTGTCTGAAATAAGGCCACAAAATACATAATAAATATGTGTCCACAAGACTTTTGACTAATGAGTGTTGTTGCCTAGAATTTTTGCTTCAAAATGATCTGAAAATCATCCTGCCTAATCATTTACACAAAAACATACACTGATTTAAATTTTATTAGAGACCTTTGGTTTGGAAAGGCAATATGCGTGGAGGCGTGTTCACACCTGAGAAGACAAAGGCCGGATAATGTGCCGCATAATGAGCTGCATATTAATTAGCCCTTTCACACAGGTGTGTCACAGGATCCCAAAGAATGCAAGGACAAAAGAAATTATCTATATATACATATTTTACAATTAGAAATTGTAACCAATTACAAATAGGTTACAATTACAACAACAATTACAATTTTAACAATATTTCAAGTGTATTTCTTTGTAAAAAGTATACATTTTATCATACGTATTAAAAAAAGGTACGGATTCATTAGTTTGAATATTGGAACAAACACTATAATAACATCTTAGTTGATAATTCAATATACCTACTTTATTTTTGACAAAACATCATACTATAGTATATTTAACTATGAGCAGAAATTGGTGAACAAAAGCGTACCTATTTAATGTGACAGTAGTTTTTTTTTACAGTCAAAACTTTATAATCTATCCAAAACTAATCACAAAATCTTGTCTAAACATTCATATTTAGTCTGTAATATATTGTGTATGATATATTAGCATACATGTGAATTTGCAGCTTGTTGCTTATACAGACATTTTATTTCAACATATTTCAGTCTATTTTTACTCATCTTAGTAGGCTATAGCAATATAGTTTGGATGTGTTCATGTAAACATAACGTTTACTAATGTAGGTGCGAGAGTGAATGAACGGCACAGACACGCGCTGTATAACTGTAGTAAACAAAGCGCGCGTGCCTATGCCGTTCACTCATCATTTAGCCTACACACAGACACGCAATTCATATTTAAACAGTCTTTTTGCGGTTTACAGTCAGACACTATTCAATATCGCGATTAGAACAAAGCACTTAAGAATAAATGACTTACTACATCAGCTGGATCCGTTGCTCCTCGAAATGAAACTACCAGCACTTCTGGTACATTTTCCAGGGTTAGATAGTATTATTCCTCACAGCGAAAGGATACGCTGTGTACACAGCTGTACAAGATACTTACTAAACACGATGTGTTTTATAATCCAGCTGGTGGGCGTTGGCATGTTTGAATGGCTTGTCTAAGATCATTTGGGTTTGAATAATGCGCGCTCTCCGTGGGCGTGGCACATTAACGCGTAATTAGGTATAATGAGCTGGCAAGAAAAATACTGACATCTCTCTCTTTTCATACAGATTACATAAACTGAGAATATTTGTTTTTTTTATATAAATTAATTCATTTAAAAGAAGAGAGTTCAAGCTTCATTATGGAAAAACACTCGTGCCTGTATGACAAGTATTCGCGGAATTAGTTATTTTCGGACGCGTTTCAGAATGGACTTAACTGACAGAGAGAAGGCAGAACGCGCATCATGTTTGTCTTTCTTTATTTGGCGAAAAGCACAACACTTTGTTTTTTATTGTGAGCATCCACACAAAAAAAATAGACACTTATCAGGATCTAACGATGTACAACACTTAACCTGTTAAGCTTCACCAGAGCGCGGGCGCACTGAAGCGTTTTTTTTTTTTAAATAGTTCAAAGTTACTATCAGATTTAATGTTATTACCTTGACAAACTATACATCATTAAAAAGATATAAGACTCAAGTTTCAGTATTTGACCACTATTGTATTCTGATAAACTTATAGTGACAGTTATGTCTTAATTTGTGTCAGGACTAGTTATGTAATTAAAAAATGAGTCGTTACCTTTAATGTGAATTATGAGCGTCAGCCGCTTCCATTCAGAAAAAAACTCCTGTGCGATCGTCATGACAGAGCTTGACAAAACAACGTCCCTCAGGGCTTTTAGCTCAAACATGTGCAGATTTGGAGAAATATTGATATATTCTCATAGGTTTACATCAGATATCTATAGACAGGAATAATATTTATTGAATTTATACCCAAATGCGTCGATGTAATCATGAGCGCTGGATACTCTGATGTACTGTGTTTTCAATTCATACTGGCCGCCTGAGAGCGCTCTATGCACAGTAATAGTGCATATATGGAACACACGAAGAAGTGGCATAACCATGTGACATTCCAGGAAGTCCCTGACACAAACAAAGCTTCCAGAGATCGCTGTAACATGCAGATAAAGATGTTTTGAAGACAATAAACATGATTGCAATGATATTCGATTTACCTGTGTTCTTCGAGCCATATCAGGTATTTTCATAATAATAGATTATATTTATAATGTAATGCTAATCGATATAGAGTTTATCATTGCAGAATACTATAAATTAATATATTTTCTGTCTTATTTTTTCATCTGAAGCCAAATCAGATCACAGAAGGTTATTTAAAACAGTCGACTTGCGTTATAAAGTAAGTTTGGAGCACAAACATGGTTTTAATCACATAAATTGTCGTGTATTGATGGTGTGCTAAGCTAACATGCTAGCTAACTCTGTGCACCTGCCAGCACATTAGCTGTTATTTTTATGAATTTTTCTAAATAGGAATGCTTACTGAAATTTTTCGTTTTTCAAAAAGGGCATTTGATACAGTTTCAAATGTGAAGTGAGAACTTTGATAAAAGAAAAAGGGATTGAAACAGTGTGAATAGCCAGTCGTTAGTGATTATAATGCAGACAAAAGAAAAGCATATTTAGACCCATAACCAGGCCGGAGAGGTGTGAATGTGTGCAGGGGAGACTGACACTGAATGGGGCTCGTTTGCACCACAAAACAATAGAGAAAATAGTCTAAATAGATGCTAGAAGATGACAATAAACACCAGTTTGCATTTTAGAGTCTAATCAAAATAAATTCATATGACATGATCTTGAAAAACATTTAACTAAATGCAGAGTTTTAAACTTATCTTCTTCAAATTTTAAATATAACATGGTCAGACATGTGGCTTTAGCTGCAGTGCATTTCTAGATTCTACAATGCCAACTTCAATTTTATTTTCATGAAGATGTTTCATAAAAATACATTTCTAATAACTTTACAAAACTTTGAAGACATTTTTCATAATTTTTTTTTCAGTATCACTAATTAATTCCACATTTACAATAAACTGCCAGGTGTCAGCTTTCAAATGAGATCTTACTTGTGCTTTTAGTACAAAGGGTTCATGAACTGTATCTGTTTCAGTTTGGGTATGCCATTTCTGGGGATTTTTCAAAAGTGGGGTTGAAGCTTAACAGGTTAATATGTTAGATCAAAATCAACAGAGTATTTTGAGTTTCTTTTGCACTGATAAGAAAAAAGCGAGACTATCGCGCCGGCGCGATAGCCGACCTCAGAGGGTTAAACAGTAGATGTCAATTCGGCAGCAGGAGTTGGCAGCTGTTGTAGAGCATTGGAACGTCTTCCTGGTTGGTCTACCACACCTTTCTCGGTGGGCGGATGATCCTTTTCGGGACAACGGTCAGCGAGTATAAGGCCAAGTTAGCAGGCTACTGCGGGGCGATCCTGCGTTGCTCTTGACTGTCGTGCTTGCACTCCGTCAGATTCAGTGGCGTAGGACCCAGAGGGAGGCGTTTGTCCTGGGCAAACATCCGTCTTCTGTATTCTGCCCTGGCACTCGGTGCTATAGCATGCATGCGGGCCAAAACCAGGGTGAAATGCGTCCTTGTGCGCGAGTTGCTTTACGCAGATGACGCTGCCTTCGTGGCTCACACTGAACAACAAATTCAGGAGATGTGCAATTCTTTTGCTGCTGCCTGCACAGAGTTCGGACTTACCATAAGCCTCAAGAAGACAGTGGTGATGGCTCAGAACGTTCCTGCTTCCCCTCACGTTACCATCAATGGCACAGTGCTGTTGGCTGTCGAGAAATTCACCAACCTTGGCTCAACCTTGACAGCAAACAGCACCCTTGATGCTAAACTGAATACCAGGATCGGTTATGCCTCAACAACCTTTGGGCGGCTTCAGTCTCGCGTCTGGAACAACAGCCACCTTTCTCTCAAAATAAAGGTGCGCGTATATGAGTCCTGTGTGCTCTCCGTTCTGCTTTATGGAAGTGAAACGTGGCCTACATACCAGCGGCAGGAGCACAAGCTTAATGCTTTTCACTTCCGTTTCCTACGACAGATCCTTGGCCTCTCATGGCAGGATCGGGTCCCGAACACAACCGTGCTGAAGCTCACTAACAGCAGTGACATGTACACCATGTTCCGGAGGAGGCGACTCAGATGGACCGGCCATGTACGTCGTATGCCAGATGACCGTCTCCCAAAGTCCATCTTCCATTAGGAGTTAGCTGTGGGACACCGCCCACCGCCCTCGTGGCCGACCCAAGCTCGGCTTTAAGGATGTCGTCAAGCGGGACATGAATGTCTTTAACATCAACCCTGAACAATGGCATCACCTTGCGGAAGACCGGGCAGCTTGGCGGTCTGCGCTGACAGAAGGCACAACTTTGTCCTGCCATGCTTACACCAGCTTTTGCACAGAAAGACGGCATGCTAGACACCGTTCAGATCGACGCTTGCGCTGTAAAAGGCCTTGATGATGGATGATTAATTGTCATATTACTCCTGGTATTGTTAGATTTGTCAAGTAAGGTATTAATTTTTTTCCAAAATTGTTTAGTATTATTGAAATCATTTGACAAACTATTTCTATAGTAATTGGCTTTAGCATTCCTTGTTTGAGTGGTGCACGTATTTCGTAGCCGTTTGTATTCCTCCCAATCACTTGGAAGTTTTGTAGATTTGTGTTTATTCCACGCCCTATCCCTCTGCTTAAACAGACTGATAAGATCACCATTTACCCAGGGTAAATGATGACCTTTGACCTTAATAGTTGTCCATGGGGCATGCTTATCAATAACTTGCACAAAGTTGTTCTACGTGTTACCTGGACCGAGAAATTCATATTTATTTATACGTTTTGATAGCTCCAGGGCTTTAGTAAAAACGACAGATTATACTTCCTCATTTTTGTATCCCCGCCCACGGACAATCAGATCGACAGAGTTATTAACAAAACGGTTATTGTATGAGTAAATTCACACAAAACAAAACTCAAGGGCAGATGCTAATAGCCACTTAATATGGTTGGGTTCATAGAGCATTTCGTTTTTTATGACCATGACAACCCCATTCTATAACTGAACTGATGCCTGCACATTTTCAGGACTCTCAACTACATTCTCGACAAACAGAATGCACCGAGTGAACGGAACCGCACTGGACAACTAGTTGTCTGGGGGGGGGGGGGGGGGGGGTGGGGTCTTGTGCGAGTTTTATGTAAGATGGACTTACTCTTGAAGATTGGCATAACATACAGGAATACTAATTTGCTTTTTAGCCGTCACCAGTTATTTTGTCTGTTAGCTTGCATAGTCAATGAAATGGTTTATTCTTACTTTTAAAATGTATTTAGTTTTTTTTTTCATACATGGACTCAGCAGATGTACGGTGTGCTGTTGATATGGAATGAAGGACTCTACCACAAAAATGTAGGGACAAGTTCAAAGCTAGTGGAGGTAATTGTTTCCATTCTAGCTGCCAGATCCAGGGTTAAGTTGTCATCAGCACTGTTCTTCTCATTGAAGGTTTTATCGTCTTGTCTTGGTCCAAAGCCTTTTGTATTTTTTATTCAGATTTGGAGTGTCTTTTGTGTTCAATTCATATTTCGTTCCTTGAAATACAGGCTACTTTTTTGTTACAGGAAAAGTGATTTTACCATTTCTTTCAGTACTTCTCCATTTTGACCTCTTACCTCCGCTCAGATTTTACAACCCAATAAAGTCATTCAAACACAAGATTGTAGCTTTTCTTGCCACTGTTCTGTAGCAGAGCTGTCTAGTAAATTCCATGGACTCATGGCTCTTCTGACTCTTCTGACGGTACACAAATCATTGGTAGTATAATATAAATGTTTGACTTTTTTCTTAAACCACTGCACATATATCATTTATACACCACATACAAAAAACAAATAAACATTTCTTCAGGGAATTTTTTTTATTGAACTATCTTGACCAATTTCGGTCTTATTTCCTTTGACAAAGATTTCTTTGATATTTTCTTCCTGTATCATGTAACGTAATGTACATTTAATGAATCAACATGCCTTCAAAATGAAGCAGAAATGTGTGTTTGAGAGTGAGTGCATATGCATGATGACATAAGGCCCATCTATCGATCTGACCTCATACAGTACGTGCACTTGTCTCCTTTATCACACATTGGTCCTTGTGTCCTATGTATTCCTTTATCACACATTGGTCCTATGTATTCCTATACTGAACAATGTCAATGGGCAAGTTTCAGATTGCAGCATTCAGAACACTTGTAGACCAATTCAAAGACTGATGCATTTATCTTGCTCTGAACTAAGACTTTTGCCTTGTCTTTTGCTCTGACTTTTGCTCTGATTTTGAACAAGCCAATTTTAAATAAGATATATACCCTTTCTCTGTCAGAAGCAAGTGGGTATGAAGTGGTTGGTTTACTGTAGATGCTCACTTGAAAAATAACAAATTAATCAATATGTTGGTAGTTTCAAGGCTTTTACATAGAATAAGGGGCACCACAATATGCATTTACTATAGTAAAGCAGGGTTGTAAATGCATAACTGAATCAGGACAACATTTGTAACTGATGTTCTTAGTTATATAAAAATAAATATAAAATATGAGGGGAGAACAAAACACTAGAGTCGGTTAAGGTATTTAACTGATGCAATTATTTAGCAAACTTCAGCTACAGGTTTTATTTTACTATGCAAAAAAAAATGCAAATGCGGGTGGATTTCAGCAGAGGCGTGTAATGCAGTCACTCCTACTAGCCACTGTAGCGGGTTGAAATTTATATATAATATATACATTTTTGTCAAAAGTGTTAAAAATATTTTTTTTCCAATACATATCGACACTGAAATATCTGAAACACTTCCAATACTTATTTTGCACAGAATAGTTATTTTTGACTGCTTATTGCACTTAAACAGTCAAACACACAAAATAATGTCAAAATGCAGTGCTTAGCGAGTAATCACATAAACTCAGTCAGTTATGTGTTAAGTGAACGTAAACAGTTAAGAAAGAAAACTGTGTAACAGTATTATGGATCCATGCGTCAGGTCTTAAAGTGACAACAGCCTAATGTACCTGATGGCAAATTATGAGATAATATTAAAAATATCTAAATGGCAGTCTTTCCAAATGGTATTGATATCAATATTGTGGCCAATGAAAATGCTGAGTGGCTAGTAACTTTGGAAAACCACTAGCCACAGTGGCTGGTGAGCAAACAAGTTAATGTCAAGCCCTTGACTCCAAGAACAACTATGCATTATGCATTTTAATAAGATTTAAAAAAAAATAAAAAAAATATGAATAAAGGGTGAAGATGTCGATTAACCTAGGCTGGACATCACTTTTGACCATTACCGTAGATAGATACATAGACGTGGAAGGATGGATGGATAGATGGATAGATGGATAGATGGATAGATGGATGGATAGATAGATAGATAGATAGATAGATAGATAGATAGATAGATAGATAGATAGATAGATAGATAGATAGATAGATAGATAGATAGATAGATAGGACATGACAGATAAATAGACAGAAGACTCAAGTGTGCCTTTGTCAGAGAATTATCCAGAAGATGGAAATAAATACAGAGTCCATATGAAATCAGATAGATAGAAAGATAGAAAGATAGACTGATAGATAGATAGATAGATAGATAGATAGATAGATAGATAGATAGATAGGACAGATAGGACAGATAGATAGATAGGACAGATAGATAGACAGACGACTCTAAGTGTGCCTTTGTCAGGGAATTATCCAGAAGATGGAAAAAGGAAATACATACAGAGTCCATATGAAATCAGGAGTGCCGCTTACCAGGAAGAAGGCAAGAAAGCTTTGAGGATCCAGGAGTGCCATGAAAGCACTGACCTCTCACAGGAAGGTTCATGTCTCTCCGTGCAGAAACAGATGGATAATAGCACAATGCTGAAATCATGCAGCACGTATTATGGGCACTGTGATTGCCGACCTGATTACCTGCCATATGCTTGCTGAAGGGTTGAGCTGAGAATGGGAGAGTATGCAAACCCTTTTAAAGCAACGTTTTTATAGCACTCTCATTATACCGACGTGGAGACTTGCTCAAATGAAAGCGAGCGTTGCGGGGAAGGAAAATAATGAAGTCATAAAATTCAGGGTTCACGGTGCATGGGTTCCACAAGCGCCTTGCTGCTGCCCCACTGCTGGTTCTGTTGTATGGTGAGACGTGCATGTGAGAGAGGTCTGGATGAGTGAGGTGGGGTGAATGACACTCGGTGGACATGGTTTCTCATTGTGTGTAACTACACAACGCAAAGGTATAACATATAATGATAATTGTACTTAATACACCATATTAATTTGTTTTTGTATGTACTATAGCTTTTATTATTGATATTAAGTCATAAATATCAGCTTTTACAAAACCTTTAATATTTTCTCACCAAAATGCCCCAGCCCAGCTCTCTCTATCCCCACCTGCCTTTATGTACCACAGCACAACTCCTTTCATGCCCTGTGGCTGTCACCACACACACACACACACACATGTTGAGACGAAAGGGGCGGTTACCTTTTTCTTGCCTGGAGATTTTCTTTCATTTCTCCATGTCATCCATTAAAAGAGAATTTTGCATAATCTTTAAGTACTTTTATGGACTACTTTGCATAACACGATTCCTCTGTTGGTGAGATGATATTTGGGTCAGCTCCTTTCTAATTCTCTTTTATTGGGAATCTCCTCCAACATGGCGTCCCATTCGGTACTCTGCCACATGTTTAATTCTGATGTCTGGCCTTATTTTTTGAAGCTGGGTTGGTGTTTACATCTTTAATTAAGACATTAATAGCAATGTTTATATTAGAATAGCTTTAAGCCTTGTTACTCATCACCACGTAAGGGAATGACATGCATTGGGTTGACTACCGGTATGCTGTTTATTTTCAGTATAGGCCAAAGAGTCTTAAGAGTTAAACCCCCAAATTAAATTTATATCATAATTTATTTACCTTTTAATGGTCTTAATGTCTTTTTTAATCCCACAGGACTTTTCCTCCCTTAGAACTCAATAGCAGAAACAAATAAATGGGGATTCAACCTTTAAAATGACAACATTTTATATAATTTGTGCACTATATTTTGATGCCACACAATAGCTTTGTGTGATGAACAGACCAATTTAAGTCATTTAACGTCAATTTTGGAATCAATTTACTGTGATTTGACATTTTCTTTAACAATTGTAATGCAGCAAGTTTGAATATGTGGTAATGCAAATGAGAGCTACAGTGTAATTATAAGCAAATAATGACTTTTGTTCATCACACAAAGCCTCTGCGTAAAAAATATCTGGTAACACTTTATAATATCATCTCATTTGTTATAATGTGTTAACTATGAGCAATATATTTTTACAGCATTTATTAACCATTGTTAATGTTAGTTATTAAAAATGGTCATGTTCATGTCAGTTCACAGTGCACTAACTAATGTTAATAGAAACAACTTTTGATCTTTAACCCTCTGGGGACCAAAGGTTTTTTGGGGCCCTTG
This sequence comes from Tiaroga cobitis, assembly GCA_030578255.1. Lineage (NCBI taxonomy): Eukaryota > Metazoa > Chordata > Actinopteri > Cypriniformes > Leuciscidae > Tiaroga > Tiaroga cobitis. The sequence continues at coordinate 28,790,424 of CM060603.1, forward strand.
GGATGTTTTGACATGCACTGACATTTGTGCTTTTTTCAGTTATTTATAAACATGTTAATGGCAAAGGTGTAAATTCACTCTATATAGCACACACGGGGCTACCATAATATGTTAGCAACATGCATGTACATGTTTGTATTTTTGAGAGAATGTTATTTATGCGTGGTTATTGAAAAAACTAAAAATAAAAGTTTCTGAAATAAGGCCACAAAACACATATTGATTATTTCTTCACAAGACTTTTGAAAATTGTATCACATAGTCTAGAATATTTGCTCCAAAACTATGTGAGAAACATCCTGACTACTCATTCAGATAAGTCAATAAAGTCTTTTAGAATGTGTATGACGTGTTTTGTTTGAGAAAGCTTTATGCGAGGAGGCTTGATCTCTCATTAGTATGTATCCATTTCACACCTGAGAAAGACAAAGACCCTCCCATAATGGCCCTATTAGGTGCTATCAGGCCATATCATTATGAAGAACCTTGCAGAAAGAATGAGGAGATTTAAAAAAGAATGGCTTTTAGATTGTTTGGATTTATTTACAACACACACACTGCTTAGAATAAGTGAATACACCCATGCTAAAGTTGACTAAAAAGAGGAATAAAAAATCGTAATGCCTTAATTAAAAAAAATTAGGAAAACTCCAACCTTTAGGGACATGAATAATGTCCTTGAATTCTTTGTGAATGAAAAATTTATCACAAATAATTAAATGTTCTTCTTTAAAATACAGGGTGCATACGTCTGGACACATCTATCACACACCCTTCACCATATAGACAAGGTTTTATTTCAGTTCAAAGTTAGAGTTGGAAAAATCTTGAAAAGAAAATGGTCTTTTCCATAAATGTCTTAGTTCCCTTTCGAGGGAACTTAACACTGCGTCGATAAAATCGACTCTTTGGGGACGCTCCCTAAGCGTGCGCCTCTGAAGTATGAATGAAACTAATCCAATCCTGATTGGTGTTGCGTCGTGACGTAACATGTGACGGCATACCCGGAAGTATAAAAGTGACGCTGTCACAACACACACTAGCTTTCGCTCTTCAGCAAGCGCTCTGTGTTGAAAACTGTCTGTCTATTTGGTGTTGTTTGTCACAAGAAATATTGTATATTATGGCCACCGAACAATTCAAAGCTTGTGTGCATCCTTGCCCTCGTTTCATCACGGGTGGGGACACACATGCTTTGTGTGTGAATTGTTTGGGAGCGCAGCATGCACGGGCAGCCCTCACTGGCTGGGGCGCGGTCATGGACGGCCGCTTTGCCAGGGGTCTGTGGCAGGATCATCATCATTCTTGGCATATAAATTGCCTGGAGATGATGGCTGTGTTCAGGGCTCTAAGGAGCTTCCTCCCAGACATCAAAGGTCACCATGTATTAGTACGATCAGACAATACGTCAGTGGTAGCCTATCTGAACTGACAAGGGGGACTCAGATCGCGCCCTCTGTGCAGACTGGCGCATCAGATTATTCTTTGGTCCCAGGGGAAAATACTGTCTATCAGAGCAATGTATATTCCGGGGGTTCAGAATCAGGGAGCAGACATCCTGTCGAGGCAGGGGCTGAGGCCCGGGGAATGGAGACTTCACCCAGAGGTGGTGAAGTTAATATGGGAGAGGTTTGGACCGATGGAAGTGGACCTGTTTGCGTCTCGAGAGACGTCCCACTGTCCACTTTGGTTCTCCCTCTCACGTCCAGCCCCACTGGGGTTGGATGCCATGGTACAGGCCTGGCCGAGGCTTCGCCTGTACGCTTTTCCCCCGATCGCTCTGCTTCCGGGAGTCCTGGAGAGGGTCCGTCAAGAGGGCATCAGTCTACTTCTGGTTGCCCCAATGTGGCCAACCCGAGTATGGTTTTCAGACATAATATCACTCCTGATAGCTCCGCCATGGCAGATTCCTCTGAGGAGGGATCTGTTGTCTCAAGCGGAGGGCTCAGTCTTCCACCCTCACCCAGAGCTGTGGAAGCTGTGGGTCTGGCCTCTGAGGGGGTTCAGTACCTAGATGCTGGTCTATCAGCCGGAGTGGTTGAAACCATACTTAGTTCTAGGGCTCCATCTACTAGGAGATTATATGGCCTCAAGTGGAATGTTTTTTCCGCTTGGTGTAGAGAGCAGGAGTTAGATCCAGTTAACTGCCCAGTGGCTTCAGTTCTGGAGTTTCTTCAAAATCGTTTCTCTGCGGGTCTCTCCCCTTCCACACTTAAGGTGTACGTGGCTGCCATTGCGGCTTTCCATGCACCATTGAGTGAGGGGCCTCTGGGGAGGCACCAGTTGGTCATTCGGTTTCTCCGTGGTACTCGGAGGATGAGACCGACAACCAGGTCCAGGGTTCCTACCTGGGACCTGGCAATAGTTCTTGAAGGGTTATCCCTGGCCCCCTTCGAACCTTTGCAGTCGGCTTCGCATAAGGACTTAACGCTAAAAGTGGTATTTCTCTTGGCTATTACCTCACTTAAGAGGGTGGGAGATCTCCAAGCCCTGGCAGTGACACCAGCTTGCTTGGAGTTTGCCCCTGGCAGAGTAAAGGCTTTTTTGCACCCGAGTCCGGGCTACGTGCCTAAAGTTCCATCTAATACGGCTCGGTCTACAGTCCTTCAGGCATTCCATCCTCCACCTCATGTGTCGGCAGAAGAAGAGAAGCTTCATTTGCTCTGCCCCGTCAGAGCTTTGAGCATGTACCTTGAGAGGTCCTCTTCTTGGAGAAGGTCGGACCAATTATTAGTATGTTTTGGGTCACCTAAGAAGGGGCTCCCGGCATCCAAGCAGACTATTAGTAATTGGATTGTTCAAGCTATTTCTGAGGCTTACAAGGTGCGCAACTTGCCTTCACCTTTAGCCGTGAGGGCTCATTCAACTAGAGGCATGGCTTCCTCTAGGGCCCTTCTTTCGGGAGTACCCCTACAGGAGATCTGTGAGGCAGCCGGTTGGGCTACTCCACATACTTTTATTAGGTTTTACAGTCTCCACCTTCCTAGTACGCCTGGCGCACACGTGCTCAGTCCTTGCTGAGTGCCTAGACAGTTTCACTCCGGGACAGGCCTATTTCGGTGCGTGGCCTAGTGGGCACTCGTTCCCCAAAGAGTCGATTTTATCGACGCAGTGTTAAGTTCCCTCGAAAGGGAACGTCTCGGGTTATGACTATAACCCTTGTTCCCTGAGAAGGGAACCGAGACACTGCGTCGTTCTGCCACGCCCCTTGAGGCCTTGGAGCGTCTTGCTTCATCGCGAGACTAGTGTGTGTTGTGACAGCGTCACTTTTATACTTCCGGGTATGCCGTCACATGTTACGTCACGACGCAACACCAATCAGGATTGGATTAGTTTCATTCATACTTCAGAGGCGCACGCTTAGGGAGCGTCCCCAAAGAGTCGATTTTATCGACGCAGTGTCTCGTTCCCTTCTCAGGGAACAAGGGTTATAGTCATAACCCGAGACGTTTGATCATACATATTTCAAAGTTGAGGATTCATTATTTTGATTTAGCTTGGATTGGAACAAACACTAGACTATAACATCTTAGTTGATTAGTTTATTGACAAAACATACTATATATTTAACATATCAGCAGAAACTCCTAACAAAGCTAATTTGATGTCTATTTTAGAGTAAAAACTTTATACTCTATCCAAAACTAGTCAACAAAATGTATTTTATTTCGTCTATAACAGTGCGTATCTGTGCGTTCATTCATTCATTCATACACACACACACACACACACACACACACACACACACACACACACACACACACACACACACACACTCACAGAAACATGATTCACATTTAAACAGTATGCTATTTTTCCGTTTACAGACACTAACGTTATTCTATATAGCGATTAGAACAAAGCACAAGCATAAAACACTTACACACTTCTCAGCTGAATCTGTTGCTCCTCCTCGTGGTGAAAATAAACCAGCACTTGTTCTGAGGTAGGTAAATGTCCCAGGATTGTTCCTCATAGCCGCTCAAGATGACAGTAGATTAATCTGACTAAAAAATATAGTGTGTTTTCAGAGTTTATGGGCGTTAACGCGTCTCAATGTGGTGCTTCACGTATTTGCGTTTGAATAGCGCGTGCTCTCCGTGGGCGTGTCACATTACCGGAGATAATGAGCTGAGAGAAAGATAATTACAATGGCTGACACGTCTCTCTTTTTATATAGATTACATAAACGGAGAATATTTATTTTAGTTTTGAATCCGATCATTTAAAAGTACAAACTCAAATGATTTAAAAGATATATTGCTCATGTCTGGGTCAATAGTATTTGCTGAGTTTTGTTGAAGATTAGAGACGTGCTCCAGGAAAAAAGTTCACGGTGACTGAGAGGCAGAACTGTGCCCTGTTTATATTCTTTATTTTACAAAAGCACAATATTTTATTTCGATTGTATGTGGGCACATAAAAAAGTAGACATTTAACAGATTATTTTCTCATATTTCTTAACCTTTATATGAACAGAAATGATGGTAGTACTTTAAGTCTATTTTTCTGCTATGTGAAAAAAACGAGCAAAACGCGCCGGCGCGTTTCTGGTCCCCAGAGGGTTAATGTGTTCGTAAATGTTGAGATTAGCAGTAGCTAACATAAAAAAATAGAGATGCACCGATTACAATTTTCTAGGCCGATCCCGATTCCGATTTTTCCTTGAGTTTGACCTGCCGATACCGATTTTAGCCGATTCCGATTTTATTTTTCCAAACCACTTTACAGCACACACAAATATTTATTTTCTATCTTCTCTTTAATAGAACATTTTGCATAGAACATTTTTTGAACAGATAATCGCTATAAAATAGAACTATATAAATGACTCCTAGTGTGGAAAATTCTCACACATCTAAAGTGCAGTGTTATGGAAGAACCATTTCCTTTTCACATCCAATATCCAATAAAACAAAATTGATATATTTAGCAAACTAAACTTCTGTATGAAAACAGGTAATGGCAATAAAATAATATATAAATAACAAAAAAAAAATTCAATAAATATAGCCTTGCAGTATAAAGATATTTATCTCTCTCACACACACGCACACAGGCCTATTGCAATCACTTGTTGTATATCAATGGCAAGTTATATTTCTCAAGCAGTTCTTCTCTCATCTGACACATGTCCAGCCTAGCAGAACAGAACAGGTGGAGCATGTGCAGGGAAACAATTAAATAATAATAAAAACAAGTTTAAATGGGTAAATTTTCTATAAATATTTTTGAGTCTTCATTTTCTTTCTGACATAGCCTAGCCTACTTCAGTTCTTGTTAAAACACACCAGACATGCAAATTCTTTGCATTTTGGGCACTTTTTGGATGAAATCCTATTTATTTTGTCCATCAAAAGTGTGCTTTCACTTAAATTGAGCGCAGCAAAAATAGATTCGGCGCCGAAACCCACGCTTCACTGTTCACGCGACGCTCCTGCTCGACGCTCACGCGCTGCTCCGGCTCGCGGTGTGAATGCACTCACTGATTAACATGCACGCCGAACAAACAAAAAAACGCGCTGCACCTTGTGGTGTGAAACGGCCGTAATTCACGAGGTTTCCTACATGTGTGCGTTCCCTGTGCACGTGTGATGCTGTTGTTTTGCGATGTTAATCATGCGGCGCCCGAGTGCATTTGACCGGCATAAAATCGGATTATGTCAGACTGACCGGCCGGTCACCGATCATGGCCGATCACGTGAAAACCGGCCGATTCCGGTCACCAGCCGATCAATCGGTGCATCTCTATAAAAAAATGCTGTAGAAGTATTGTTCATTGTTGGTTCATGTTCACTCATTTAGGTAATAGTTTTAAGAAAATTATTAAAATGTGGTATAAAATGCTGCTGTTGTTGCCAAAAATGAAATCCATATATTTCATTAAGTCATCAGTTTTCTTGATAATCTGCTTTTTACCTTCAAATTGACTGATAACCACTATAATAATACAGGTGGTAAAATAGGAAGCCACATGATGAATCGGAACTCAGTGGCCTGTCCAGCCAGTTATAGACGATGCACAGGGTCACTAAAATAGTGCAATAAACATTAGCCTAACTAAAACAGAACATGTAACACAAATGACCTTAATGTACATTACTGATAACAAAACTAAGGAGAAACAAAAATATCTATATAAAATGCAATATACTGTATCATGCAGAGACTTCTGTGAATGTCCTTTTACAGATTTTTTTTTTTTGTTTTGCCGTAAGTTATTCGTAAAATAATTCATGCTTTTTACTTGGAAAAACAAGAAATGTAACAGCAAAATGAAATATCATGCAAAGTGTACAGTTTTTCACCATATGTATAGTAAGGTATTAGGCCACGTTTACACTGCAGCAGGATACACTTGACAGTCCTGTATTTGAGTCTTTAATACGGTTACGTTCACACACAGTACAGTTATTTACGGGTGTGAAAACGTACTCGGTTACTAACGTAACCTTGGTTCTCTCTAGAGAGGGAACGAGTACTGCGTAATATCTATGGGGAAAACCTTTTTCACGAGATATTGAAGCCAAAAATTATCCTTAATTTTGAATTAATGTAAAACGCTGTGCGGCAGCATGCAGACATTGGCAAGACGGCTCGCGCGCCTATTGGCTGCCCTGCGGCAACAGTAGAAGGCTATCAAGAGAGGCCCTGCGTGACGTGATACCCATTTCGCTTCGCGCCCATTTTGTCACGTCCTGCCAGAATAGGCGTGGCCTTGGCCTATAAATACGCTCGACAGGCTGATACAAACTGGTTTTCATCACTGAAGCGAACCAGCGCTGTTGTATGCACGGCAAGATACGCAGTACTCGTTCCCTCTCTAGAGAGAACCGAGGTGATGTTAGTAACCGAGTACGTTCTCTTACGAGAGTATCTCTCGTACTGCGTAATATCTTACACTATGGGGAACACAATGCAACACGCCGTGCGTACTGGGATCCGACACCAAAGTCCCAAGGGCAGTAGCCCGGGGCTCATATAGTGCATAATCACCGTAGACTCACAGAGAGTCGGAGAAGAGAGGCTACAAGCATCATTCCCCATGAAATAGCATCCCACACGAGCTAGTTATGTTAACAGTGTTTCACGCAGACAGGGTGAACGTGTTCAGCCTGAACTGGGTATAAGTCTGGGTTATTCAACACCCATGGAGCTGTTCTATCGATCAGTGAGTGATGCACAAGCAAAACTCAGCATTCTGCGCCGGCGCAGCGGGGCAGATAGTACTGAATTCTAGACCGACAGCAGCTTGGCCTGTAAGGCGGGAACCTCTAGGTTATAAAACCTTATAAATGTAGACGGCGAGGCCCAGCCTGTCGCCATTCAGATATCTTGCAAGGAAATCCCGCTAGACCACGCCCAGGACGAGGCCACGCCTCTCGTGGAGTGCGCTCTGACACCCAAAGGACACTGCAGGCCCTTAGAAGTGTAAGCCAGGGCTATGGCATCGACTATCCATCTGGATAGGCTCTGTTTTGACGCGGCCAGTCCCTTGGAGCATCCGCCGAACAAAACAAAGAGCTGCTCGGTCTGGCTTGAAGACAGACGAGCGGGATACATAAGCTCTCAGTGCCCTGACAGGGCAAAGGACACTCGCATCCTCCTCCTCATCATGAACCGGGAGGGCGCACAGGGAAATAACCTGGGCCCTGAACGGTGTGTTGAGGGATTTGGGCACGTACCCGTGCCTTGGTTCGAGTATGACTTTGGAGTCATTAGGCCCAAACTCCATACATGACGCGCTTACTGAGAGCGCTTGTTAAGTCCCCTATGCGCTTCACTGAAGCGAGAGCCATAAGAAACACCATTTTGAAAGACAGATGTTTCATGTCTGACAAATGGATTGGCTCGAATGGGGCACCTTTCATGGCTTCCAAAACCATAGAAAGCTCCCACACAGAGACTGAGGGGGGTCTGGGAGGATTCAGCCTCCGAGCTCCCCTGAGGAACCGCACGACCAGGTAGTTTTTTCCCCAGTGACTGGCCAGACGTCGGTTTTGCAAACACCGCTATGGCCGCCACGTACACTTTGAGCGTGGATGGGGTTCTGCCCTTATCCAAAAGCTCCTGAAGGAAGGAGAGCACTTCCGTGACCCCGCAGTCTACGGGTGAAAAGCTCTGTGCATGACACCAGACAGAGAACACTGACCATTTCGAGGAATAGAGCCGTCTAGTAGAGGGGGCTCTAGCCTGCGTGAATCGTGTTTAACACTCCCTCCGCGAGGGTAGCGGGTACCCGTTGATGGCCCATGCATGTAGGGACCATAATTCCGGGCGAGGATGCCAAACCGAGCCCTTTGCCTGAGAGAGGAGGTCTCTCCTCACCGGTATAGGCCACGGGGGAGTGCTGGTCAGCCGCATTAGGACTGGGAACCAAATCTGGTTCATCCAGAGCGGAGCCACGAGCAGCACTGGGCATCCGTTTTCCCTGATTCGTTCCAGCACTTGAGGCAGAAGCGAGGCGGGGGGAAAAGCATAGAGGGGGCAGCGGGGCCATACGTGGGCCAGCGCATCCCTGCTCTTGGAGAAAAAGCTCGGACAGTGAGCGTTCTCTTGAGGTGCGAACAGGTCCACTTGCACTCTGCCGAATGTCTCCCACAGCAGTTGGATCGTCTGCGGGTGCAGCGACCATTCCCCTGCTGGGGCATTGTTTCTGGACAGACTGTCTGGTCCCAGATTCAGGCGACCAGGCACATGCGCTGTTTTCAGTGAAAGCAGGTTGTGCTGAGCCCAGACCAGGAGGCGTTCCGTCAGGCTGTAAAAGTTTCAGGACCTGACGCCGCCCTGGCGATTTATGTATGCCACCACCGACATGTTGTCCGACCGGACCAAGATGTGGTGGCCTTTTAACCCTCTGGGGTCTAAGGTGTTTTTGGGGTCCTTGAGATGTTCTGACATGCTGTGACATTTGTGTTTTTTTCAGTTGCTTATAAACATATTAATGGCACAGGTGAAATTACACTATATTTAGCACAAACAGGGCTACGATAATATGTGATATAATATGTATGTACATGTTTGTATATTTGAGAGAATATTGTTTATGCGTGGTTATTGAAAAAACTAAAAATGAAAGTTTCTGAAATAAGGCTACAAAACACATAATAAATATGTGTCCACAAGACTTTTGACTAATGGATGTTGTTGCCTAGTGTTTTTTCTTCAAAATGATCTGAAAAACATCCTGCCTAATCATTCACATAAAACTGTGAATTGGGTTTTATTGTGAAAAACTTTTTTTTGTTTACCAAGGCAATATGCGAATGGGCTTGAACAGTCCAAACCCCTTCATGAATAATTAGGTGATTCTCACCTGACCCGCATAATAATGAGCCTTTCATTCAGGTGTCACGCAAGGGAAAATTGAAAGGACAACATACATACATACACACACACATATATATATATATATATATATATATATATATATATATATATATATATATATATATATATATATGAAGAGTTCAGATGCAAAAGCCTCTAAGTGCCATTTGAAATTTTCTTCTAGAATGATAATTTTTATCAAGCTTGTATATTTAAGTTCAGTAATTTCACTTAAATGGCAATGAATATTACCTAATAATTGTCGTTTAAGTGAAATTGCTGAACTTAAAATGTACAAGCTTGATAAAAATGATCATTCTAGAAGAAAATTTCAAATGGCACTAGATGCTTTTGCATCTGAACTCTTCATATATGTATATATATATATATATAAAATCAAAATATAAATGAAAGTCAAAAACCCATTTTTAGTCATACCTGGAAACAAATCCTGGTCAAATAGGTTATATGGGTCATTGTATAGAATTGGTTCAAAGTTAGAGTTGGAAACATCTTGAAAAGAATTTTTTTTTTTCATATAAAGTATTATAAGCTTGCATTAGATAACAGTTGATTAGTTTATTTTTTACAAAACATAGGCTACTATATATTTAACATATAAGCAGAAACTGTCTAACTAAAGCTTATTTGATGTCTATTTTATAGTAAAAACTTTCTAATCTATTTCGTCTGTAACAGTAGGCTATGCATCTGTGCGTTCGTTTATTCACACACCCAGATACCCGATTCATATTTAAACAGTCTTTTTGGTTTTACAGATACTATTCTATATTGCGATTAGAACAAATCTCAGTAGTCTTACTAATGTAGGAGCGAGAGTGAATGAACGCACAGCGCGCGCGCGTCTGTGAATTCTTCCATTCATTCGCACACAGACACGCATTTAATATTTAAACAGTCTTTGTGCAGTTTACAGACACTATTCAATAACGCGATTATTAAGAATAAATGACTTACTACATCAGCTGAATCCGCGCTCCTCGAAATGAAACAGGTAACTGAGTTGACTTTTCCAGGAATTATTCCTCACTGCGCAGCAAGACGAGATAAAGGTTAGGGCATTCTGATTTGGCTGTTTTCATGGCTTGCCTGAACATTAACGTTTGAATAGCGCGCGCTCTCAGTGGGCGTGGTCACATTAACACGTCATACGCTATAATTAGGTGAAAGGAAAAAGACCGACATCTCTCTCTTTTCATACAGATTACATCAACTGAGAATAGTTGCTTTTTTATATAAATTACTTCGTTTAAAAGAAGAGAATTTCAGCTTCATAAAGAGAAATCTTTCGTGTCTCTGTGACAAGAATTTATTGAGTTAGTTCATTTTTCGGACGCGTTTCAGAAAGATTTTTGCGGAGACAGTGTGAGCTGAAAGCGCACCCTGTTTATTTTATTTATTTTACAAAAACACAAGGTTTTGATGTTAATAAGAGTGTACACAAAAAAAGAAGACATTTAACAGTATTGAATGATGTGTAACACTTATATGTAAGATCAAAATCAACAAAGTATTTTGAGTTTGTTTTGCACTGATAAGAAAAAAAGTGAGCAGATCACGCCGTGAGCAGATTAACATAAACCAATCTCCCTGGCGAACTTGCGCAAGGATTTTCCTGGTTGTCAGCATTCTGAACTAGCGCTTCACAAGCGCTCTGTTCAGCTGCCGTAGATCTAGAATGGGTCTGAGACCCCGTCTTTTTTTGGTACCAGAAAATATCTGCTGTATAGCCCCCCTTCGCTCTGAGCCTGAGATAAATGTTTTATGGCCCCTTTGCTCAGTAGTTTCGCTATTTCGTCTCGAAGTAGATGAGATACTTCGTTGTTTACCGTATTATCGACTCGCGCCGTGTAATAGCGGGGACGTCGAGCGAACTGTAGCGAATAGCCTCTTTTTATAGTGTTCAACACCCATTCTGATACCCCGGGAAGCTTTACCCACGCATCTGCGTGAATAGCTAGAGGCAGAATAAAAACCGGGCTCTGGCCGCGACATAGCGGCGGCCGCAGAGCTTCGGTGTGCTGAGACATAAACACTGGGTTTACAGTGTGCGAGGCGGGGGGCGCGCCGATCACGGCGTGCAGCCTGGTCGCGCTTGATTTCTCTATGACAGATTGTGGAGAGAGAGCGAACGGGACAAACCCCGTGGGGTTGAGCGTGTCTGTGAGGGAATGTGGGCGCGGGACAGCGGGCACACTCACTGCACTGAAAACACCGTCGGCTTGCGCTGACTGAATGTGTGTTGGTTTCGTTTGTACAGAAACCGTGGGACATGCATCGAGTAGTGTTTGTGGGCACTGTGTTGTGGGCACATTCACTACATTTTTTGCACAATCAACATGAGTCGATTTTATTTGTGCTAGCCCTGAACTGTGGCGGGCTGTGTCTGTGTGTGGGAATGGGCACTGTGACGTGGGAATTATTACAACACTCATAACACCATCGGCCGTGGCCGGAATACCAGAAAATACACTCTTTTGGGATTTATCTGGGTCACCGTAAAAATGGCGTTTGTGTGCAGGCAAGCGGGCTGTGGTACCGGCTTGTTTACTGCAAAATACACTGGAACAGTCACATTGTTTGGAACTGAAAGAGCGAGAAGTTTCGGTGGAGTCTGGCCGCGGCGAGACTTAAACACTGTGGGCCTTAGCTGACTGTATTTGTTTTGGTTTCGTTTTACAGAAACGTGCCAGATGCAGTGTGTAGTGTTTGTGGGCACTGGGTTGTGGGCATATTCCCTACATTTAATGCGAAATTGACATGAGTCGATCTCATTTGTGCGATCCCTGTACTGTGGCGGGCTGTGTTTGTGTGTAGAAATGAACACTGGGCTGTGGGCATTTTTATTACACTCATAACACCATTGGCTGTGGCCGGAATACCAGAAAATACACTGCTTATATGATTTTTCTGGGTCGCCGTGGAAACGGCATTTGTGTCCAGCAAGCGGGCCATGGTACCGGCTTGTTTACTGCAAAATACACTGGAACAGTCGCATTTTCTTGGAACTGAACGAGCGAAAAGTTTCGGTGTAAGTCTGGCCGCGGCGAGACTAAATTTTATCTGCTGCGAGAGCTGGGATCGAACACGGGTCTCCCGTGCGACTGCTTTAGGTTTCGCCACTGAGCCACAGGGGGAAACAACAAAAGCTTAAATTAGCTCAAGCAGATAAGAGAGCATCATCTCAGTTTTGTGTGTGTCGGCGTTTGTTTGCAGGCGTGCGTGTTATAACACAGGCTCATTGCTGCAATATTGACATTTTCAGCCGCTCAAACTAAGAGGAGCTGAGAAATGTTTGAGAAATGGAGATTGGTCCGGCCTCGGCACGACTAAAACACACTCTTTCCTCATTCTGCCGGTGACGCACGCCACGGGGAGCGTCGAGCAGATAAGAGAGCGTCATCACAGTTTTGTGTGTGTCGGCGTTTGTTTGCAGGCGTGCGTGTTATACAATAGGCTCATTGCTGCAATATTGACATTTTCAGCCGCTCAAACTAAAAGGAGCTGAGAAATGTTTGAGAAATGGAGATTGGTCCGGCCTCGGCGCGACTAAAACACACTCTTTCCTCATTCCGCCGGTGACGCACGCCACGGGGAGCGTCGAGCAGATAAGAGAGCGTCATCACAGTTTTGTGTGTGTCGGCGTTTGTTTGCAGGCGTGCGTGTTATACAACAGGCTCATTGCTGCAATATTGACATTTTCAGCCGGTCAAACTAAGAGGAGCTGAGAAATGTTTGAGAAATGGAGATTGGTCCAGCCTCGGCGGGACTAAAACACACTCTTTCCTCATTTCGCCGGTGACGCACGCCGACAGGGGGCGGGGGCGGGGTAGCTTCATATAACGTAAAGAAAGCTAGCCGCAGTTTTGATGCTGGCCCGTTTCTCTGACGACTCGCGGTCAGAACGGGGCAGGTCCACAGAGCTCACCCAATCCTCACTGTCCGACGCCAGGATAGAGCAGCTGGCCTTCCCTACAGATGCACCTATCTAGTCGTCATAATGGCAGAGGCGGCGGCGCGCGGCGGCCGTTGTTCGTCAGTGAGCGACTCGATTGAAGCTGGTGAAGCTGGCGGGCGAACCAGCAAGCTTTCACGGACTGGAGAAGGCTCGGGGACCTGCTGAGTACGGCGCTTTACGGCGCGGCACTACAGCGGGCGTGAGTGCAAACTCGGAGAAAAAATGCCAGGCGAGTCCTCAGAGTCACCATGCCAATAGCTCGCTCAGCGAGCGCGAGAGCTGCATGATCCTTACCCAGGCGGGAGCGCAGATGAAATGGCGGTCCCCGTCGCTGAGTGCGGCTCGGCACGAGCCACAGAAACGAAGCATCTTAAAAAAGATGCTGCTCTTTTAGATAAAGAGAGAGAGAGAGTGTGAGCCGCGACGGCGAACACACACTCTCAGCAGAGTAAAAGGATATTGACGCCGGAAAGCATAGCAGGTACGGCGGCTGAAGGCGGCGAGGTGAAGGCCAGTGGCTTCAGGCTCGAAGGCTCGTCCCGCAGAAGGCTTACAGTCAGACGGCGCGGCTTCTCACTCCGGATCCATCGATGCAGTAGTGCTTCGCTGAAGAGATGAAAATCAGTTTGTATCAGCCTGTCGAGCGTATTTATAGGCCAAGGCCACGCCTATTCTGGCGGGGCGTGACGAAATGGGCGAGAAGCGCCCCCATTGGGTATCACGTCACGCAGGGCCTCTCTCGATAGGCTGCTGCTGTTGCCACAGGGCAGCCAATAGGCGCGCGAGCCGTCTTGCCAATGTCTGCATGTTGCCGAACAGCGTTTTACATTAATTCAAAATTAAGGATAATTTTTGGCTTCAATATCTCGTGGAAAAGAGGTTTTCCCCATAGCGTAAGATATTACGCAGTACGAGAGATACTCTCGTAAGAGAACTGTATTCTAACCGAACTCACAGTCGTAAATTTTCAGGACTCACAACCTCATTTTCGGAAAACAGACATAATGCAGGGCTCCAGACTATCTTTTCCACTGGTTGCACTGGTGCTACCAACTTTCTCAGTTGGTTGCACCAGCATATGATTTGGTCGCATTTTTTTTTGCTATACATGCCATGGGATTAATCAATGCATGCTGATGAATAGTGGTCTTAATCTGTAATCTTTTAACTATCAAATCAAAATATTCTCAAAAAAACTATTAAAAAGTTAAAAGTAAAACGATTACTGTGAAAAATTCCTAATTAAATTAAATGCATTTTTATTTAATTAAATGCATTTATGGTGAGATTACTACATTTTATTTAATTAAATGCATTTATGATGAAAATCATTGTCATGTCAATTGGTGCTCATTTTGACCACGAACTATGCCGTTACTTTAATTCAGCGCATGCAGCACAGCAAAAATAGACTCCGTGTGTAAACGATCTCTGCACTGCTACGCACCGCTCCTGGAACGGATGCAGTGTGAAAATACCGTGTCAGGCTACACAAATATTGATCTTGACATTGTTAGCCTATTCTATTCTTTTTTACATGTCGTGCACTGTACATTTAACTTACACTCATTATGACTTAATTCCTAATTGGCACGTTTCACCATCAGTGTGCAATGCATGTGACATGTACGTTCGTTAATAAATAAACGGCAAGTGTCTTGCAGAAGAACATTGTAGCCGGAGCTACGTTAATGTCTATGGCGAGTCACGCAAACACTGGGCAACTCCGCAGCCGAGCCGACCCCGGGATAAAATAGTCAGAATATAAACACTTATAGGCGTACCGTAGTGATTCAAGATAAGTCAAAAACACAGTTTGGAAAATGGATTCATGATGAACTTATTCATTTTGAACATACGAACTGCAGCAGCTGCTGATACAACGGCGTTCTGTTGCGCATGCGTGAATTTAACTGAGTACATGACCATGCACTCGCACAAATGCGACCACATAAAATTTTAATTCGCACATTCTCAAAAAATGGTCGCAGTCTGGAACCCTGTAATATGAATGGATTCAGACTTGACAACTAGTTGTCTGTCACATCATACAGTGCCAGAGATCCGCTCTGCTCTACACAAATGTGCGTCTACCATGTGTTGGGTTTTTGTGTGTGGTTTCTGTAACTTACAGCAATGACGATATACGCTGTGCATCACCTGAAGGTTTTAGATACAGACACTGTTCTCCACCGGAGCTTCTCCTGTCAGTTTTGTGTTCTACGCGCGACTCAAATGCTCCGCTCTCCACCCAGATATAAAAGCTGCCATCAGTTAATGAAGATTTGATGGATGAACTTGCGGCTTGATTGAACTTTTGTTGTGTCAAAAATTATAAGACTTTTTAGTTTTATGGATGGTGCCATCTTTGATATTACTTTGGTCACTGTCGATATTGTTACAGGTAAGAGAATAGGGGCTTGACTCCCATTGTAGTTTCATACAGACAGTATTCCAGACGCTACTGTAAGTTGCTGTGCAGAGACGCGGGAAGTCATTTTCGACAGGGGGGGAGGGAGGGGGGGCTATATAAATGTAACGAATTATTACTACTCTCCCTCAAAACCTTTTTTTTCCATTTGCATTCACGCAGGCCAAGTGGCCATAGGGACTATATGAGGAGTAGTGATGCAAGCACGGCCACGATCTTTATAGTTAAAATCAAAAAACAAATGAGCTCTTTCGCTATAAATCCATTTCAGTACTTTTCAGGAAAATTAAAATTTTTACCCACACCCACACATTTTGTGAACATTCAATTTATCCTGTTAAAATGTTTTCCCCCCTCAGTCTTAACATGTTGAAAAATGATTATTAAATCAAACAATATTGTTGATGATAAATTCAAAGTTATTTTTTTTTTCAAAACGCTATAACCCCCCCCCCCCCCCCCCAAAAAAAAAAATCCAAAAATGGATGATTTTGGCCACTTAATTAAGTTTTGTTTTGACAATATAATCATGACATGGAGGTGCCGGCGCGGTCACGCATTGCACGTGAACTGGAGCGCATCTCATCATAAATTAACCGAAACTCACCGTATCCCTCACAGACATTAGAAATATATCTATGTAGGCCTATAGAAAGCTTGAAATGTCTTTAAACAAAACAATTAAAAACGAAAATAAATAGAATAGCTTACTCTCTGATTATGCAATCCATTACATGCATTTCTCTATAGGCGCGTTCACTACAGAGATGCTGATCGTCAATTTCATCTTTGCAGACACTAACACACAGAAAACAGTTTATTAATAAAAAAAATACATAAAAAAATAGATTTTCGAACGATATTCGACTTTTGCTCCTTGATTGTCGAATGCCATTTTTAGCAGAAATTATACAATAAACAAACTTTTGGCAGCAGCATGTGCCCCAGGTGTAGGTCTCACTGGCTCATCAAGGCCATCAAAAGTGTTATCACTCATTTTGAGGAATGAATAAACATAAACACATCTGTTCAGCGCGCAGATGTTGGATTGCGTAGAACGCTCACTGAATTCTGATTTGTCGAGAGGATTTATCGCGTTTAGGCTAAAAATAGGTTTGGCGCTTATCGCGGTTTGGAAAAGAACTGCATCTTGCAGTACATTTTAAACAAGGAAATATAGCGATTTGGCATCAAACATTGATGGAGCAGTGAATAGGCTCAGAACACAGCAAAATTACATGACAAACTCTTTTTTTTAATGGCGTTTATCGCGTTTTGGAAAAGAGCTCCTCAAATACACACACACACACTAAAGTCTAGTTGGCCTATCTAAATGTTGCCGCGTGCATATAAACTAAAATGTCATTTATAACGTTAGACTAACATTAGTCATATCTCTAGCGGTTTTTTAGACTAGGTGTTTGTTTGTTTTTGTGCTGCATAAGTGCGTATGCTGTGATTCGGGTCAAGACACCTGATTGGCTAATACTATACGCACTGAAGATAAATTAAATAATTTTTAATTAAATAATTACTAAAAATATCCCTCTCTTCATCCCACACCCCAAACATGACACACAGAATGTTGTGGAACAAAAACAACAACCAGAGATATATTTATAAGCTATCATTTTATTGTCATCACAGTTTGCCAACAGGGGGTGCTGCAGCACCTGCAGCACCCTTACTTCCCACGTCCATGTTGCTGTGTGAACGGGACATTTCGAGACTCATGCAAGTAAATGCGGTTTGTCAAATCCCAAAACTGACAGTGTGAACGTAGCCTTAGTTAATCAGTTAACATTTTACTGTAGCCTTTGTACAGCTTTTTTCCTTTACATTCTATTCTATTTTTTTTTATTATCTAAAATGGAATGTTTGAAACAACATGAGGAAGAGTAATGACAATTTTCATTTTCGATTGACGTTTTTCTTGAACTTTTTCTTTTTCTTGTTTTGTTGCACTTTTTTTGTGGCAGCTAAAGTCTAAAATTCGAATGTTTTGAGAACAAGACGAAAAAAGGATTTTTGCACTTACCTCTCAACATTGTGTGTGTTGCCCTTGTGTCTACAAGTTAATATTTCTCAAGGCAACAGAGGTTAGAGTGTGAATCTGAGTGTCTTTCCCTTTTTAAATCAGCAGTGTCCTATTCAAAAGAGTGATCTGAGAAGAACCATTCAGAAAGCCAGAGAAGTAGAATAAATAATGGAACGTGTCCGTGGGGGTATAAGCTTCCCTCCAATGCCACAGGTGGTAAATGTATACGTGTGTGTATTGCTCTGTGGTTGAAGAGGAGAGGTCTTGGCAATAACCCAGTGAATCAATCACCATGGTGATTCTGTTAAAAGAATGGTAGACAACCAACTGGACAAGATCATGAGGATTTCCTTACACACCATAGAGTTTATTATTATTTTAACCAAGGGCATGGCTGAAAGGTCAGTGGTTAAATAAAGAGGATTGATTTGGGGTGTTTACAGGACTATTATTTCTAAATAACTAAAGTTTTTTTTACTTGGTATAAAACCATAGAATATATATAAACTGTAGAAATTCTAATTTTGTTTTTTATTATTGTTTATATGTTAGAATTTATTAATATATATAATTATTTTTTTAATTTTGTTTATTTTATAAATATAAATCTCCAAGTACTCCTTAATTAAAAACTACTTATATGCATGTTGGGGTACCCTAGGTTGAGAATGACTGCTATAGTGAACTCAATTCAAGGGCCTGCAGATAGTCTACACGAAATGTACTACTTCAGTATGCAGATCCAATAATAGGTATTGACTATTTTCTTTCTTGAGCAAATTGCATGTTTCCTGCTTAATTGCTATCGGAGATCGTATCTTGGAGCTGATGCATTGTAGTTTGAACTTGTTAAGCTGATGATGTTTTTAGAGAGGGAGAGTACGGTATGCTAAACAGTTCCTCTCTGCTTCATTAATGACCTTTAAAATGCAGGAAGCTTATTTTTCCTGCCTCATGCTGTGGGCTGGACAGGGAACCCTCTCCTCTTGACCTCTATTTTATTAAATTGTAATACAGCACAGTAAACACAGATGGGAAACAAATATACAGTCATATAAATAACAGTACAGTCGTATTTAGAATTATTGGATCACATAAATGTTTTTTCTTTAATACACATTGGCCGTAATTATTGGCACCCCTAGATTCTCTGAAGTATATTGCCCTTCATATCTCTCTCTCTCTCTCTCTCTCTCTCTCTCTCTCTCTCTCTCTCTCTCTCTCTCTCTCTCTCTCTCTCTCTCTCTTTCTCTCTCTCTCTCTCTATATATATAAGGGCTGTCAGTTAAACGCATTATTAACGGCGTTAACGCAAACCCATTTTAACGGCGTCAATTTTTTTATCGCACGATTAATGGTCTTTTTGGCCTAGAAAACTTTGTAGTTTTTTTCACATGCTGTTACAACAGGACGCAGCATGCGCGGCGCTGCGCTATGAAACCCATTCATTTCAATGGTTTGCGCCACGCGAGGATGTTTTGTTGCTTCGTCGACCAAAGCGCAAGCGGATCTAGCTAGACCGGAAACAAAACAACAGGCGCGCCGCACACACTTGGGCTTGCGAGCCAGCCAAATAGTTGGTTAACGTTACGCTTTAGGTGGATGACGAGCGCGAGACGGCGAAATGGATGCCAATAAGATTCTGAATGGAAAGTTTACTTTTAAAAAGTTGCCAAATGGTTCCATTGACAAGACCAAAGTGATCTGTGTGTTTTGTCGTTGTGAACTGAGCTATCATCATCGCAGCACGTCCAGTCTGAAATACCACTTGATGGCCAAGCACACACACACACACACACACACACACAGCTGATGCGAATTCTCCGCCCCCTCGTCAATATCAGGACCTCGTCAGTATTTCTTTCACCCTTTTATTAATGGACAGTGTTACATTGAGAGATTATTTGCTCCAAGTGAGAATGTTAGTGTGAAATTGAACACAGTATATGTCAGTGTTGTTTTCAATAAAAAAACATTTGCACAAAGCAAGCTGATCCACTTTTCCATGTTGAGAGCATTAAAATGAGAAAAAATAATGGGACAAAAAGAAAATCGAGAGACATTTAGAATAGATAAAAAATAATTGTGATTAATCCCGAGTTAACTATGACATTAATGCGATTAATCGCGATTAAATATTTATTATTATTGTTATTATTAGGAACACCTAATAATTAAATTTCTCATTAATGCAATTATCTAATTAACCAATCACATGGCAGTTGCTTCAATGCATTTAGGGGTGTGGTCCTGGTTGAGACAATCTCCTGAACTCCAAACTGAATGTCAGTCAGAATGTCAAAGAATGGTGTGAAAAGGGAAAAACATCCAGTACGCGGCAGTCCTGTGGGCGAAAATGCCTTGTTGATGCTAGAGGTCAGAGGAGAATGGGCCGACTGATTCAAGCTGATAGAAGAGCAACTTTGACTGAAATAACCACTCGTTACAACCGAGGTATGCAGCAAAGCATTTGTGAAGCCACAACACGCACAACCTTGAGGCGGATGGGCTACAACTGCAGAAGACCCCACCGGGTACCACTCATCTCCACTACAAATAGGAAAAAGAGGCTACAATTTGCAAGAGCTCACCAAAATTGGACAGTTGAAGACTGGAAAAATGTTGCCTGGTCTGATGAGTCTCGATTTATGTTGAGACATTCAGATGGTAGAGTCAGAATTTGGCGTAAACAGAATGAGAACATGGATCCATCATGCCTTGTTACCACTGTGCAGGCTGGTGGTGGTGGTGTAATGGTGTGGGGGATGTTTTCTTGGCACACTTTAGGCCCCTTAGTGCCAATTGGGCATCGTTTAAATGCCACGGCCTACCTGAGCATTGTTTCTGACCATGTCCATCCCTTTATGGCCACCATGTACCCATCCTCTGATGGCTACTTCCAGGAGGATAATGCACCATGTCACAAAGCTCGAATCGTTTCAAATTGACCGTTCGCAAAAGCCAAGCCCCCTAGTTATTGTTACTACGCCCGTCAAACAAATGGTCAAACACGACCAGCGCGACAGATTGCCATGACGGGAAGAGGTATACCCGTGGGTGTCAGTGTCCTTTTTTGGAGCAATACCTCAGCGATATCCTCCAGATCGAGGCACAAGGGGTTACAGTATGCAGTGGAGGTATATATTCAAAATATAAAAATACGCAATGAAGGAGACACGACTACTATCGAGGCAAATGCTTAATGCTCTCAAGCTAAATCTGAGAAACCCATGACCGGTAGCTACCTCAAATGCAACCAGCACAGCCTTGAAGAAGATTTTATAAGCTGGGTCAGTGGCTAATATTTGGAGTTAGAAATATATAACTCGCGCTGCATATTTAGTAATTTTGCCTCGGATACAGGATTAACACGTTCGCTTTAACAAGGTTGTTCAGCAACAGCTTGCGTGTCATGCTGAATGCGATTTTCGTGTTTAAAAATAACTATACATAAGAGACGGAAAGATGCAGATAACCATACATTATTTAAGGTTATTTCTATTCGTTACGATATTGATATATGAACTGATGTTGTCAAGTAAGCTTGATGCTTTCCCCGTTGCGTACGTGAACTCCTCTAAACTACTACGGGTGCTGCACTGCTAGTTGACTGCTGCTCATTTTCCCCCGAGGATATCATGTTAACAACAACCCTTTATAAAACGTAATTCCTTTGTGGATCCTCTTGATCTGCTTTCTCCATGTTTCTTTGACTAATCTCAGTGTATCAGTCTCACGCACGCTGCACGCGAGTTAACCATGTTCGACACATTTAACTGGGAGTGGGGCCGTCCACACTGTTTTATCCACTGTAGGCACCGCTCACGTTGTGTTTTCGGCTTTGGAAATGGAAAGAACACAACTCCTCCAGACAATCTCTCGGGGTACCTATAGTGTCCGATTTACAAACGCTGCGGACGCACCGTTTCACCATCTTGGTTGGAGTCAATGTTTGACGGACCTGCTCACATAGTAACGGTTGCTGTGATGTGTGATTGGAAAATGGCCGTTTTGTGGGAGGGGCCTGTGAACGGTCAATTGGTTTCTTAAACATTACAATGAGTTCACTGTACTAAAATGGCCCCCACAGTCACCAGATCTAAACCCAATAGAGCATCTTTGGGATGTGGTGGAACGGCAGCTTCGTGCCCTGGATGTGCATCCCACAAATCTCCATCAACTGTAAGATGCTATCCTATCAATATGGGCCAACATTTCTAAAGAATACTTTCAGCACCTTGTTGAATCAATGCCACGTAGAATTAAGGGAGTTCTGAAGGCGATAGGGGGTCAAACACAGTATTAGTATGGTGTTCCTAATAATCCTTTAGGTGAGTGTGTGTATATATATATATATATATATATATATATAGCGAGAGAGAGAGAGAGAGAGAGAGAGAGAGAGAGAGAGTATAGGAGTATAAAGTGAGGTAACACAAAGGCCAAATTCCCTTAATCATCCATCACAATACATAAAACCAAAGAATATAGTTCTGATAGGGTCTATCAAACAGCACCTACATCACCACAAGTTTTTAGGGAGGGTTTAAAACAAACCAACCAACCAAAACTCCTCTGCTCTCATTCGAAAACAAACTCTGTATTTTTTTTTTTTTTGGGGATTTTTAGATGGTTGGCACCTGACAAGGACTGTACTTACCGTAAAACTTCAAATAATAGCCGAGTCCCAAATAGACGCCTGTCTCTTTTACACGCCTGGTGTGGCTGCAGGTTTGGGTAAATAAAGGCCGGTCTCAAATAGAGGCCGGGTCTGTTTTTTAGTTTCGGGTTGTATTTAATCCTCTAAAACCGTCAGATCGTCCGCTTTTTCGCGGCCGCCAAAGCAATTTTTTGTCCCTCCAAAGCTTTTTTTGATCGATGAGTGATGTAGAATAGAATGACTGCTGCGCTTGACAGGGCGCGTTACGAGCAGAGAGAGAGAGAGAGAGAGAGAGAGAGAGAGAGAGAGAGCGCGCCCCGGCCGCGCGCGCGCACTCTCACATCTTCAAACAACACGAGCGCTGTCTTGCTCTCTCTCCCTCGCGCATATTAATCAAAATCAATTGACGACGCGACAGTAAAAGGTTGGAAGACCGCAGTTTAACGTGGAGCATTTGGAGATTTTTATAGATTAGAGACATACACTCAATGACCAACATCTCAACACTAAATTATAAAGGCCTGACTCATATAGACGCCTGTCTCAAATACAAGCCGGTGCAATTCGACGGTTTGGGAAAATAAAAGCCCGGGCTACTATTTGAAGTTTTACGGTAATTTCGTTGTAGCCTACTTGTTACAATGACAAATAAATATTATATTATATTCTATTCTATTCTATTCTATAGCATGATATTCAGTTGTCATTACTGGAACTTCACACAGTATCGGGTTTTATGGCCAAATGAAACTAAAGAGCTTTTTGCCAGCAAACCCACAAGATGGGTGCACACAGGGATACAAATGGACCCATGTCTATGATTAAATATACTGCTGGATACATGACATCATGGATTTTATCAAATACCAACAGACAGAAAAAAAAACCCAAAACCTGATCATCTCTGCTAGAAATGGGCAGTGGTTGGATCTTCTATTAGGACAATGATCCAAAACAAACATCAAAATCAATCAATCAATCGAAAATGGGTCACTGAGCACAACATTAAGGTTCTGCCATGGTCATTCCAGTTCCCTGACTTGAATCCTATAGAAAACTGAAGAGGAGAGGAATGGAGGAATGGTCTCTGATCTCTTGACAGATATTCTCCAAACTCATCAGGTATTATAGGAGAAAACTCAGAGGTTGGGCAAAATAAGTTTGCAAAAATGATTGAATAAAAGGGTGCTATTAATTGGGGCCAAAGTTTATAGACAACATGTATTCTGTTATTGATTAATTACAGTGAACAGAGCAGTTGGAATTACTTCATTTGCCCCTTTGCCTTCATTGAGAGCAGCCCAACACAGAGAGGTGTGTTATCTGTTCTTCCTCAGTGTCTGATGGGAAATCTCCACCAGCTCACAGGATGGGTGTGGACTGACACTGGGCAATCTGACAAATCTAAATCGTTATATCTCATTTGACATTAATATGGCATTTTTGGTAGGGCCGGCTAACAGTGACGTACAGTTCAGGGATTCATCATCTTGGCAGTATGAAAATGGCATATTCATATGAGCGGGAATTAGCTCTTTGGATGTGCAGGAAATGCAGTGGGCTCTGACTGAGAAACAGGAGGCTGGGGCCTGCCTTATCTTCCCCGTCTATGAGCAATATGTCAGAGTGCCGAAGCCCATTCTGAATGACAGTTATCTTTTTAATTCTTTTTGACATTTGCAGATATGAATCTTAACAAAGCTCCACTACTGGAAGTCAGAGTTTGTGTGTTAACAGAACTGCTTACCTCTAGAGAATACGGGGCGCTCTTTTATCACACAAGCAATTTGCCTAACACTGCTTTACTGTTGTGTTGTGTGCACGGTTTGTGTGTCCGGCGGTTTTTATATGCCGACACCCTCATTAACAGCAACAATCTTTTTATATTCCAGTTTAATCTCGCCATTGGTGCCTTGATAAATGGCTGTGGTTTTGATAGATTTAACAATCACTGACTGTTTGTACTCATTTTTTGAATAAACGTGACGGACATATTATCCTTGGATTAAACTCAACATTTTATCATTGATGAAAGCAGATGCACACATAAAAGGCAGAGAGCTTATTGTAATAACGGCTAGGGTGCAGACAAAGTCAATCCAGCAGGGAATGAAATAAAAAAAAACAAAACAGTTTGTCAATATTTATTTGGCCATTCATTTTACACTTATCAGACAGTAAGGGCAAGAGGGACACTATCCACAGGCAATTGAGTGGTTGAGCCGGGTGAAAGTGTTGCATTATGGGTGTAATAAGTCTGGGCCCAAATGAAGGGTGCCGATGAAAGGAAGTAAAGAGGCAGAGGAGCAAAGTTGGGTTTCACTTTAGCCTTGCTATCCTTGAGGAAGGGATCTCTCTTTGTTAGTGACAGGCTTTTTCAGATTAGACCTGGCTCCCCTAGGTAAAAGGCCAGTCAGGCCTTATCTGAGGTGATAAGAGCCCAGCAGCTTGCCTGTGTGACTGCATGTGAAACTGCGTGTGCATGCAAATATCCTCAGCTGTCAGCCCTTGACACACACACACACACACACCCTCCAAACCTCCCCTTAGATGCAGAATGCAAACTTTGACAACAAAATGCTCCAAGTGCTTGATTAGTGGTTTACTTATTTCTCATATCTTTTTTTGTTTGTTGTTGTTTTTTTGTTTGTTTGTTTGTGTGTCGGTGTTAACCAGAAACAGATTTTGTTAGTCCATCAAAGATAAGTATATATAAAAAAAGATTAGGCTCTGTTAATTTAACATGAGAATAATGATTTAAAAAATACAAATGTATAATACAATTATATTGTTTATAAGAAAACCGCTTATAAATCATGCAGAATGATGTTTTTTGAAAATGTAAAAATGCAGAAAGTATTTTTTTTTTTGTGATGTTTAGTTTTAGGGTTAGGGGATATAATGTATAGTTTATACAGTATAAAAATCATTATTTCTATCTAAAGTCTCCATAAAACATGGAAACCATGACATTTTCAGATTTTTTTTTTGTTGCAGTTTTTCTTTTTCTTTTTTTTCCCCACCAAATGGTGATAATTTTATTTCATTCATTTGCTTTAAATTTTATATCAATTGACAGCCATAACATATGGCATCCATGTCATACCCAGTATGAAGCAATATTTTACTAGAATAGTTTGATATATCAATGTGTATTGCATGTCATGTTAAAATTAGAAATGTTCTCTTATCTTAAGAGAAAAGCAGCACGCCAACACACTCGTGCAAATATAGAATTGCTTGCATTGGCCTGTTCCTCCACATTGCAATTAACTCTTGGGGGAAAGCATGTTGTATTGTTATGATTACTCAAGCAAATAATAGAACAGTCTTGCGTTGACATGTCATCTCCACAGTGTCTCCCAGAAAATGGCTTTTTTTCCCCCACTCTCTTTCAAGGAATTAAACATTTGGCATGTTTGCATGTTAGTCCGTTTGAAAACTGCAATTCATAATGCGTTTTGCCCCGATAGTCACCTTTCAGAATCTTGTCAGGTCATTTTAATGTGACCTGTCAGTTTCTCTTTTCAGTAAACACGCTCTGTTCCAAACACGCTTTGTTTAAATGCAACAAGGCTGCTGTATGAATATGTATCCGGTTCTTAGACGGGGGTCTTTTTGGCCTTTCAGCGTGGTCAACAGCCGAGATATTTTCTCTTGTGATGTTTTTTCCTCTGTTTTGCCTGAGGTTGTTGATTGTATTGAAAGGGCTCATTTATTATCTCTCGCATTGTTTAAATATGCATGGTGACTCTCTCCCCTCTTAATCATTGAGATTGCTTGCAAAAATGTGATCGATGTCGTGTAAATATTCATCATTAACAGAGCACAGGCACGTCGAGGGCTTTTCTCTCCCCTTAAAATCCTCTGAATGCAATTATTCACCAAGGCTCTTGCACAAACTCGTGCCGAAAGTCCAAACAGAAGGTATCTGCTTGTACACACACACACACACACACATTTGTGTGGGTGTCTCTGCATGCATATACGGTCTGTTTACATTTTGTATGTGAACATGAATGCATATGTGCACGCTATGTGTGTGTGAGGCAGTGCGTATCCCCGTTTGACCATGATGCATGTGCATAGATAAAAGGGCAGAGCCCAGTTGTGTATATGCTCTCTCTCTCTCTCTCTCTCTCTCTCTCTCTCTCTCTCTCTCTCTCTCTCTCTCTCTCTCTCTCTCTCTCTCTCTCTCTCTCTCTCTCTCTCTCTCTCTCTCTCTCTCTCGTCTTGCCCACACCATGGCACACCCTCAATCATTATTAGATGCAGGCAGTTGAAGGAGAATCCTCACCGCCGTTATATTTCCGTGTGTGATAAAATGAAAAAGCCCTATCAATCTTTATTGTCTGTCTTGCTTACTGTAATTGCATTCAATAGTCCACTGATTCTCTTGTCTGGGCTAATGTCACGAGCAGTGAAAAGCCAGATGCTCCGACTAGATCATACACGGCCGCCGACCACTCTGATAACTTGGCAGCGCCACTCTGCATCCTGTGATAAATTGTTGACAGTATAGATTGTGAACAGCTGAACATTGGAAGTATATATAGAATAAGATTCATACCTTGTTGGAGCTCTGGCACCGTGATGTCAGCAAAAGGGCAGGTCATGTATTATTCAAATGCATCTAACACTGGAGAAGTGCCAACCGGCGATTGTATCTCAATGAATAGTAAAAAGGGAGAGTTGGGGTGGGGGGAAATATGTGGAGGACAGCAGTGTTGCCAGATCTGAGGAAGGAAGGAATGAAGGAAGAAAGAAAAGAGGGAAAAAATCTGAAATGTTTTCATCCGTCAGACACGCATCACTCCATTATAAGACATACAATACAAGGTGTTTATAATTATGGCTTTCTGTCCTGATGTGCCCTCCTGTCAGCTGCAATTCTGAGAGGTTAGCTGCTGTTTTTTTCTCTCTTTCTTTAGTTTTTTGTTTTTTGTTGATGTTTTTGCCTCCTGTGGTCTCAAAGGTTTGCATGTTTTTTGAATGACCGTCCATGACACAACATGCTCTTAGAGCTGCACAATTAATTGTTAAAGGATGGCGATCTCAATTCAAACACATGCGATCTCATTCCTAAATGACAACGATTCGCCTGTGTCTATTAAACCTTTGATAAAAATCACAGCAGAAAAAAAAAAATCTTTGTTGGTATTGCTGCTTACCCAGAGAGAGTCTTTTCAACCACACAGTATCATTATTTCTGTTACAAATATTAATATTATCACAGAAGCACCATACAAGTTATAAAAGTTCATAGTTCAGATATTAATGCTGATGTCAAAAGCAATCAAAAGAGAGTAAATCACTTTTTGAAAGTAACATAGTGCTTCAAATGACAGTTGTATCGATTACATTGTTACGCCACCAAGTGGTGACAAGTGTTGTATTTGTCATTGAATCATTCACTCAAGAGATTTGTTAAAAAAATGCTTATTCATCCAGTAACGAAACAAGTGAAGTCTTTATGAGTGAGTCATTGAATAATTAAAATTTTTAAATAGACTGCAACAATTAAGATTTTGTCAGAACCTCTAGTAAATTACATGTTATTTTGTTTACTTGTCTGTTCAGAATCATCGGAGAGTCGTGATCTCTGTTTGAAACAAACAAAACAAAAAATCATGATTCTCAATTTATCCCGAATTGTGCAGCTCTACATGCTTGCTTTGCATTTTCCCTTCCCTTCTTTAAAAAAAAAAATAATAAAAATGTTCTGCTCAATTTCAGATTTAAAATAATTGTAAATTGCCATTTGCAACATAACATGCTGAACATGATGCAGAATGTAAAATAATGAAGGGCGGATATGATTTTATCCATCGGGAATTCATTCGGGAATTGATAAAACGATGCCCACAACTATTTGACTAACATTACCCAAGTGTTTTTAAATATCAATATTCATTCTAAGTAATAGATGACAGACATCAAAGGTAATCTAAATGTAAAAATAGGGGAAATTATGCACAATTTAATATTCAATATTGTCCTATGCAATAACTGTCCATAACTGATATGGTAGAGATATATTGAACCTAAAGAAACAATGTCAGTCTAAATTGAAAATGAAAAATGTGACCATTGACAGGTTTTTCAGCCCCATTCATCCGTTTTCTTCATCCAGTGTGAGGTTTAGAGTCATACAGTGGAATCCGCTGTCCCTGCCGACCCCCCGCTGCCAGCACATTATTACCTGTGTACAACATGTGCAGCCACCATCACGTGGATATGTAGATGTGTCCAGCCAGTCTATCTGTGGAAATAAATAAAGAAGTGAGACTAGGGGAAATTGCCCTTCACCTCTGTGTATAGGAGATCTGCATGTGTGGAGCTGGCGGAATTGCTTTGTGGGGAGCCTCCCTGGGGGCTGTCGGCCCTTCTCTCCACGCTGCAGTGGGTAAAGGCTATAATTTACACTTTCAGGATTCCATTAATCTCCTTGTTCCACAGATCCTGACACATGGGACAGGGCTTCTTTGCATATTAGCTTCCCAAGATGTGGACCTATTTACATGAACGACTCCACACTGAAGCTGATAATCAAGAACATGCTGTTTCTTCAAACGCAAGCCAAAACAAAAACTGTTCTTGAGGTAAATTGTCTTCTTAAGTCAGCTTAGGAGTTTTTATTTCTGGTTTGGTGATGCAGATGTGTCCCCATCAGGGTGGATTTTACTTTGGCTCATTTCATATTTGGTAACAAATGAATAAAGACCATATTGGCTGGCTAGACTCAAACTCTGGAGCATGACAGGAAATTATTTTGTTGTTTGCTATTTGACCCAGGTGAGAAAGCAGATTTTGGCAGCCTTTAGCCTCACTCAGGATTAGAAAAGTGAATGTGATATTACGTACAGTTACGTACCAACGCCGTTCTCCACCCACGGTTCGGCGCGCGCTTGCACCGTGGTTCATCTTAAATGAGATGACTAATCTATAATATTTTCAACAACGTGTAAAACAGACAGCTAACATAAGTTCCTGTCGACGGATACACATTCTGGCCTCCCTGTACTTTACAACAGTGATGATAAAAAGAACATGGACAAAACAGTCACTCTTTGTAAACTTTGTTCAGTAGTAGTGCCGTATATGACTATTCCTTTACGCCGTCATCACCCAGGTGTTGATAGCGCACAAGCACAGGTGAGACCTGAACAGCACACGTTGCTATGTGTGTTTAAACTAAACTCATATAAGCCTTGCCGATTTAAATATTCAAGCGCAATAAGACACAAACGAGAACTTGGGCACACTTTGAGAAGATTTGTGTGCGCACTCATCCGAACCACGCACACGGAAAGCCGCTTCTCAGACAGCGCGCAAATTTTGAGCTCTCTTTCAAGTTTTGCACTTGAACAGACAAATTCACACTAAAATGATGTCAGCATGCCTGTCTTGGCGAGTATCCTAGCACACATAGTAGGTTATGTCTTAAGTTAATGTAAACAGTCGAAAAAGACAACGCATTTGCTGTGCACTGTACCAGTGTACTAGATCTGTGCATTATTCCTTGAAGTGACTGCAGCCTAATATTCCTGCTGTCTGTGTTTTCAATGTTAATCAAACAACAAAAGACAATGAAATAACACTGCTTTTGACTGAATAGCTTTTGTAACTTTAATAATGATTAATCTTTATTTAATTTCTACAGTGAAGATTATGTGCAATGTTATTTTACTTTTGATTACTTAAATTTTCCAATTACTTCAGCTGATTACTATTCAATTTCTGTACCTGAAAACTACTGTCAGATACCTAAATTTTGCTTGTAGTTTGATTATTTGTTCTTGTTTTCTTTATTTTTATTTGACAGTAGTCCTTTTTTTCCATGAACATAGCACATACTGAACCGTACCAAAACCGTGACCCTAAAACCAGAATAAAAACCAAACCGTGAGTAATTTATATATATATATATATATATATATATATATATATATATATATATATATATATATATATATATTATTGTGTGTATATGTATATATATATATATATATATATATATATATATATATATATATATATATATATATATATATATATATTATTGTGTATATATATATATAAGTGAATACACCCATGCTAAAGTTGACTAAAAAGAGGAATAAAAAATCATCTTTTGGAAATTGATCTTAATGCCTTAAATCCTATTAGGAAAAATCCTATCTTTAAGGACACCAATTTTCTTTGTGAATGAATAATGTATCGTAAATTAATAAATGTTCTTCCTTAAAATACAGGGGGCATAAGTCAGGACACCCCTATGATTGGCATGGGGTAGGCTACTTTCCATAAGATCATCTCTCAATGCAAATCAAACCAGCTATTAGGCTAACTGAAATAAAACCATGCCAATCTCTGGGTATGGTGAAAGGTATGTGATGATGTGGGGCTATTTTAATTCCAAAGGCCAAGGGAACTTTATCAGGATGCATAGTATCCTGGATCCATGAAATAACTGGCCTTTAAAAATAAAAATCTGCCTGCCTCTATGGGAATTTAACAAAGGGGTGTCCTGACTTATGCCCCCTGTATTTTAAGGAAGAACATTTTTTTATTTACGATACATTATTCATTCACAAAGAAAATTGGTGTCCTTAAAGGTTGGATTTTTCCAATTTTTTTAAATGAAGGCATTAAGATCAATTTCTAAAAGATGATTTTTTATTCCTCTTTTTAGTCAACTTTAGCATGGGTGTATTGACTTGCTAAGCACTGTACGTATACATGCAGACAAATGTGTGTATTTTTTATATTGAATTAATAATACAATTATTTAATTTTATTTCATTCAGTAATTATTAATCTATTCATATTTTAATAGGAATTAATAGCCATGAGGATTAATACAACAGCATGAAAATTTACATCTGGCTTGAATTCAACACAAACGATTAAGTGAGGAAAATATGGACGCATTTCCCCCCAGCCACATCAACAATGTTCTGTGCTCAGATCATATTAATCAATTACACCAAGCAGATGTTTAATTGCACCTATATGATCAGTGAAGGTGCAGCTGCTAAAGCCAGCCTGTGAAAAGGAAAATGAACACGTCCTGTAATGACCTGTCGTCGATGGAAATGGAACTGTTTACTCAGTGTGCACTGCTCCTCCATATGGCAAATGACGGGAAGAAATGAACAGGTGAGGAGAGAGCGTGAGCCGGAGGTGAAGATAATGCACTTAAGGAGTAGTCAGTAGCCTCCACTGCGTTCTCTCTTTCTCACATGCTTTCTCTCTCACTGATAGTCGTGTTCCCTGTAGCTGTCAGCGCTGAAAGGGCAGTTGCGGAAAAAGTGGGAAACACAAAACAATATCTGTCTGAACTGCAGATGCAGAACAACTGGGCAGTAATTATTCATACCAGTGGACCTTAGACAAGCATACCTCATTTTATATATTTTTTTTTTTCATGTCCCTTTTTGTGCACATTTTTATTTATTTATTTGTTTTCTATTTTTGTAGATCAATATTATCAAGAATCATTGTTTTTTTTTAATCCTTATCCCTCTTGTTCTGTTAATTATATTGTTTTAATTGAGTATATCTGAAAAAATACAATACATTTTGGTAGTTATTTCAAAATTAGCATCTTTTTCCATTTAAATACTTATAATGGGTTCCTTTTCAGTGAAAACCGTTGTTTCCGTTTATGGTCAATTTTGCCACAGCAAAAAACACACTGTAGAAAAACATAATATGATATAAAAAATATATATATATCTCAAAAACAACTTTCAGGAGTGTATCTCTAATACAGTATGTTAACACCGAACAGAGAATTTTAGCATGCGGAAAATTTATTAAATTTTTAATGTTTTATTTATTGGGTCTCTGAGACCCCAAACAAAAGTAATGCAATATTTCTTCTGCAGAACATTTAACTTATTTATAGTGTTTAAAATGTAGTTTCATCATCTCTCATGATATTAGGAAAAGTCATGAGGTTTCAACATTATACCTAAATTATATCTTTTTCTTTCACTCTTTTACTATTTTTTTTTTCATGCTCTTTAATGTTTGACTAAAACGCAAGACCCCATTCTGTGTCACTATTCTGGTTACCTCTCCCTATTTTACTTATACACGTATACGTTCCTATTTAAACGCCTTCATCTTTCTCTATGAAGGAACGAGTGCTGGTGCCTGACAGTGGTTTTAGTCCGTTTAACAAGAGAGAGAGAGGGGAGCTGAGGTAGATGATGGTACTGCTCATTAAATATACGCAGGTTAGTCGTGAACGCACTGAGCCCATGACTCACACACACACACACGCTCCCACCTGCTTTTAGGATGCTGAATGTGTGCGTCCCCCTCAGATCAGACATGAAACAGAAGTCTCCTTCAGGAAGGAAGATGCCACCTTGTGGTTGCCGAAGCCCACGGGCTCCGCTGTCTGGCACATGAGACTTCTTTTTTACACCCAATAATACTACTTCCATACATTGTAAAATCACCTACAGTAGTCACTATGTGAGGGGAAAATCAATGTACAAATATTTTGATAAGTCAATACTCTATCCTTATAGCTACAATATTGTTATTGTTTTCACATTGATATTTTTGGGAGAATCACAATTTAAAACTATAAAATATAATATCGTATCCCCAGGTCCCTGCTGATTCCCACCAGTGATAGTCACTGGGAAGATTGCATTTTTAATAATTACACTAGGCAAAACAAAATTTAGTTTCCTGAAATGCAGACTCTGTATGTTTGACTAATATAATCAAAGCACCTAACGATTTTTCATTATTCTCTGTGTAATTTAAGGCAAGGTTATATAGCAGAAACCAAATTAAAGGGCCACTGGAGTGATGCAAATTCAGCCCATCTTGCTTGAGTCCCTGATGAGATTTTAAAAGTTGCTCTTTTATTTTCCATTGTGAGTGTGTGTTTGTTTGGCTTATGGGAAGAACACAGATGATACTCTGGGTCGTTCTCTCGTGGCAGCTTGCATACGGGCGCTGCCACACACTTCTTTGTTCAGGTGTCATTTTAGCATTCATGCTAATAGAATAAGCACGCGGTAGCATGGCTTTATGTAATATTGAGTGTTTCTTTGAAGTGACAGCTTGTTAGGTAGTTCTCATGCGACCCAAGTTGTGCAATTATTCATGAACATAGTGTCTGGAAACAAAGCCATTATGCACTTTTCCCTCATGCACTTTCGTCTTTTATTTATTTGTTGATTTTATGTATAATCTTGTTTTCTTATATTCTTTTCTTTTCCGTTTGCTGGATAACAGCTTAAGTAATCTTTGACCTAAAATATTTTAGATTTCAAATAATCAAATTAGGTGTGGGAACATTTTGATATTCATACAATTTACTATCCTTTAGATTGATTTTTATGTATATATATTTTTTTTGAATGTTGCTGCATTTATTTGATCAAAAATACAGTAAAAAGAGTAATGTGAAATATTATTACAAATGAAACTATCTGTTGTTTTATTTTTTGTATATTTTAGTTCAATTCATATTCATTTGTATGGCATCATTCATTTGTATAACATTCCATGTGATATTTTAAATGTCTTTTATTCCTGTGAATTTTCAGCATCATTACTCCAGTCTTCAGTGTCACATAATCCTTCAGAAATCATTCTAATATGCTGATTTGGTGCAGCTCAGTTATTATCAATTGTTGGTTGATGATGGTTCTGATTATTATCTGTGTTTAAAACAGTTGTACTGCTTAATATTTTGTTGAAACCATGAGGATTTTATTCAGGGTTCTTTGATGAATAGAAACATCAAACAACATTTATTTGAAATAGAAAAGTTTTTTAACATTATAAATGTCTTTAATATCACTTAATGTGTCCTTGATCAATACAATTTATTTTCTCTCTCTATATATATATACAAATGATATAGATTTCTCTAAA
Organism: Tiaroga cobitis; assembly: GCA_030578255.1. NCBI lineage: Eukaryota > Metazoa > Chordata > Actinopteri > Cypriniformes > Leuciscidae > Tiaroga > Tiaroga cobitis. The sequence continues at coordinate 28,824,775 of CM060603.1, forward strand.
TTATAATGATTTCTGAAGGATCGTGTGACACTGAAGACTGGAGTAGCCTAATGATGCTGAAAAATTCAGCTTTGCAATCACGGGAAAATAATAAATTTTAAAATATATTGAAATAGAAAACGGTTATTATACGCTATAATAATGTTTCACAGTATTACTAAGTTTTTGGTGAAATATATACAACCTTAGTAAGAAAAACATTAAAACATATGAATTATTCCAAACTTTTGATCAATAGTGTACAGTATGTATGTATGCTTTTTTTTACAGTATGTACTAAATTATTTTACACACTTGTGCTCTTGTGGCAACTTCATTTTTGCATATTATGCCCTATGTAAATATTATGGTAAAGAGTTACTTTCAAAAGAAATCATGTACTGCAATTGAATCCTATTATATTGCCCTGACTGGTGCCATAAATAGCAATACATCAAGACTTTGACAATGACAGTCAGACCACACAGTGTAACGTTTGTCTGTGCATGTCTGCCACTTTCATCTCACAACCCATCTTCCAAAGAATGCAAGTTTGTTATGTAGCCACACACAGCCTGGAGGGTCTGCAAAGGAAGAAAAAAATAGAAATGATTTAATTGCCTTAATTAAAGCATATTTGCATATGGAAATTGTCTGAACATTGTGTTCATTTAGACAACCTTTAGGCGAAGCAGAATGGCTTTCATATATTAAAATGACACCCAGAACATGAAGCAAAGAAACAGTGATAACAAATCATGGATCAAACACTTATTTGAAAGGTTTTATTTTGTGTTTTTGTTTTTCAGTGCACATTGCATTTTTGATATTTTTGGTTGTTGAGTTTTAGGTGTTGTTTGTTTCAGGTTTCTGTCATGGATATACAGTATGTTTGAAAAACATTTGTCTATATGTTGGCTTTTTGTTTTAGACCCGAAAATGCAACAACAAAAACATTTTGTTATGATCCAACCACATTTCCACAAATCTCAGCAAACTAACCTGTTATTCAGAATGCAAAGCGATGATGATGAGGTTGGGGAGAAGAAAGAGGGGGAAGGGGACAAACTTAACCCAGCTTCCTGTAGTAACTTATACATCAAGAAAAAAAAAATAGACCTAATTAATTAAGAACAGTATTAGAAGTAATGGGATATTACAATATAAATTGCTACATTCTGGAACCAATTTAATCCAATTACTGGAAACCCCTCATGAATACAATACCTCAAAAATCACTCTGTAATGGTCTCAGGGGATAGGGTTGTCAGACAGTTTAGAAAAAAAAGAAGAAAGAAAAGATCCCATTCTCTTTAAAGCCAATGATAATTTGCTAATTGACATTTTAGGTCATTTCCACCTGAATACCTCTGTCTGTGCACAGTCACTCTTGTTCAGTCAAGGCTGTGAATTGTTTTTAGTGGACAGTAGACAATACCAGGGGTCATACAGAAGTATGCTGTTTTCAACTTTCAACAAAGAAACTTTTTTCTTTCACTCTCAATAAGTTTCTTTCCTTTGCATGGACTACTACATCAGCGAGCTCCGGCATCAGACATGCCTTGTTGTAAAAGAAAAAAAAAAAAAAGAAAAATTTTATCACTGGTACCGCGAGAGGTGTTCCACATTAGTGTGTCTTACTGTTTTGATTGTCTGTCTCAATATGGCCGCCAATATGTTCATAATTCACCAGTGTTTGGGGGGAAGGGAGAGTCACTCGACACTTACATTGATGTAAATTACTAAAACGGGTCTCTTAATCAGTGACAATCTTTAAGAAGAAAACTCAGTTAATTACGACCATTTTGCTGAAGCCCTCTCAGTTATTGTGTGTTAAATACATAAACACAATAAAGGATATTTTACGAAGCTGTTTGAAATTGTATATAGCTGTTGATGAGGAGGTTTCATGTCTTTAGCACTAAATATGAAACATTAAGAAACTTGTGCTTAATTTTTTTTCTCTGTCCTTATCAAGGTCAAGTAGAAATCTTATTTTGAATTGATTCCCAACAATAAAATGTAATTATATATATATTTTTTTTTCATGTTATTTCACTCATATAATAACATACTTTTAAGCCATTTTGACAAATTTATTAGCATATTAATACATTTGTTTTTTTTTTTTGGCTTGAAAAGATAATAATAATAAGTCCAATTCTCACTAACTAACTATTAACTACAACTTTTGCCTCAATAAACTCCTAATTACTGCTTATTAATAGTTAATTGAATTAGTATAATTAGTTTTGAATTATAGTTCATTACAACTCTGTGTGTATTTTAGCTAGCCTGTGTGCAGATATTTACTGTCTGTAAGGTTGATATCCATGTGTATTAGCACTCTTGTTTTTTTTTTTTTGTGCATTTCATTTCATTTTCTTTTTTCTTTGTGTGTGTGTGAACATTTAAGAGCCAGATGTTGGGAGGTGATCCGATGGGAATTCTCTGTCCCCAGGGGTTGGTTACCATAGCAGTTAACATCCCTGCTTTTGCTCGCCCATCTCTCTTGCAAGGTGCAGATGCTTTTGATAAGAAACGTTTTACAACTTGGTGTGCTTCTGCTGGTGTGCATACAGTCATTTTTTAATTTTCAAGGAAGTTTATATAATCACTTTTCATAAACTAACTTGGCTGTGTTGACACCTTGAGATGCCTTGAGAGGTTATGTTTGTGAGAGCATGATATTGTATCTTTTTGTAAAGAGTCCTTGAAGTTATGTCTGAAACTAAACTTGATAGTTTGTTTAGGTCAAAATCATCTTGATAGATAAGCTGGCCTTAATTGAATAAATGACATTTCATTTCAAAGCTTAAAGAAGAAATGTATTCTAGAAGTATTACTGGAGACCTGTTCCACACGGTACAGAAAAGAAAACATTTCTTTGTTCACTAACGTTCAAAAGTTTGCTTGGATCGGTATGCTATTTAAAAAATAAATAATTTTTTTACTTTTATTCAGCAATAATCCATTGATCAAAAGTGACAGTAAATAAATGTTGTCCCAGTTCCACAGACAGGGCTTAGACTAAACCCGGATTAGGCCTTAGTTGAATTAGGGCATTTAATAAACTTTTATAAACGTAGCTTTTATAAACGTTAGAAAAAAACATTACTGATGTGCATCTTGAGATAAAGAAATGGCACTGACATATTTTAAGATATATCAGTGCAAGTTGCTTTCAGTTAAAACAGCTCAAACGTGCATTTTAGTCTGGGACTAGCTTAAGCCTTGTCTGTGCAAGGAAACAGGAAATGTATCATGGTTTAAATATTAAGCAACTGTTTTCAACATTGATAATAATAAGAAATGTTTCTTGAGCACCAAATCAGCATATTGATTTCTGATCTTGTGACACTGAAGACTGCTGACACTTCAGGAATAAATTACTTTTTAAAATATATTACAATCGAAAACAGTTATTTTAAATTCAAATATTATTTCACAAGATTACTGTTTTTCCCAAATTTCTCTGATCAAATAAATCTCTGCGAACATAAAACAAAAAAAAAGTTATTCTTAGCCAAAACTTGCTTCATAGAAGCCCGTATTGCAAAAACATTTATTCACATAATACATTTTCACCTTGTTTTTCCTCCAGTATTTGAGAGGTGTAACACAATGACGAGACTGAAATATTCACGTATAATAATCAAAGTGATTTTTAACAAGATTGTACGTGTTATCGAGCGAGAAAAGAAGAGAGGTGTACATTAACAGTGAGTTCTGAGCGTTGTTGCAGGAGTGTCAGGTTTGGTGTAGCACCTGACTGCTAAAGGTTAAGTAGTAAACAAAATTGTGTTGTTTCACATTGTTCAAAATAACCAAGATAAAGAGTATCATTGGGGGGTCAGGGTGCTTTTTCACACTGAAATTATGCTAAACAGGCAGATCTCCATCACAGTTATTAATTTCTGTTAGCTTAGCCTCTTAGCTTATCTCCCCAAACCCCCCCCCCCCCCCCCCCCCCCGCCTCAAGCTACAGCACATATCTCAGATTAGACTAATATTTAGAGAACAGGAGAGTGGGGCGTCAGATCGGGGGGCAAATCGCATTGTAGTAATGTTCATACCGCTGTAAAGTCGCAATGATAAAGAGTTAATCGCATCTTTCCTCTTCCTGTCCTCGTGGGTGGGGATTTGTCCTTGTACTGCATCCTGTGTCTCATGTAGCCCTCGGCTACTGCTCTGTCAGGTTTAGGGACTGTGGGATGGAGGTGAGGAGGGGGGGACATGTTTACCCTGAAAACAAATGGCTCCTCGCTGTGTACTCCTTGAACTTAAAGGATAGTTCAGCCAAAAATGCAAATTTATTCACCATGTTTTTTTCCAACCCAGATAACTATTATGTAATTGAATTGAATTGAATTGAATTGAATTTTTTATTATTTTATTTTATTATTATTTAAATATATATATATATATATATATATATATATATATATATATATATATATATATATATATATATATATATATATATATATATATATATATATATATATATATATATATATATATTTGAGAGGAACGGTGCCACTTGCCAATTATTAGATCAAGTGTCTGTGTGTGTGTGAGAAAATGAGGGGATCATGTAGTGCATATTTTATTTGATTTTTATGAACTATAAATTAATATGAATTATATGAACAATTATTTTAAGTTCATGGGTTGCATGTTTCTAAAGATGAAACCCTACTGCCGCAAAAGACCCGTCCATATTCACGCAATGACTACTTCTAACCTTCATCTTTGAAAGTCAGTTGTGCCTATTGTTCATGAACCATGTTCAGTTTTAATGATGTATCTCTTTACCGTAACGCTAGTGTGTTTAATGGTAATACTCTGTTTCCATGCCGGTTATTTATAGATCATGTCAGGATGGTAATAGATGTAAAGCGTTGTTAATGTGTTGCTAATGAAATCTGGACACCGGCAAGTCTACGAATTGATATAATTCAAACTGCAGTTGCTGCAGAGCGGATGGGTGTTTCAGAGTCGTAATTCAAAAAGCGGAGCAGGGTTCAGCGATTAGGTGTTGGACTAATTTGCTACAAAATAAGTCAATGAGTTTTCAGTGTCTTGGGCCAGCGTGAGCGGCAACGGCTGATTGCATTAGTGCTATAGAGAGCAGGGCTCATAAATATATTTATTAAGCTTGATATTTCAGGAGCAGTGGAGACAGATGTTATCTCCACAGACAATGTGTCATTAATCTCCTCAGAAGTGCGGAGTTTGTGTAGAGAGCAGTGATAACACATTGAAGGACTGAGAGAGAGAGACTTATACGCGCTGACTCTGGTGGGAAGCACAGCAAGGCCTCACATTTTCATGAATTTATTGAACCACAAACTCAGAGATAATCAAAGATAATCATTTCTCAGATGGGGTGGCTCTGTGTGGGTTTATAGTCAGTAGAAGCAATCAATAGGAAACGCTTACGGAAACAGCGGTTTGGGGAAAAAAAGAGAAATGGGAAAGGAAAAAAAACAGAGATGGCTTAACATAAAGTGCAGAATACATCAACTGAACTAAATATTGCTCAGTTCGGTCACATGATGTCTAAAGGATTAAATTGGGATCAGAGGTGTGTTGGGTTTTTACTTTTTTCTAAATTGTTCTGTTTTTTTTTTCATTGGCCCTTCTTCTGGCTTGGATGTCTTATATCAGAAGCAACATAATTTAAAGCAATAAAAACACTTTTTATTTGAGCTTATGCATCTTCAAAAGATTTCGTTTTACATGTCCTCCTTACATCACCTTTTATATTTTATATACAGATTTACTATAAATGTATACATCAGGATATCATATACATATCAAAAATCTTTATCTATATCATATATATATATATATATATATATATATATATATATATAATTTATATATATATATATATAATTTATATTTTTCAGATGATGTTGGACTTAGCAATAGATAACAGAACACATTTAGTCTATAAGAGCACTTGGTTGGAGCACTGTTCCTTTAAGATGCGTATGTCATTACGCATTCAAATTGCTTACTTGAAATTTACTTATATTATGTATTTTATTATTTATTCTATAGTACATTTTAAAAGGAGTTGTCCTAAATTGTCCATCTTTTATACTATATGATGTTTCCTGCTGATAAAGTAGCTTAGCTAGCTCTATAATATTGCCTATTTAAATTATATGTTTATCTCTGTAAAGCTGCTTTGGAACAATCCATTGTTAAAAGCGCTATATAAATGAAGATGACTTGACTTGACTATTTGCCGGATATCAGCTTTAATGTGAAAATAAGTAATACAATACAGATTTGTTTTGCCAAATGTACATGTAGTGTGTCAGAAGTTTTGCCACAGCAGTTGTTCTTCACATAGTTCATTCTCTCTCTTTCCCAAATAACTTCCTGTCTCTTCACTTTAAACGGCATTAAATTTTTTTTTACTGATTTGTCCATTCACATAGACAGAAGTGCAAAACCTTCTACTGAATGTAGTTTTTACAATGGGTGTGTATGTGTTTTCTTCTATATCTGAGTGTGGCACATTCAGACACAGGACTGAGTGCCATCTTATTGCTTCCTTGAGCTTCTTTGAGAAAAATCCTCCTGATTCTTTCCACCCAGTCCCTCAGGCTAGACTTCTATATAGAGCAGATGTTCCCTACAAAAGGCCATGAATGTTTAATCATTTGTGTTATTGATGCAGGTTTTGTTTGTTAGTTTGTGTGTGTGTGTGTGTGTGTGTGTGTTGGTGTGTGAGTGTAATGTGAGTGTCGGGTGCGGGGGGTGTTATATGAAGGAGATAAACCTCCTCTAAATCCAACCCAAGCAGGACAGACTTGTAGAGGAAAGACATTATTAGATGTCATGTCTGTGCCAGCCCCATATCCTCAGTGCATTTCATCCCGGCACATCTCAGAGTGGCGCGGACACACACTCGTGATCCTTTGTTTTTACACTGCTGTATCTGTGTTATCCTCTCAAAATTGTACTGCGTGAATGCTGTGATTTGGAAATAATCCTGGATTCTGGAACAGCCGTTCACTAGCCAATCACAAATTCACCTCACAATTTATTGAATCGAAAACGGCATAAAAACAAAAATGTAAGGGTATAAATGCATATATAATCATTTAAAATAACTATTTATATTTTAATGTATTTATTTGTTTTTTTAATTATGTTCATGATATCTTCGAGTGTACACTTATTGGGTTTATTGTTTAAATTTCCCCTTAATTTAACTAAAAACTTAAGTTCAGTTGCTGTCTTAAATTAAGTATAATCAAATTAGCTGTACAATTCATTTCGACTCATTGTTTTTTTAATCGTGCCTAGTTTAATCTTGTATAACTAAAAAAAAAAATAAGTAGAAATTGGTTAAATTATTTTGGTGTTTTACAGTATTTTCTTATAACTGCATTATAAATGTAGCCTTACACTATTTACAAATACAAACATGGACAAAATGTACTGTTTATAATATGTATCCAAAAGTCCAAGGTCTCCTCTCTGCAGGTAAAATATAATATGCAGTTGTCCTTCCAATTTAAACAATCAATCACGTGGGTGTCGAAAACATCATTCGCAAATCACTGTGTTCTATTGTAGGTGTCAAACTTGTGTTCAGACATTCTTTTATACAGTGTATTGCAATTTGAAATGCACATGTCGAATAGACATGTCTATCAGAGATAATGTAATTGGACTAATTTGGTAATACACCCAGTCTTCAATTAGATGGGTCTGATTTACCTGAAACCACATTTGAAGATAAGTCCCTCATAACGTTCACAGACACATGGAAGCCACCCCTAAACATTTTAGCGGATGTTCTGTTCTGCTGAAACGATACCCTGCTGTTCGTTATCAGTGTGGGAAGCAACCGCCAAGGTAGGCTTCTCTGCTGCTCCCCACTCATCAGGGACGGCAGACCTGCTTGGTTTCAAAACTGAATTTTTATTCAAATAAAAAGTGGTATGTTAGTATTTGAACTGACGGCTGAAGCTGATAATTAGCCTGCATGGAGTCAGCTTTGATTGGCGTTGTAATTGGATTGTCATTGGGCTGAAAACCTATTATCTTTGGCTCATGCCCCATGAAATTTGTTGGAAAAACTTTGCTGCCAGTCATCCGAGCGGCCATCTTGGGCTTGCAAATGAGGTTTAAAGGGAGGGAGATTGGTACTGCTGGGAGGCTCACTTGACTGCGTCCCTCCACACAATTCCATTGGTATTGATTAATGATATTAACTTTGCAGGTATCTGTTCCAGCATGCTGTGTTATTGGCCATTGCTTTGGACTGCTGCTGGTAGAGGAGGAAAGATGAGAAGAGAGGGAACGTGTGAGGTAGTGGAATAATGAGAAAGGAGAGGAAAAAAGAGGGAGAGCGTCAAACTGCGGCCCTCTTTTCATTTGCATTAATGTATATGGAGAGTACCGAATATACGTCTTGTAGCAGTGGGTGTTGTTCACTTATAGTGGTTCTCAAAGCGATTGTTAGAGTGGGAATTGAGTTGTATCTTAACATACAGTGTTGCCAGATACTCACACACACACAAATGTTGTCATGTAGCGGTGTTTTCAACGTGACCCACAAAGCTTGAAAATGCATCAAACAAAACAGATTTGCATTTTTTTGTGTGTTTGTTGGTGGCTGTGAGTTTAAAAGGTGTGACAGCATTCCCATGTGCCTCACACATACACAAATGTGCCCTAAAACAATAGGCTGCAGTGATGACGCCTTCCTCAGGTGTGCGTGGGTGTGTGATTGGCTCTCTGCCCTTTCAGTGTTTTCTCACTTCACATGCAGATGGCACTGATACATATATTCACACCCATAAGCCCTTGCGCTCAGCCGTCCCGGCCCCCGGGACCGCTGCTGCCGCATCCGTGTGAGCGTTACCATCGTACAGGAGACGTGCAGAGAACGACGCCCTACGGTGAAAATGATTATTTTCCGTAAAGTTGAGAGGGAGCTCAGCGTGTTGGAATGTGTTGGGAGGAGAATGGATAGCAGATCCCCCAGTAGATCCCATACAAGCGTACTGCATTTAATGACTGCTGTAAATATACATACACAAAAGCAATAACATTATGTGGTTTTATAAACCAGTGCGTAAACCTGCATCTTATTTAGTAAACAACCACTATCCAGTGGCTAATACGTTAAAACTACACTCTGACTATTTCAATTAAAGAGATAGTTCCCCCCAAAATTAAAAATCTGTCATCATTTACTGAGGGGTGTAACAATACATCGGTATGGATCGTCGCATCGATCAAACCTCTAACGATACGATACATCGACACACGTAAAATATCGATATGAGGTACCTTTATTTTGACACTCTTCACGTCCTCATGTAACGTCCATCTACGCATTTCCGCCAAAGCACGCATCTTCGTTTTCTCACCATACTGTCTGCCGTTGTGTCTAACCCTGTCTTTATAACGTTAATTTTCTCAGCTGAAATAGACGCCTGGATTGACTGAACCCTAAACACGTTTTGTCACAAAAGCCGGTATTGTCCACTGTCAAGGCATCGCAAGATCACGTTTTCAACAGAAACCGACAAGCACCCTTGCTGTTTGTGAACACAACCCGATAAGTCAGTTTTAGCGAATCAGTGCACAGTATTCAGGTCAGGTGACAAGGCTGTTAGTCACTTCGAAAAGACGCGCTAGCTGAGAGGAGTTACTTCAAAGCTGACTAAAAGTGATCTAGGATGGATCATTTAAACTAACTTGATGAACCTGTGATATCTTCTTCAGGGTTATAACCTTGATAAAGCAGCACGTTATAATGGACAGGGAAAAGCTCCCTTAGATGTAATCACAACAATAAAGTTTGTCAGGTGTTTACGTCAGCTAAGGAGATTAACGTTACAAAGATTAACCGAGTGTTTTATTATACAGGTGGAACTCGAACAATTAGAATATCGTGGAAAAGTTCATTTATTTCCGTAATTCAACTTAAAAGGTGAAACTAATATATTATAGAGACTCATTACATGCAATGTGAGATATTTTAAGCCTTTATTTGTTATAATTTTGATGATTATGGCTTACAGCTATGAAAACCCAGGTCTATATAATATATTAGTTTCACCTTTTAAGTTGAATTACTGAAATAAATGAACTTTTGCACGATATTCAAATTTTTCGAGTTTCAGCTGTATATCATAGCAATTACTTGTTTTTGTTTAACTCTGAAACATTCAATTTGGAGTTATTTGCTGTTGCCAAAAAAACGACTGTTGAAGTCATCTGCTTTTGCTAAATAACTAACTTTAAATATATAAAAAAATACTTTCAATAAACTTTAGTTTTGTAAGTTACCTGTAAATTTTCTTTTATTTACGTATTATTACTTAATCAAAACAACCCAGCTGCAGTTTGATTGATATTACTTGGAATGCACAAAAACATGTAAATGTAAATGTCCCAATTGGGATAGGGTGTGCAATTTTCAAAGAGTTTAATTAAACGTTCATGTTATATATTTTGGTTACATTTGTGAGTTCATAAAAATGTAACTGGTTGTGTAAACTTGGCACATAATGTCTAAATATCGATAAATCGATCGTTATAGCCCTGAATCGAATCGTAATCGTATTGCATAAAACAATGCATTGACATTTACTTTTTACTTTTGATCCTTAAGTACTTTTAAAAACGAGTACTTCTGTACTTTTACTTGTTCTAAAAATCTTTTTTTTTTTAATGGTCTTTACATTTTTTACTTGTAGCTGAGTAATATTTGACCAGTAGTATCTGTACTTTCACTCAAGTAAGGAAGTTGTGTCCTTTGCACCTCTGGATAACTGTACACGTTTGTTGACAAGCTTTCAAAGGCCAAGTAGAACTATGCAGACTGATAAGGTGAGCAGTATTACATAATACAGCTATAATACAGTAATACAGCGAATGTTTTCACGTAAACATTGTGTGCTAAGCGTTTGAATGTGTATGTGTGTAATCAAATGTTGGCGACACCATAGGCCAGATTGCATATACTAGGGGAGCTTGGGAAAGAAATCGAAGCCATTCGCCTTATTAGAATTCAGTGTGCCATCAGAATGATTATGAAACTGATATTTCAAGGTAAAATAAAATGACATACAGTTGGTTTAATGTGTTAATAGACCTTAGTCAGGTTGGATGCCATATGTAATTTAATGCAGATGAAAACAAGGCTGTTAGGGATAGACGTATAATCTTTTCATTGCAGCACTGTATAAAGGTCTTAGATCAGTGGTTCTTAACTGGTTTGGCCATGTGACCCACATTTTCCCATGTCATTAATCCACAACACACTTTTTAGGAATTGTTCATACACACACACAAGTAGTGTCCCACTTTACACAACATACACATAAATTGTAAGAATATGTCTAATACTGATGAATAAACAGTAGGCCTATAAGGTAAGGCTATTAAGGGTTTGTTCACACCTGGCATGTTTGGTTCGATTTCTTGTGCGATTTCTTTTGTTAGTGCAATTCATTTGAGCCTGAGTGTGAACGCTGTCATCCGAACCCTGATGCGCACCAAACAAGCCGCTGAAAAGACGGTCCGCTTCCAAACGAACTCTGATTTGGTTCTTAATGAATTATGAATGCAACACGCACCAAAGAGATGTAAACAAACCAAAAACAGGAAGATGAGACCCTAAAAAGGACAGAATCCTCACGCACACCTGTTTTTTCTCATCATAGTCATGATGTTGCCCATGATAGGTCGGTATAGATATCAGCACCGCGTCTCCTCGTTCAGATCTTCGTTTGTATGTGTGACGGAGGATTTTGACTCCTGACTCCTGTTTTGACTCCTTCACACACATCACAACACTCCACCGCATTTGCGCTTGCAATTAAAGAGCGCACGCTACGAGCACAGTCTCTAATGTCTGACAGGACAGGAAAATTCGTCTTTCATAGGTGAGAAACTTTTTTATTTCGTAACAAGCTACACAAATAATGCTAGAATAAAGACACTGACATATAGCCTGACAACATCCCATCTGACCGCAAATGCTGAATCGGGACAACACGTTTTTCTCAGGCACTCTTTACTTAAACTGCGTCTGACAGAAGAATCAACAGCTAACAAAATAAAAGTCTTGCATCAGAAAAATGTTTAGAATAAAATTTTTTGTCTTTGATGTTGTTTCTTGTTTTTTTTTACCAATCAGGTGAATAAATTGAACACAGTTTAGGCCTACTTCTATCCTTCACAGCCTTGTTTTTATTCATTTCACAAATTAAATATGGCACTTCCCTGACTAAGGTCTATGTATTATACAGTGCATCTAAGGCTTATTTCTGCTTACATGTTTTATGAAATTCACAGCAGAGTGTGAAAATTGGGATACTTTGTGATAGATAATTTGCTAGTTGCACTTGCACACAAGGGAGCTGATCATAATTGAGCGCATTGGTTTGTGTATTTGCTTGCAAACATGGACACACTGCGATATGACATTTTTGAAACTGAGCGCAGTACATGGCAGTCTGTAACCTCTTTATGCGAGCACTGTTGATCAGCCCATTCCAACTGTCATCTTATTTGCATGCGATGGACGCATCATTATTCACTACATTTGATGTCCACAAAACACATTAGAACTGTTTCCTTGAGCAAAATATTAAGGACCCGCCGTAGCAGACATCATTTGTGTACCCAAATTGTAAAATGTAAATTGATATGTAAGAAAATGGCCCATTAACTTTTTCATTAATGGTTATAATGCATTTTGAGTGTCATCTGTGCAGAGAGAGCACATGTTCATTTGAGACGGGAACTGGGTAGCTCACACAAACACACTTTCGCTTACAGATATTTATTTATTTATTAATTTCTCTGCCCGCTGTGAAATCATGTGTCTGTGTTTATGGTGTTACTATTAATCAAATCAAGTCAGCAATATGTTCTGTAGCACTCTCTGTAAAACACTTTTTTATATACAATATATTATACAGAGGTTTTGAATGCTTCAGATATGCATAATATTGTATCATGCTTTTTGTTTTCTATTATACATAGGTTTGCCAATCAAGAACCATTTTTTGTTTAGAACAGGTTGCATTATTAATACTATATTTAAATGACATTTGTTGCTGTGGCACTGGATTTACAGGTGCTTCCTCAAAAGTACCAAACAATCATTCATGGAATTTTTAAGCTATTGTAAGCATTAAGTCATTAATCAGCTGAAAAAGAATCATTAAATTCATAAAGATTAGCATTTCTTGTTGCATTTTATTTTCATAAATACAAGTTTTATTTAAAAAATGTTTCATCATACGTGTAAGTAAACTTTTAGACCCTATTGTCAGTGTAACTAGTTGTTATACATTATGATGCTTATAATACTTTATTCATTGTCACAGATAAAATGGCTGATAATGTTTTTAATGCACTATACTTGAAAATATATAGTTTATTATAGTTAACTGAGGTTACAATCATTTCTGAAAACATCCACGTGATTATATAATTACTGGTAACTTTTTTTGACAGACAGACAGGTGGATGGATGGATGGACAGATAGATGGGTAGATAGTCAGATCTGCTAAGGAACGGAACAACAGTTTTAAAACGTGATTTTTTTCACAACTTTGTGCATCAAAACCACTCCTTTCCTGGTAAAAATCAAAACTTGATTTTCAAAAGTCAACGAATTTGCATCAGCTGAATGTAACATTTTTGAAAAGCCAAACATATCAGTCTTTGAGTAATATGCAATTTAATTAGAGCGAGAGAGAGAAAGAGAGATTTCACCTGAGCGGTGAACATTTAGATCTATTTTATAGAGGACATGCACTCTGTGTTCATTTCCTATGTTTCGCCTTCACTCTTTCTGCTATTTAGACACATTTACCTGCTGTAATAGATCTTATATGCCCAGGTGCAGTGCACAGAATAGGCTCAATTCCACCCCATATCCAGGCTTGAGCACATTTAACACAAGTGATTAACACACTTTGATGTTTGAAGAGGATCTCTAACTGTGACCAGCTCTGTTGTGAGTCCACCTCTGTCCTTGCTGTGGAAGAGAGGATTATTTTTAGTACAAAGCAAATCACAGTTCACTGAAGTATGATGACGACATAATGGCCGCTGTGCCGAGGCGTTTTGGTTGGCTGCCTACAGTGGATTTAATGATCTGTTCTCATGCTAATACGTGCATATATGACACATCCATTGATATGCCTTTTGTTGGTGTGAGTCTTTGGTGTGTCTAGTGCAAAAATGTGAGGAACTACAATACCTAAACAAAACAACTTCTCTGAGACAGCTGTGAGAGGCTGAGTTACTGTTGGCGTAGCAACCGTCACAGCTCGTCCCCACCACCCTAGTCGAAAATGATCGATTTTCTTAAATTTTCTTCTGCATCTTCCACCAGAGAAGGAGAAGGGAGGGAGAGGCAAAATAAATTAATAAATAAAAAAGAGGAGGCTATCTGTAACCTATCCCTTCATCCTGGCATGAGCTATTCAATCCTGTCTATTAGATTTACTGGAGAGGAGCAAGACATTAACACATGCACACAGGAAAAAAGAGAGAGAAGGAAAACACTGCCACAGATAATGTGGATGTTTCATGCATAATCTCTAATATGAGAAATGTATTAATAGGGAAATTATTGTGCATTCAATTATTTTGAAATGGCTGGCTGAGATGTTGTGATTTGGCGGTGTCCTGATAGCAGTGGCGCAGCAGGGAGCGCGGTGAGTGATGAATAACTTAATCTCCTAATCCGAAAATGGGCAGCGATCAGCAGTACCGCTCTGCGGAGCGGCCAATAAAATGAAAGCACCGAAGAATGACAGATGAGAGCTGGGAAAAGACGAGGAAATAAGAAATAGATAAACAAATAGAACAATAAAGCAGACGGTTTTAAAGCGGCGTAATTCTGTCACATTCATTAAAGCCAGAGAGCAAAATAAAACAATGTGAGATGGAGTGGCAGAAACATTACCTTTAATGTGGGTATCGTGTGGCGCGTTTGATGAGCTGCGCTGGCTCGGCTACGTGTCCGCTGTATTCAGTGTGACTCTGAAGGAAATCAACACGGGATCTTTAATCAACCTGAAAAGAAGCCAAGCTTTATGGAACACAACTAGATCCCTGTCTGTCAGTAGGCTATGTACAGTTTGTACAGTGTGCTGGTGAAACTGTGTGTGTAATGCGTACTGTTATGCATACAATACTGTTCAAGAGTTAGGGGTCTGTAAGGTTTTTTTTTTTTTTAAGAAATAATACTTTTATTCAGCAAGGGTTCACTAGACTGATCAAAAAAGTGAACTGTTACTTTTTTGTGTACTGTGTACTACATAGCAATAATGTAGTAATAACTACATTATTGCTCTCTATGTTACATCAAATTTCTATTTCTGATTTAATTACAATGAACCGCCATGATCTGTCCGCCAGTTTGGTAATGAACATAAAAGACCACTAAAGTTTGCGCCATCGTGTTTGTCAGTTGAACAAAAAATGTAATCTTAGTTTGTTTATCGCACGACAAAGGCTTTGATCTAATTAAATTGCTGTATAGATTTGTTGTGACTGGTTTCAGAGCGAACCGAAATGTGCTCACAAGCAGCTTGTGATTTAGGTTCTTCTTTCACAGTAAATTCTGCGAGCTCCATCACTGCATGTGAGCGAGTTTAACGTGCATTGTCAGTGCCACATGTGAGCGCTTGTTTAATGTATTTTCTTGCCAAAATGCAACCATCTCACAATCGGTATTTTTGAGAAAAAGTCTATACATGCAATTTACGTTGGATGTATATTTTGTTTTTGCAATGTTGTATTTGTTGCAATTTTGCACTTTTGACAAACAGTCTGAGATATTTGAGTGTTGTGTGTAATAAAACAATAAAAATCATAATTGTATTGCATTGTTTTAAACACTAAATATTTTACTTAAAACATTCCTCAGACACTTATTCAGTTATTTATGTTGTTCAAAAAAAGCAAAAGTAGTTTTAATGTAGCTAGCTACTTTTTGATCGTAACTTGTAGTGTAGCTAACTACTTTTCCAAAAGGGTAGCTTGACTGTAGTTTAACTACTTTAACTAACGAGTAGCTTGTCAAACTACAGTTTCAAAGTAGCTTCTCCAACACTGCAAATAGTGTCCTATTAAAGCATAAAGGGGCAATTTTGGACACATGCCTAAATACATTGCTGCCATTTGATTGGCTGATGAGACATTTGTGTTAACAAGCAGTTGAACAGGTGTAGCTGTGGGTGGTGAGTGTATGTACTTGGTGCGTTTTCTTTAAAGAGGCAAGAGATCATCGTCAGTGCAAAAATGAACAATAACACATTAATTTGTATTATACAAGATCATATATCTTTAATATAAAGTAACGCTGTCCAATAGCTACAGCTGTAGAGTCTTTGTATGCCTCCTTTGATTTTAACGTGTTCTCATTGAAGCCTTACAGTATACATGAATATCAGATGATGTCACCAACGTCTTCTCACTGACGTCACTCACTTCTAAAACTTGTCTTCCGCCATCTTGAGTACCTGATTCGGCAAGATCGATACGTCAGTCGCAAAGGAACTAGAGCTTAGATTCTCTGCCCGAGCCCGAACTTGACCCGACCCTATATATTTCCCGTCACTATCCTCGGGCCGGGCCCTTGATCTAGAGACGTGCACTCCCAATGCAAAAGAGTGTGGCGCGAGACTAGATTTGATGGCCGAGTGCGGGCGGTAATGCACTCACTCTGTATGTGCGGGTTGCGGAGAATAAACGATTCGCGGGTTTTTATGTTTTAAACTAGAAATATCTATGAATAAAACATAAAAACTAATACATTTTTGTACATTACAAAATAGAAACGATTTACAGAGTTTCTTTTCATAACATGTTTGCAGCGTTGAGCGATTTAGCCAATCACAGACATATGTGTTGATTTCTTGAAAACAATGGGCAATCAGAAGCATTTAAGATAGACTCCCCTCACCGCTCAAAGCAGACTTTTTGTTCAGAGCTGAATTCTGTATGCTGGCAAATCCTCTAATTTTAACAAACAAAGTGTATATATTATGAAAGATTTATTGTGCAGTCAGCTTCATTGATAATAGCAGAGATGTGTGAGATCACGATGAACTGCATGTCAGCTTTTTAGGAATTATTAAGGGAGCGCACTTTGCGCGCATTCAGTCAAATTCCTTCAGTCATATCATGCCAAACCATGCACGCAGTAGCCTGCTTGCTTTTATGTTATAACGTGGTTTGTGTGTGCAAACTCCCTGTGCAGTGTTCATTTTGTCTGTGGCGAGTGGATGTAAATATATTGTTAATGAGATAACTCTAGCTTAGGGGTGTGCGATAGCACAATTTATGATCGTGGACGATTAAAATATATCCACGATCTGCTTTTGAAGAAATGTTGTAGTATCGTGCATATTATATCAGTTGCATTTCTGGCGCCTCCGTCTCAGCATAGGCTACAACGCAACGTATATTCACATCAAATGTTAACGCAGAGGAAGGGACACTGCAGTTCACAAAAGTTAACGTAATTATTTGCATGTGCTTTAAAGCCTTGCCGGTTAAACAAGTCATTCACGTGTTGATACGGGGTTCTTACGTGCGCTTTTCTGAGGGCATACACCCCAAGCGCACATGCACTAAGCCTGTCTAACAACAGCGCCTGGTTACTGAACTAATTTATCTTTCTAGTCTTATTGTGCTAATAGCCTACTGTCAAATACACACAAGGTTTACATACTCAAAGTTGGTTATGTATAAAGTGAAACAAACAGAGAAAATTGAGAGAAAATCTGCTTATCAAATGTCAGAGGCTGGAAGTAGCTACTACGCATCAGGTATCGCGTAAGGATCACACCCTAACGATGATATTTTTTGAAAGTAGCGTTTCTTTTCCTGGTAATCTAGGTGCGAAATGTTGTCTTTCGTTGCCATTTACTGTATCCATATGAAGCTCTAAATCGTAGCAAGCTAGATAGCTAATGCTTGTCAGGTACTCAAGATGGCGGCAGTCAACTGGAAAAAGAGCGAATGACGCAAGACGTCACGTGACTGACATTCATGTATAGCAGGATGAATTAGAGGTGGATAATGGTGAAAATGCAGGTGAAAGGTAAAATGACAGGAAGCAGTGCTTCCAAAGCACAATGAATGGCTTGAATGGACAAAGACTTTGCCACCGCATTCCACTGATAACTATGTTGTCACTTAAGCCCTATTTGGATGGGACAGTTTTCTAAACAACGTTTGAATTACAAATCTTATCACTCGACGTCTGTGATTTCATGTACCGATTCGGACGGGACTAACATCTCAGTTTATTACAGAAGGGGGAGTGTGTGTTTTCTAGACGTGGGCGTAGGGCTGGGCGATATATCGATATAAAAAATATATCGATATATTTTTAAATGTGATACGGAATTAGACCATATCGCATATATCGATATAGTTCAAATATGCGCTGTGATCCTTGCTCCAAGCAAGCTGCTGACCCGGAGCTCTCTGCACTGCTCCCCGCGCGTGAAACTGCTCGCTGCAGAAGCCCAGCCGCAAGCCATCGACAACCCGAAACGGTGTTTCCGCTACATTCATTCCGCTGTGGCAGGCTGCCACACCAAACATCATCCCGCCACGGCTGCAGCTTCTCAGTGAGGTCCGATATTGTGCAGAATGTTCACACTATTGTGTTATTGTTAAGCCCCACTAAAGGCATAAAAAATATTGTAAAGCACCATAAAGTTTTCGTGCACTATATTCCAAGACATCTAAAGTCATTCGATTGCATAATGTGAGGTAAATAAATAAAAAAAATATTTAAGTCGTTAAATTAAAGTTAATCTCTCCTCAGTCATTCTCCATTCAGCATTCAAACACTGCGTCGCGTTCAGTTACGACAGTCACATGATGACACTCTCTTCAAGATCAATGTTACCACTATTATACTTTATTTGTAGATAAATGTCTATGGTTTGCATAAAATGACTTTATCTTGCTGGAGTTCACTGCACTTTCTAAATCATATTTCTTTCTCCCGGGTGTGTGTTAGATTACAGCACTGGAGTAGAGAGCGCTATAAATTGTTCTTCATGCGCCCTGTAACTAACATTTAAAACTGTTAAAAGAAAAGGCTCAATAAACTGTTGCATAGATAAGATATAATATACTAAGCATCAAATATCTCTTCACTTTGTGCTTACATTTTTAAATGTGAAGCGCTGCACGCTGTGACTTCGCGTTGCTTCAAGTGCATCATTTTGCGCACGGTATCCGCATAATCGTTTTGGCGCTCTAAATTGGAGCCTTTCATATTATAATACTTTATAATATGAATGGTGAGGTTTAAACACCTGGGGCAAGGGGGCGTGGCCCATGGCAATATCACTGCCACCACAGCTGCAAAAAATCCTAGAGGAAACACTGCGAAAAAGCTCCAGCCCTAAAACAAAACTCATTGCAAACTTTATTTTCCCGCAGCCACCTTGTGAAGCTTTGATTTAAAAAAAGGTACTCCTGTTGTTATACAGTATTTATGTTTACATTTTATTGTTATTTGAACAGCTGAGCATTTAATTATGAACCAGGTGAAGAAACTGTTTATTATTTATTCAATTGATTTTGCACCTGTTCACTGAAATAGCCGGTTTCAATAAAACTAGGCTATTTGTGACGTCATATTTGGCTATGACATTGACTGAATATTTGCTCTCACTTTGCGTAAAAAATATCGGGATATATATCGTATATCGAAATTCGACCTAAATATATCGGGATATGACTTTTGGTCCATATCGCCCAGCCCTGCGTGGGCGTTACAGAAGGTCATGTGGTGTGTTTACATGCATCTGTAAGGAACCACAGCTTTTGGAAATATTAATAATCAATAATAACTTATTATTATTAATTATTAATATTTGGGTCAGTTAATTGGATTAACTTGATGTGGCAGAATTAATATTACAATCAATTAATCAGTTCGTCCAACGAACTCCTTTGATTATTAAATTATTCTAAGAAAAGGGTTTCTTCCATGGCCACAGAAGAATAATTATTTCTTAGCATGTACAGCACTTTGAGCAAGTAGCAAAAACCGCGATCGTAAAAGTGACTTTGCATTGCAAACAAAACAGAACCAAATACATACTATGTACAAGTTTTATTAACTAAAAATAGATATTTATATGAATATAAATAAACAAAACAACATACACACATGAATACATAAATAGGTGAGTGGTAGAACGAAACCGAAAACGGAACTATTGAGAAGTTCCATGTAACTATATGAGAAGAACATCAGCATTTCATTTTCAAAGCATCAAATCAAAAGTATACTTGCGTGCCTGGGTAGCGTACACTATTATCAAAGTTGTTGAAAACTGAAGTTGTTGAGGATTCTGCGAGTGTCAGATTTTGAAGTCTCAATCATTTTCTTCTTTGTTGGATGAAGAAGATATGATGAACTTGCATGGTGGGTTAGAGCCCTTTTTACAAACTCCCGAGATTGTCCTTGGTTCTTTGTGAGAGAGTGTCCTCTCTCTTCCATGAGGCCGGGTCTGGTTGGGACCCACACCGGCTGGGAGGCCTCTGGGCCCCATGGAGGGGGGAGGGGTTTCCCCCGGATCACCCGAGATAGTGTTTGCAAGGATGAAAAACTATCAAGAAACTGGGCAGGGCTGGTGTGAATGCAATTTATAATCTGAGAAAAGTGTCCCACCTTTCATTGGCTTGACCAATAAGAAGGGTGGAAGTTCCAGGCGGGAATTTGGTTTATTGCTCTTTGTTCTCATTGCCTTTGCACCCTGGAGGGGTGGAAGCCGATGAAGAAACTAGGAAATATTCTTGTAATACTAATATGTTGTTGTTATCGACATATCATGTACACAGTTATTTCGATCTTCAAAATACCAAGTTATAGAGACCAAATATGCCACACATATGATTTCGGTCAACCATAGTATGCAAAGTCTGAAACATTAACCCATTAGAGTTTGCAAGAAAACATAGACCAACAACATAAAGGAGAATCATGAGATGGAACATTAGATACATGTTAATACATTTATCACATGGTTATATATATATAGAATATATAGGTTTAAAATGGTTCATTTCTCCTTCTCAGCAAGAATTAAGTGGCTTTCCAACTGTGCGGTTGAAGCTGCCCACCTGGAAGACTCCAGAATCTCTACACATCACACACGACGTATATGTTTTTTTTAATGAATTATTTACTGATATAACTTAAATGTATTATAAAAATCCTATTTAAACAAATTTCACATGCATTTATAGATATGGGTAACACTTTATTTGTTAACATTACATTACCCTGCCATATGTTAAAGCATTTGTCATATGTCATATGACAGTGTAATAACCCTTAATGACATCCTTATAACTAGTACAATGTGTTCCACTTTACTTGATGACAAGTAAAATATTCATGACACAGTTATAATGGTGTCATGACGGCCAAAGTCAAAACCAACCACATATGACAGGGTAATGTAATGTTAACGCAAAGCTAAATAACTTCTTTAAGTTTGATAATTAGACCTGTTATGACATATTTTGTGACAGGTTGACAGGTTATGATTTCTTGGTTAATGTCAAGTTGTCATAACAAAGACATTTTTGTCAAGTTGTCATAACAAAGACATTTTAAACAATGTCAACTTTGCATTAAAAGTGTCATAATTTACCGAATGACACTTAATGACAACAGTCATAAACATTCATAAAGACTCCTTCATGTTCATGACAGGTGTTATGTCATGTTTATGACAGTGTCATGTCAGTCTTATGCACACCCCTTCAAATAAAGTGTTACCTAGATATGTATGGCTGTTTATAATAAACCACATGAGTGAGCAGAGATGTAGCAAGGTTAGTTGTTCAGGGAAGAAGGAGGCGGGAACCGGCGAGCGTTCAAACATTTTAATTATAAAATAAACACAAATGAAAGTAAAGCGGCAGCCCGTCACGGACGACTGACACACACACATAAATAAAGCATAACGTCCTTCGTCCTTTACTGACGTCGCTCCTCCTTTTATCAGTCCGGAGCTCCTCCGTGAGACACTCAAGAACGTTGTGGCGTGCAGGTGACGCTCATTAGCAATTGTGCCACCGGCCTCGCACCGTTCTCACGGCTCTCTGTTTGCCACAAGAGACATCTAGGCAAGTATCTTACCTGACACTGTTATTAACCTGGGCAGTATTCGCAGTTTCTGCGATTTAGCTGTATTTATTAAATTTATAATTAAATGTTTTCATCAGATACAATCCATATTGAAATGAAATGAAAGCACACGAAGGATTGGTGCACGAACGGTAGCTCAGGTAGTCAAAAACACATGAGAAGCGTTAGGATACTCAGCATTAGACATGTGCCGGTATTCGGTAATGCGATAAATCGCGGTAATGAATATGCACGATATTGTTATCGCGGCCACTTCAAAATACCGTGAAAAATAATAGATTTGAATTTAGACTTTTAGAACACGCATTAGCTAATTTTCTATCAACCGCTTAAACACTGCGTATATGCTCCGCAAAACACGTGCGCACTCTGATGTAAACAATCCCCACATGTATAAGCACTGTGTGCACGCGGCGCAGAGCGCACTCTAGTCTAATGTAAACAATCATCACATGGAGTAGAAGCATGGCGGAAGGAGGAACGCTGCCGACGATTTACCCCCCGCAGGGCTGCCAACTCTCACGCATTCAACTTGAGACTCAAGCGCCTTTCAGACAGGACGCAGAATACTCGCGGGGACGTTTTGTTGCTGCGTCGACCAAAGCACGCCCGGGTCAAAGTTACAAATAGTTCAACTTTTTATTTGCAAAATAGCAAATCGCGTTCTGTCTGAAAGCCGCTTTACGGAATTGACACTTTTCACACGCTCTCACGCAGAGAAAAATCGCGGAGCAAAGAGGACACTGACACCGACAGACTAGACAGAGCAGGTTACTTTTGATATGAAAAAAAAGGTTCTGTCCATTGTGACAGATCGCTGCGCCTCAGTTCAAGTAAACCGATCATCTGTTACATTTTATTTAAAGATACAGTACAACTTACCTTAAGGTTTATGCCTCATACAAAATGTCGATCAATCAGTGTTTTTCACGGAAAGAGGTCAATAAAACTGCAGGAGAACAGTTATGTCACAGAACGAATCGGTTACCTAACGTAACCTCGGTTCTCTCTAGAAGAGGGAACGAGTATTGCGTAAGCTAGCTTACGCTACGGGAAAGATTCATCTTTGCTGAGATATTGAAGCCAAAAATTATTTTATAATTTGTATCCATACACAACGCAGTTCCTCTGCGGCAGACCTAGAGCGGGCTAGCTAGCAGCTCATTGGTTCGCTCAGAGAGAACTGCTTAAGCCTATGGGAGAGCGGAACTGAACCCGCTTCCAATGAGAGGCGCCCGCGCGCTCATTGCGTCATGGCCCGCCAGAGTGGGCGTGGCCAAGGGGTATATAACAGTCTCTCCCAGGCTTATATGTTGATTTATTTCAGCGTGAAGCGAAACGCTAGTAGCGCAAGCACGGCAGGGAACGCAATACTCGTTCCCTCTTCTAGAGAGAACCGAGGTTACGTTAGGTAACCGATTCGTTCTCTTACGAGAGGTTCTCTCGTATTGCGTAAGCTAGCTTACGCTACGGGAACACCTGGTCAACGCCGTGCGCGCTATGAAACCACACATGAAACCCCAGGGATCTACCGGGGGATTTTTAACGTGGAGAGAATGTACTATAAGGCCGGCAGAGCGGGCACATGAAAAGTACACATAAGCATGCACATTGAAGTGTAAAAGCATTTAAGGAGAGCACAAGGGGCGAACCGGTTGTGAGAGACTCTCAGAAATGCAGCTTCTTAGAGAGCTGGTCGTTAGACAGCTAGTAATTTTGCCTGCAAGGCGGGGACTTCCAAGTTGTAAAATCTGACAAAAGTGGACGGGGAGGCCCATCCCGCGGCCACACAGATGTCATGGATGGAAATTCCACAGGACCATGCCCACGATGAGGCCATGCCTCTAGTGGAGTGCGCCCTGATGCCCAGAGGGCATGGCAGGCATTTAGATGCGTAAGCAGAGGCAATCGCGTCCACTATCCATCTAGACAGCGTCTGTTTGGAGGCGGCCAGACCCTTGGTGCGCCCTCCAAACGACACGAAAAGCTGCTCAGCGCGTCTGAACGCGGCAGCGCGCGTCGTGTACAACCTCAGAGCCCGCACCGGGCAGAGGAGATTGGCGTCGCGCTCGCTATCGGATGCAGGCAGAGCCGATAGGGAGATAATCTGCGCCCTGAACGGGGTACCAATCGCTTTTCGGACATAGCCATGCCTAGGTTTGAGAATGACAACCGAGTCATTCGGCCCAAACTCAAGACACGCGGCGCTGGATGAGAGCGCGTGAAGGTCCCCTACGCGTTTTACTGAGGATAGCGCCGTCAGAAAAACGGCTTTGAGCGAGAGGTATTTTAGGTCCACAGACTCGAGCGGTTCGAACGGGGGTGCTTTCATAGCTTCGAGGACTATGGAAAGATCCCAAATAGGAACCGACGGGGGCCGCGGAGGGTTCATCCTCTTAGCTCCTCTGAGGAAGCGGATGACTAACTCGTCTTTGCCCAGGGACTGAGCGCGTCGGGGTTCAGCGAACGCTGCGACGGCTGCCACGTA
The DNA here is from genome assembly GCA_030578255.1 of Tiaroga cobitis. NCBI lineage: Eukaryota > Metazoa > Chordata > Actinopteri > Cypriniformes > Leuciscidae > Tiaroga > Tiaroga cobitis. The sequence continues at coordinate 28,849,459 of CM060603.1, forward strand.
AACCTTGAGAGTGGAGGGGGACCTGCCCTTGTCCAGCATCTCTTGAAGGAACATTAGCAAAGACGGCACCTCGCATGACCGTGGGTCCAGCTGTTTTACGGTGCACCATTTAGAGAACACAGACCATTTAGACGCATAGAGCCTTCTCGTGGAAGGTGCTCTAGCCTGTATGATAGTGTTTCTTACTCCCTCTGGCAAATCGACGAGTAGTCGTTGATCACCCATGCATGTAGCGCCCAGCGCTGTGGATGGGGGTGCCAGATCGTGCCGCGAGCTTGAGAGAGGAGATCTGCTCTGACTGGGATGGGCCACGGGGCTGTCTGTGACAGCTGCGTGAGCTCCGGAACCCAATTCTGACTCTCCCAACGCGGGGCTATGAGGAGCACCGAGTGGCGTGTGTCCCTGATCCTCTGAATTACCTGTGGTAACAGAGCGATCGGAGGGAATGCATAGAGCGGGCGGCGAGGCCATTCCTGGGCTAGCGCGTCCTCGCTCCTCGAAAAATATATTGGGCAGTGAGCGTTCTCTTCTGACGCGAAGAGGTCTACTTCTGCTCTGCCGAATAGCTGCCACAGTAGTTGGACCGTTTGTGCGTTCAGGGACCATTCTCCCGTGGAGATGAGATCCCTGGACAGTATGTCTGGACCGTCGTTGAGATGGCCCGGCACATGCGTCGCTCTGAGCGAGAGCAGGCGGCTCTGAGACCAAACTAGAATGCGGTGTGCCAGTAGACAGAGATTTCTGGATCTGACACCGCCCTGACGGTTGAGATAGGAGACCACCGCCCTGTTGTCCGAACGGATCAGGACGTGGTGTCCCCGAATGAGCGAGAGAAAGCGCGAGAGCGCGTTCTCGACCGCAAGCATTTCCAGACAGTTTATGTGTAAAGGGCTTTCCTGAGTCGACCAGTGGCCGAAGGCCGGCGAGCCCTCGCAGACTGCACCCCAACCCGTGTTGGATGCATCTGTCGAGATGACTTTCCGGTAGGAAAAAGTCCCCATCGTGACGCCCTGGCGAAACCATTCTGCTACTGTCCATGGCTGCAGTGCCGTGAGACATGTCTGCGTAACCTTGATCAGCTGGCGGCCCGTGTTCCACGCGCGGTGGGGTACACGGCTGTTTAACCAGAGCTGAAGCGGGCGCATGCGCAGAAGGCCCAGCTGAAGTACAGCGGAGGCTGAGGCCATGTAACCCAGCATCCTCTGAAAAGCTTTCAGAGGAGTGCGGGCGTCCATCTGAAACGAGGAGGCTAGGCGCTGAACACTGCGCGCGCGCTGTGTAGACAGGCGAGCCGTCATCGTGACCGAGCTCAAATCTATTCCTAGGAAGGAAATCGATTGACTGGGAAGAAGGGAGCTCTTTGACCAGTTGACAGAGAGACCCAGCGCTTCCAGATGGTTGAGGAGAACTGCGCGGTGCGACAGAAGCTCCGTTTGTGATTGGGCCAAAATCAGCCAGTCGTCCAGATAATTCAGAATGTGCAGCCCCTGGCTTCGCAGGGGGGCGAGCGCCGCGTCCATGCACTTCGTGAATGTACGGGGCGCCAGAGATAAGCCGAACGGGAGAACGGCATATTGATAAACATGACCCTCGAAGGCGAAACGTAAGAATGGCCTGTGACGGGGATTTATCTGGATCTGAAAATAGGCGTCTTTCAGGTCTAGAGAGATGAACCAGTCCCCCTGGCGCACCTGCGCGAGGAGTTTCCTGGTAGTGAGCATCTTGAACGGTCTCTTCATGAGCGCTTTGTTCAAAGACCTGAGATCTAAAATCGGTCTGAGGCCGCCGTCTTTCTTGGGTACCAGAAAATAACGGCCGTAAAACCCCGACTCGGTCATAGATGGCGGGACTCTCTCTATAGCGCCCTTTTGCAACAGCGTCGCAATTTCTGAGCGGAGCGTGCCGGCGGCCAGCGGGCTGACAGTAGATTCGAGCTGCGCGCGTGCACGAGGCGGGCGGCGGCGAAACTGCAGCAGATAGCCGTTCTCTATAATGCTTAACACCCACGGGGAGATGCCTGGAATGGCTTCCCACGCTTTGAAGCATGCGGCTAGTGGCCGAATGGCTATATTGCCCTGATTGCTGCACATAGCGGGCTGGACACAGTGTGTGGGCACGCTTTGAATGTGTGTGGCAACGGGACTTGCACTCAGAGAGGAGTCTATGGGCCGTGTAACAGAGCGAGCAGAGAGGGGACACGCGCACAGGCTCGTGGGCGTGTTTATGTTCTCTGAAACTAGAGCGGGCTCTGCCCGTTTCATGTGATGGGGCTCTGATAGAGACACGGGATATGTTATGCTTGTGTGTATCGGTGAGCACATGATTGTGGGCACTTTTTGTACACAACTGGCAAAATTTCTCTTTTTGAGATTTCTCTGGGTAGCCGTAAAAACGGCTTTTTGACGCTCGCAAGCGGGCTGGGACACCGGCTTGTTTGTGGCGGTCAACACTACTGCAGTCGGCGAAATAACGGGGACTGGCAGAGGGCGAAGCTTTGACGGCGGTCCGGCCGCAGCGGGAGAGCGCCGTCGTTTTCTTGATCTTGCTAGGCAGACTTCTGGTGATCAGGCTTCAGCGTGATCTTAGAACGCGGGCCTCGTGGGGGCGGCGGTCTGCGGCGGCTGTCAGAGCGAGAGCGAGGGCGGGCGTCCTGTCTGCGCTGGGCTGTTTGAGACTGCGGAGGAGGTCGCCGTGGCGGAGCTCTGGCGGGAGGCTCGCGAGAGCGGCCCGCGGAAGAGCCAGCGCGGCGCGGCAGAAACAAATTCATCGCCTGGGTAGCTTTCTGTACCTCCGAGAAGCGATCAACGATGCCCGTGACAGCGGATCCAAACAGGCCCGTCGGGGAGAGGGGCGCGTTGAGAAACGCGGCGCGCTCAGAGTCTCCCATGTCGGCGAGCGTGAGCCATAGGTGTCTCTCGGCAACACACAGGCTGGCCATGCATCTCCCCAGAGCTTGTGCGGCGGCTTTAGTGGCGCGAAGGGCGAGGTCCGTAGCACTTCTTAGATCCGTGACAGCGGGGGCGGGGTTCCTGCCGCCCTCGGCACATTCACGAAGGATATCGCTCTGGAGAACCTGGAGGACAGACATCGAGTGGAGCGCGGCGGCGGCCTGACCAGCGGCGGCGTATGCGCGAGCGTGAAAACTCGAAGTCGCTCTGCACGCTTTAGAAGGGAGCGTGGGTGAGGAACGCCATCTAGCAGAGGGCGGGCAGAGGTGTGCGGCGACCAAGTCCTCGACGGGCGGCATGGCTGAGTAGCCTTTCTCGGCGGCTCCGTCCACCGAGCGCAGCGAGGCGGAAATGTCGGAGCGGTTTCTGGCCGCGAGCGGGGCATTCCAGGACTTTGTTAGTTCTGCGTGAAGCTCAGGCAGAAATGGAGCGGCCCGGTTGCACGCGGGGGTCGAACGCCGATGAAAGAAGCTGCCGTCCATCCGGTTCGGGGCCTGCTCGGGTGGAGGAGACCACTCGAGACCGAGGCGTTCGACGGCCTGTGAGAGGAGGCGCATCAGCTCTTCCTCTATCCCGGCGCGGGTCCCCGTCGATTCTCTCGTGGAACCGCGAGACGACCAGTCCTCACTGTCGGAAGCGAGCAGTGAGCAGGAGTCCTTCTCCTCCGCGGCGTCATCGGAGGCAACAGAGCGGCCACTCGGCGGCAACTGTATGTCCGGCAGGGGCGGGGAGGGAGAGCGGGAAGCGGGAGGCGGCGGCGGCGGCCCGCATGTCTCCGCTGGTGGCTCCGGCGGCCTCTGGGAGCGGCGTTTTTTCTTCCGCGGCGAAGAGACAGGCGGCGCGGGAGCAGATTTCACTGCCAGCAGTCGTGCCCGCAGGGACGACAGCGGCAGGCTTTCGCAGAAGTCGCAACCTCCATCCGCGAGGGCGAGTTCTGCATGCTCAAGTCCCAAGCAGAGAGCGCAGATGACGTGGCGGTCTCCGTCCTCGAGACGAGCGCGGCAGGAGCCGCAGGAAAAACGAGGCATCTTGATAAAGACGCTCGTGCTCTTTTAGAAGTATAAGAGAAAAAAGGATACTGTCGTCGGATGGCTTAGCTTGCTGGGCGGCTGAAGGTGGCGAAGACGGCCGGCTTCTTCAGGGTCCGGAGCTCGCTAGAGGTGCCTTCTCGACGGCGACGGCTTTCTCTCAGAACTCAGCAGAAGCGTGCGCTTGCTGAAGATGAAATGAATCAACATATAAGCCTGGGAGAGACTGTTATATACCCCTTGGCCACGCCCACTCTGGCGGGCCATGACGCAATGAGCGCGCGGGCGCCTCTCATTGGAAGCGGGTTCAGTTCCGCTCTCCCATAGGCTTAAGCAGTTCTCTCTGAGCGAACCAATGAGCTGCTAGCTAGCCCGCTCTAGGTCTGCCGCAGAGGAACTGCGTTGTGTATGGATACAAATTATAAAATAATTTTTGGCTTCAATATCTCAGCAAAGATGAATCTTTCCCGTAGCGTAAGCTAGCTTACGCAATACGAGAGAACCTCTCGTAAGAGAACGTTACATTTACCTCAGGAAAGCCATTTAATGACCAGCACTTTAGTTGACTAGAAAAAATGGTCATTTTGCTAAATATGTGCACTTTATTATATATTAAGTATATGTTTACTTGTCATTACATAATTGTTATTATAATGAAAACCGCATTATATTTAATTTCTCTCTGTTTACAGCATTATATGAGATATATTTTTTTCTTGAGAAAAATTAACATGCAGACTGTAGCCTACCTAATATTTATCCAAATGAGTCAATATTGAATTAAGATTAAAATCAAATACAATAATTTATTTGAATAATACAAACAGTAACCTACCAGTCATTGTACCATGTAAACATTGTAACACGTTGTCACTAAACTTAATAAAATTCTGTTTAGTTACCATGTTTTGAAAATCACAATTACACATTGTGATGCAAGTTGTTTTTTTAGATACCCGCAATCCATCTGTTTCTCTTGAGCAATTAAAATATCGTGATAATACCGTATACCGTGATAAAAGCTCATTCAATTAATCGCAGCACGAAAATTTGATACCGGCACATGCCTACTCAGCATTCATAGTCATTCACATTTACACGGGATTACTGTAGATGTCTCAGCGGACCATTGAGTTAGCCGAAAAACAGTAGGTAATTTGCTGTGGACTTTTTACTGAGGTTGTGTGAGAAAAACACAGACATGGCAGATTTGGACAGGATTCAATTCACAAAGTACGCCTGTGAAACACAAACTCCAGGGAAACTAGTCCAGTCCGAATAGGGCTTAAAGGGACACTTCACATTTGCATTAAGCTTTGTATCTTTAGAAACCCAGTCATATTTTTGAATGGTCATGGTTTATTCCCTTATTTTCCCCTGAGATGGGAGAAAAAAGGATTTAAGTGTTCCACTTCCTGCTTTTTATGACGTAAAAATCTTCATTTTGCGTCATAAAAGGCAGGAAGTCCCGTTTCTTTGTATAAGGGTTGAGATAACAAACACAAGCTCATCATTTATTCAGGGTGTGGAACCCACTCACGCTACAGACCTATTACAGATCAGTGGGTGGGACTTCACTTGCAGATACAGAAAGCAATATCAGCCATCTTGTTTGGAAGCTAAGCTAACAAGCGCTGTGGAGATAGGAAGTTACGACAATGACGGAAGAAACTAAACATATGGAAGAAGAGGATTTAGAAATTCTGCTGCTCGAATCCGATGTTCGTGGCTATCTTCACGAGCCGCAATAGTGAAGAGCAGCTGAGGCTGCTGGAGGAACAGGAGGCGGCTGCCTGTCGTGGACGAGGAGCCCGGACTGGCTCGAGCTGGGTGGACTGCTGGTGCCTGTGCTCTCGCTGTGCGCTACGGACACAGATAGAGTCCGTCTGCTGCAGAGAATTTCAACGATGGCAATTTCTCCTGGACGAAATCTCTGAATCAGACGAGCACACGGACGTTTGTGTTGTGATGTGAACCATCCTAGTTTCGCACCGCAAATGTTCTGACTGAACATCCAGGTATCATGCAATAATTCACCATAGACCATTTCAAGGACGTAAACAATAACAAACGTGTTGGAATGCTACTGCGCATGTCTGGCCCTGAATCAAATCCGGTGGCGCCATTTTAGAACCTCAGATCTGTGAAAACCATAGGTGAAAACAAGCTCGTAATTTTTAAGTCTAGCAAAAGGCAAGTTAAAGTAAATGATGATTAAAATCATCGGACGCTTTAAATAAGACTTTGATGTGTTCACTTTTTACCTGAATAGTCTGACGGCTCATCTGATTGCGTGTTGCGGCTGCTTGCGTGTACACGAGAGGTGCGATAAAAGCATATCGCAGTCTGGATGCTTACAATTAATTTCTTGGCGGAAAGGTTGGGAACATTTATTCGTACAATGTGGATGACATCTGTCTTGTGTTTGGTGCAGATGAAGCAAGTCAAACAGCGTCAAAAACATACTTATCATGGTTTTTCCGACGAAGTTACGAGTGGGCATTTCACTTGCATTGCTGGGTCAGTCAGTCTGTATATCTATGCAAATATTCATATTTATTTGTTCAGCGCTATTCAAAATACATATCGTTTCAGAGCAGCTTTACAGAACATGCATGTATATTACAATGCTAAATGTACGCTAGTAAACTAATCGCTGTATGCCATTACTCATTTCATACGTTTCCAAGGGTGTGTGTTTAGTTAGGTGAAGTTTGTTCCTGTGGAACGGTGTGCGAGGGTTTAAATGTCCTATCTGAGCCATTCCTGTGGTCACAAATAAATAGAAGGTGAATGCAATTTAATGCTGGCTGTCTTTATTTTCTAATGCCAGTATTAGCCATTTAAGAGAAACATGCAGATTAATAATTGTACAATTAAGAATAAAACACACATAATACACTTTTTAGGTAATTGAAGGTAATTATGTTCTTTTATGGTTTTCAAGTAGTCACATACAGATTTGCTGTGTATGTATACAGGTGAAACTCGAAAAATTAGAATATCATGCAAAAGTTCATTTATATCAGTGATTCAACTTAAAAGGTGAAACTAATATATTATATAGACTCATTACATGCAAAGTGAGATATTTCAAGCCTTTATTTGTTATAATTTTGATGATTATGGCTTACAGCTTATGAATTCAAAATAGAATATTGTGAAAAGGTCTTCACAATATTATTGACACCTTTTAAGTTGAATTACTGAAATAAATAAACTTTAGCACGATATTCTAATTTTTCGAGTTTCACCTGTAGTAGTCAACATTTGAAGTGGATCAAAAAAGTTAATCAAAGTTGTCCTAAGACAAGAACGTGTTTTGTTCAATACTAATGTATAACTTTAATAAAGGGTTAGATCCACTTCAAATGTTGACTACTGCATTTATTTATAACTACTTAAACAAAAGAAACATCCTCTCACTTTCAACAGCCTTTATTTCCAGCAAATGTTATGAGTAAATACTTGTATGAACACAAAATGCTTCTGAGACAACAACATAACACATTTAACAGAATGTTTTTTTTTTTTTTGACAAACAGAAATGTCAAGTCAAGTCAAGTCAAGTCATCTTCATTTATATAGCGCTTTTAACAATGGATTGTTTCAAAGCAGCTTTACAGAGATAAACATATAATTTAAGGTAACAGATTGTTTTGGCATTATAGCGGTTCTTGAATAATGTTATTTCCAGCTAAAGTTAACTTTGATTGATTCACCTCCGTCGAAATGATCAGACTTTAAACGCGAACCTGTGATTAACGCTGACGGCGTTCACATGCTCATTCAGAATGGATTCTATAGTTATGTGCTTTTTAAAATATGTGCGCAGGTTTATAATTCATACAACCCAGCCTAAACAAACTACTTTTCTTGCCTATAAATTTTGATACAGAATTTTGTTTTATTTTATCACTTCGGGGTACGCGAGCCGGAATTCACAACGCTTTATCTGTAGAGTGGGAAAGGGATCCTCCATAGGGAGAGGATAGTGGACACTTCAGCACTGCATTGTCATCTGGTCCAGGCGGATCTCCTTCGTCAGATCTGGACACGGCCTGGATCCGGCAGGCTGCGGGAAAACCTCGGGATAAACAAAGACACTAATATTAGCGTAGATGCCATTCTTCTTATGATGTAGCGAGTACATCAAGATTTAAGGGAAGTGTTCCCAGTTCCGGCTGACCTAATCTATGCAGCCTAACATTGAATTATAGAAGTCTATAGTGTGTTATGTGTATGCTAGGTCAAAGAGATGTGTTTTTAGTCTAGCTTTGAACTGACAGAGTGTGTCTGCTTCCCGGACAATGGTAGGAAGACTGTTCCAAAGTTTTGGTGCTAAATAGGAAAAGGATCTACCGCCTGCAGTCGATTTAGATATTCTAGGTATTATCAACTGGCCGGAATTTTGAGATCGCAATAGACGTGAAGGACTATAATACGTTAAGAGCTCGCTCAAGTACTGCGGAGCTAAACCATTTAGTGCTTTGTAGGTAATCAACAATATTTTAAAATGTATACGATGTTTAATAGGGAGCCAATGCAGTGTTGACAGAACCGGGCTAATATGGTCATATTTCCTGGTTCTGGTAAGAACTCGAGCTGCGGCGTTTTGAACTAGCTGTAGTTTATTTATTAAGCGTGCAGGGCAACCACCCAGTAGAGCATTACAATAATCTAGCCTTGAGGTCATGAACGCATGAACTAATTGTTCCGCATTTCCCAATGAGAGCATATGGCGTATTTTAGATATATTTTTAAGATGGAAAAATGCAGTTTTACAGATACTAGACACGTGGCTTTCAAAAGAAAGGTTGGTATCAAAGAGCACACCCAGGTTCCTAACCGACGACGAAGACTTGACAGAGCAGCCATCAAGTGTTAGACAGTATTCTGGGTTATTACGTGTGGAAGTTTTTTGTCCAATAATTAGAATCTCTGTCTTTTCAGAATTTAGTAGTAGGAAATTACTAGTCATCCAATTTTTTATATCAGCTATGCATTCCGTTAATTTTGTGAATTGGTAAGTTTCGTTGGGTTTTGAAGAAATATACAGCTGAGTATCATCGGCATAACAGTGAAAGCTAACTCCATGTTTTCTAATGATATCTCCTAATGGTAGCATGTACAGAGTGAACAGCAACGGTCCTAGTACTGAGCCTTGTGGTACGCCATACTGAACTTGTGATCGATAAGACATCTCTTCATTTACTGCTACAAACTGATAACGGTCAGATAAGTATGATTTAAACCATGCTAGTGCAATTCCACTAATGCCCACATAGTTTTCTAGTCTATTTAAAAGAATGTTGTGGTCAATTGTGTCAAATGCAGCACTAAGATCGAGTAACACTAATAGAGAGATACAACCACGATCGGATGATAAGAGCAAATCATTTGTGACTCTAATGAGAGCGGTCTCAGTACTATGGTACGGTCTAAATCCGGACTGAAAATCCTCGCAGATATCATTTCTTTCTAGAAAGGAACACAGTTGTGAAGATACTGCTTTCTCTAATATCTTTGACAGAAAAGGCAGATTCGAGATCGGCCTGTAATTGACTAATTCTGTAGGATCAAGTTGTGTTTTTTTAACAAGCGGTTTTATCATAGCCAGTTTAAAGGTTTTTGGTACGTATCCTAGAGACAAAGATGAATTAATGATATTAAGAAGAGGATATGTGACCTCTGAAAACATCTCTTTCAGTAGCTTAGTCGGTATAGGATCTAACATACAAGTTGTCGATTTAGATGAATTAACGAGTTTGCTGAATTCTTCCTCTCCTATAGCAACAAATGAATCAAATTTTTCCTCAGGGAGACTACAATGCACTTCCTGATGCGATACTGTGGTAGACGGTTGCATAGTTATAATTTTGTCCCTGATATTATCAATCTTATAAGTGAAGAAGTTCATAAAGTCATCACTGCTGTGTTGCTTGGACACTTCTGAGCTTGAAGCTTTCTTTTTCGTTAGTTTAGCCACTGTTTCAAATAAATACCTTGGATTATGTTTATTTTCTTCTAATAGGTTTGAAAAATAAGCAGATCTAGCAGCTTTTAAAGCCTCTCTGTAAGCAATCGAGCTCTCTTTCCACGAAATCCGAAATACCTCTAGTTTAGTTTTCTTCCAGTTGCGCTCCATTTTTCTGGCTGCTCTCTTAAGGGCCCGGGTGTGCTCGCTGTACCACGGCGTTGGGCTATTTTCTTTAATCTTCTTTAAGCGCAACGGAGCAACTGCGTCTAAAGTGCTGGAAAAGAGAGAGTTAAACGTTTCTGTTGCAATATCAAGTTCTTCTAAGCTATCCGGGATGCTGAGATGATGAAACTGATTAGGAAGATTATTGATAAAGCAATCTTTAGTGGCAGAAGTTATAGGTCTAACGTATTTATAACACGGAGTCGGCTTTGCAGCCTTGGCTAAATGTAATTTACATGAGACTAGATAATGATCTGAGATGTCATCGCTCTGCTGCAGAATTTCAACGGCATCAACATCTATTCCATGTGATAATATTAGATCTAGAGTATGATTACGATGATGAGTAGGTCCTGACACGTGTTGTCTAACTCCAATTGAGTTTACAATGTCTTTAAATGCCAATCCCAATGCATCTTTTTCATTATCTACATGTATATTAAAATCACCAACAATTAGTACTTTATCTGCAGCCAATACTAATTCTGATAGAAAGTCCGCAAATTCTTTGATAAAATCTTTATGGTGCCCTGGTGGCCTGTATACAGTAGCCAGCATAATTCTCAAATGTGATTTATCGTTTACACTATATATTTTTACATTAAGCACCAATACTTCAAAAGAAGTATATTTAAAGCTAGATTTCTTAGTGGTTTTGAAAATATTACTATAAATTACAGCAACACCTCCCCCTTTGCCTTTCAGACGAGGTTCATGTTTATAACTGTAATCTTGTGGGGTTGACTCATTTAAAATAATGTAATCGTTTGGTTTTAGCCAGGTTTCTGTCAAACACAGCATATCAAGATTATAATCTGAAATCATATCATTAACTATGAGAGATTTTGAAGTAAGGGATCGAATATTCAGCAACCCAAGCTTTATCATTTGCTCATCTGTATTATATCTGTTTTTTATTTGTTGAACATCAATTAAATTTTTAACCTGACGTTTTTTGGATTTCCAAATTCGGGGAACAGACACAGTCTCTATATGATGACATCTAGGTGAAAGAGACTCTATGTGATGGGATTTATCTGACCTTGGTGACGTGAGGCCGCTAGCAGACGGTCGGTTTAGCCAGTCTGTCTGCTTCCTGACCTGAGCCCCAGATTGTCATGTTTTATCTCTAAGACTATGAGCCAAATTACTAGAGAGAAGAGCAGCACCAGCCCAGGAGGGATGGATACCATCTCTTTTCAACAGATCAGGCTTGCCCCAAAAACTTTTCCAATTGTCTATGAATTTTATATTATTCTGCGGACACCACTTCGACAGCCAACCGTTCAGTGAGGCCAATCGGCTAACTATCTCATCACTCCTGCGTACAGGAAGGGGGCCAGAGTAAATTACAGTGCCTGACATCGTACTTGCGAGTTCACACACCTCTTTAATATTAATTTTGGTGATCTCCGACTGGCGGAGTCGAACATCATTAGTGCCGACATGAATAATGATCTTAGAGAATTTACGTTTAGCATTAGCCAGCACTTTTAAATTTGCTTTGATGTCAGGCGCTCTGGCTCCCGGCAAACATGTGACTATGGTGGCTGGTGTCTCTATTTTCACGTTCCGTGTGATCGAATCACCAATTACCAGGGCACAATCAACAGAATTCTCAGTGGGTGTTTCACTGAGTGGGGCAAATCGGTTTGTTATGGGAATCGGAACGGAAGAGTGGTTCTTTGATCCGCGACTAGAACGATCTCTCACGGTCACCCATCTGCCCTGCTGCACGGGCTCTACTTCAGCCGGAACCGAATCATGTAAAGAGTTCACTATGCTAGGCGCATCCAAAACACTATCTAAAGATCTAGCATTCTTACCATCCTCAATTAAAGTTTGGATGCGTGTCTCTAGTTCTGAAATCTTCTCCGTCAGCCTGACTGTATCCTTGCACTTATCACATATAAATCCTATATTGCCATCGGAGAAGGCTATACTAAACATATGACATGTGACACAGGTGACAATAACAGGACAAGAAGACATTACTCACCGTGTTTGTTGACTGATTTCTTACTTACCTGGACTTTATGAACTCAAAGGCGCGGGCGCGCGAGAGAAAATAAATAAATAAATGAGCGCACGGGTGGCGCGTTAGCAGGCTAACGTTAGCGAGTTACTAGCGTGCTGTGTTAACAATAACGGAAGCTAGAGATGTAAGGTTAATCTGAGATGTTGGGTAAGCTGTATTTAGTAGTATAAACAACTAGATAGTAAATGATGGCTCAAAACATAAAGAAATACGAGGCTCAGGCGAAGCTTACAGCCTCGAAGCAAACAAACACACAGCAGTCAGCGAGGCAGACAGGAGCAATCGATCAGCGATCAGACAGGAGCAATCGAAATGGAGTTATGAGTCCCTGAACAAGGGGGTCAATATCAATCCTCAAGTTCTCCAACACATCTGGGGGTTCATACAGTGTGGGCAGAATTATTAGGCATGTTGATTTTCTGATCATATTTTTTTCAGGCACATTTTACCAATTCCAAACCACATTAATCTTAATAAATACTATTCATTTAATTTTGTATCTAATCATTTACAAGTGATATATAATTGTTTATGAAGGCTGGAAATGAAAAACGCCTTATATTCAGGTGTGCATACAGTGTTTCCTCTAGAATTTTTTCCAACTGTGGTGGCAGGCCATTTCCCCAGGGGGAGGGGGCGTGGCCCATGAGGCCATATTCCCATTGGCCACGCCCCCTTGCCCCAGGTGTTTAAACCTCCCCTAAGCATTATAACATGGAAGGCTCCAATAAGAGCGACAAAGCGATTATGCACATCTTGTGCGCAGAATGATGCACTTGAAGCAACGCGAACTTCGCGAAGTCACAGCGCGCAGCGCTTCGCATTGAAAAGTTCAAAGCACAAAGCGAACAGAAGAGATTATATCTATCTATGCTTAGTGTATTCTATCTATGTAACAGTTTATTGAGCCTTTTACAGTTTTAAATTTCAGTTACAGTGCGGATGAAGAACAATTCATAGTGCTCTTTACTCCAGTGCTGTAATCTAACAGACACCCGGGATACATGAATATGATTTAGAAAGCGCAGTAAACTCCAGTAAGATAGTAATTTTATGCAAACCGTAGACCTTTATCTACAAATAAAGTATAATAATGGGAACATTGATCTTGATGAGTGTCGTCGTGTTACTGTCGTAACCGAACGCGACGCGCTGTTTGAATGCTGAATGGAGAATGACTGAGGAGAGATGAGTTTCCATTAACTTTAACGACTTAAATATTCATTTTTACCTCACATTATGCTATTGAAAGACTTTAGAACTTTTAGAATATAGTGTGAAAACTTCATTGTGCTTTACAATGTTTTTTTATGCCTTTAGAGGGGCTTAACAAATAGCACAATATCGGACCTCACTGAGAAGCTGCAGCCGTGGCGGGATGATTTTAGGTGTGGCGGCCCGCCACAGCGGAATGAATGTAGCGGAAACACTGGTGCATAATTAGGTATGTTTTCTTTTACAGATAAAATAAGCCAAAAAAGAGGGGTAAAGAATCCTTAAAAATGACCCCCACAAGCTGAAGTGTAGTAGAATACATGATCTTCCAGAATCTGACAATAACTTTTGGGAGTTCATATTTAGTCCATCTCTGCAAAACGGACTTCAGGGTAGGAGATGGACTAAAAATTAACTCCCAAAACTTACTGCCAGATTCTGGAAGATGAATTCTTCAAACAGTGGTACAAGAGGATGTGGTGCTGGTCCTTCAAGAGTCACTCTCAATCTGTCTGTCTATAAAGCCTATAAAAAAAAAACTAAAAAAAACAGTTTTCAAGTATTTTACTAACTTCAGCTTGTGCTTCTTATTAAGAGGGTATCATTTTTTAGGATTCTTTACCTAACCTAAGTCTCTGAGATCCTGATATCTGGCTCTTCTGGAGACTCCAGGTGGTAGCAGTTCTGGAAAATGGCGGCGCTGGAGACTAAAGGGTTCCTGATGGTTTCACGCTTAATTCTTCACCTTAATTATTTTACAGTTAACATGCGTCTTTTCTTCTCCACCTGTTTTCGTCTGACCCAATGAGCATTTTAATGTCCAATGGTCATGCCTTAACTGCAATTCCTAGTATTGCATCCTTCTCATGGGCATTTAATAATTTTTGACTTTTCAGTCTGAGTTAAATCTCTTTTTTTGGCTTATTTTATCTTTAACCCTCTGGGGACCAGAAAAGCGCCGGCGCGTTTTGCTCGTTTTTTTCACATAGCAGAAAAATAGACTTAAAGTACTACCATCATTTCTGTTCATATAGAGTTAAGAAATATGAGAAAATTATCTGTTAAATGTCTACTTTTTTATGTGCCCACATACAATCGAAATAAAATATTGTGCTTTTGTAAAATAAAGAATATAAACAGGGTGTGCGTTCTGCCTCTCAGTCACCGTGAACTTTTTTCCTGGAGCACGTCTCTAATCTTCAACAAAACTCAGCAAATACTATTCACCCAGACATGAGCAATATATCTTTTAAATCATTTGAGTTTGTACTTTTAAATGATCCGATTCAAAACTAAAATAAATATTCTCCGTTTATGTAATCTATATAAAAAGAGAGACGTGTCAGCCATTGTAATTATCTTTCTCTCAGCTCATTATCTCCGGTAATGTGACACGCCCACGGAGAGCACGCGCTATTCAAACGCAAATACGTGAAGCAACACATTGAGACGCGTTAACGCCCATAAACTCTGAAAACACACTATATTTTTTAGTCAGATTAATCTACTGTCATCTTGAGCGGCTATGAGGAACAATCTTGGGACATTTACCTACCTCAGAACAAGTGCTGGTTTATTTTCACCACGAGGAGGAGCAACAGATTCAGCTGAGAAGTGTGTAAGTGTTTTATGCTTGTGCTTTGTTCTAATCGCGATATAGAATAACGTTAGTGTCTGTAAACGGAAAAATTGCATACTGTTTAAATGTGAATCATGTTTCTGTGTGTGTGTGTGCGTGTGTGTGTGAATGAATGAATGAATGAACGCACAGATACGCACTGTTATAGACGAAATAAAATACATTTTGTTGACTAGTTTTGGATAGAGTATAAAGTTTTTACTCTAAAATAGACATCAAATAAGCTTTGTTAGGAGTTTCTGCTCATATGTTAAATATATAGTATGTTTTGTCAATAAACTAATCAACTAAGATGTTATAGTCTAGTGTTTGTTCCAATCCAAGCTAAATCAAAATAATGAATCCTCAACTTTGAAATATGTATGATCAAACTAAGACATTTATGGAAAAGACACTTTTCTTTTCAAGATTTTTCCAACTCTAACTTTGAACTGAAATAAAACCTAGTCTATATGGTGAAGGGTGTGTGATAGATGTGTCCAGACGTATGCACCCTGTATTTCAAAGAAGAACATTTAATTATTTGTGATAAATTTTTCATTCACAAAGAATTCAAGGACATTATTCATGTCCCTAAAGGTTGGAGTTTTCCTCATTTTTTTTAATTAAGGCATTACGATTTTTTATTCCTCTTTTTAGTCAACTTTAGCATGGGTGTGTTCACTTATTCTAAGCAGTGTGTGTGTGTGTGTTGTAAATAAATCCAAACAATCTAAAAGCCATTCTTTTTTAAATCTCCTCATTCTTTCTGCAAGGTTCTTCATAATGATATGGCCTGATCGCACCTAATAGGGCCATTATGGGAGGGTCTTTGTCTTTCTCAGGTGTGAAATGGATACATACTAATGAGAGATCAAGCCTCCTCGCATAAAGCTTTCTCAAACAAAACACGTCATACACATTCTAAAATACTTTATTGACTTATCTGAATGAGTAGTCAGGATGTTTCTCACATAGTTTTGGAGCAAATATTCTAGACTATGTGATACAATTTTCAAAAGTCTTGTGAAGAAATAATCAATATGTGTTTTGTGGCCTTATTTCAGAGAGTTTTAGTTTTTTCAATAACCACGCATAAATAATATTCTCTCAAAAATACAAACATGTACATGCATGTTGCTAACATATTATGGTAGCCCCATGTGTGCTATATAAAGTGAATTTACACCTTTGCCATTAACATGTTTATAAATAACTGAAAAAAGCACAAATATCAGTGCATGTCAAAACATCCCAAGGGCCCCAAAAAACCTTTGGTCCCCAGAGGGTTAAAAGAAAAATGCCTAATAATTATCCATTATTACCCACCTGAATATAAGGTGTTTTCATTTCCAGCCTTCATAAACAATTATATCACTTTTATATGATTAAATATAAAATGAATAGTAGTTATTAAGATTAATATGGTTTGGAATTGGTAAAAATGTGTCTAGGGAAAAAAAATATGATCAGAAAATCAACGCATCTAATAATTCTGCACACACTGTTTGGTCACATGTGGTTTGGCACTGCAGGACGATCAGCTCCCTGTAGCAGTGTTAACCATCTTAAATTACAGATGATGGCTTTCCTATTGAAGACCAAAGTAGACACATAATTATTTAACTTAATCTGGTTAATGAACAATATTTAAAAAAACAATGCTATTGTGTAATACATCAGTAAATGTTGGAATTAACATTAGCCAAGCTTAATAAGTGATGATTTGTTTTTACCTTTACCTTTTGTAATCTACTGCAGTTAGCTATTAGCTACACACCATTCTGCAGTTGTCAACTGACTAGACAGCTTGACAACAAATGTTAACTCCTAACTTACTTAATTACAGCCCACAGAACATTTAGGGAAAAAAAGGAAATAAAACCTTGGCCTTTTTTCACTACACACGCGTCAAAATGCTAGGTGCATAATATGTAAACAATCACGGTCGGACCAGCAGTGCTAGCTTAAATTATGCTGCATCTTACTTAAACAGTAGAGAAATACAAATAATCCAATGAAAAAATAAGTATTTTACTTACCAGAATCGAGATGTGTACACTGCATATTGCTAGTTGCTTAGTGTCCATCACTGCTGCAATCCAGGCGCGTTTTTCGAAAATCTAAACGCTTTGATTACCGAGAGCAAGTTAGTTCCGGGCCTGAGAGAACATCCAACCACTGAACAACATGCTCCTAATTTTAATTTTGACATGTTTTATTCGCATGAATAAGAAAATTATCGCACAATTGCGGTAAATAAACAGTAAATAAAGCGCCTCCCGCCGTTGTTTCGAATGTGCACACTAACTTACCGGAAACGTTTGAGGGCCAAACACGTCACTTCCGTACATCTAGAAATAGCCGTTGAAATCATAGACATGATGTCTATGGTTGAAATGGTCTATAGAAAGATATACAAACGAGGAGTAATTCACAAATGAGTTTGCCAATGTAACAGGGTTCGTTGTTATGGGAAGAAGGAGGCGGGAACCGGCGAACATTTAAACATTTTAATAGTAAAATAAACAAATACAAAAGTATAAGCCAGCAGCCACACACAACAGAAACAAAACACAACATAAAATCAGGCCTGTTCCTCTCTCGATTTGCCCTGTCGTCGCTCCTCGTTGTATGCGTCCGCTCCTCCGTGAGAGATGCGAGAGAGACCGGTGCGTCTCACAAGTGTCGTTCATTATCACACCCACCACCGTCCTCGCGCCGTCCTCTCACGTCCCTCGCCCTCGTCCTGCTCGCCACAGCCAACTAACTAGAAACTTTGTGTGAAATGAATGTCTAACTCTGGTGGCAGCTAACGTTAGCCTTGTAGACGAAAGAGTAGGCTTGTTTGAGATGCGCCTTGCCTCGCCTGAAATGTAGTCGAGAGTAGGTGGCTGCAGTGAGAGGAGGAGTGAAAAAAGCGCAGGAAAGACGGACAGATCGCTCTTCTCGCAGTGGATCTGACACCTGTGAGATCAAAGGCGGATATCGCGGGATTCACGGGATTCACACTCGTGTACGGTGTTGCTAATAAACTGGATGTAATTTAAGTTTTGTTGCTTGAATATGAAAATAAATATAATGAACAAGACACCCATGTTTATTAATCATTTTTTCTTTAATACAGATATGTGTTTTTATTTTTAATAAAAAAAAAAAATTACATCACATAGATCGCACTGTCAGAGAGTTTGGGGATATCCACACATAATTTATACACATAAAACATGATATCAGAGTTTTAAAATCAAACATTTTAAAAGAGAACTATACATCACGGTTGTTTAAACCAATGAGCATTAAGCTGTGCCGTCAGCAAGTCATTTCCCATCATGCTTTTGATCAGCACAGTCGGTGGAGAGCAACTGCGCGCGACTGCAGAATCCGACACGTGCGCCTTGCGGTCGCGAGAGTTCCCTTTCGTATGGGAACTCCTACGTCTCGTCGGAGGAGTTTCCAACGAATTGGGATCACGCTAGGGAGACCAATTGCCTTCGAGTGAATTAAAACGAGCCAATAAATATTGGCATGCGGGATTTGCATTCCGCGTCCCGCCTATCAATGCGGGTATAAAGCGGAAGCGAGCGCACACACATTTGCTTTTAGCTTCGGAGCCGAACTTAGTGTCCTCTGAGTGATGAGCTACAAAGATTGGTTTGATATCTTCACGCTCAACGAGTCTGCTGTTCCAGGAAGAGCCTCTCTGTGTTGGTGTGACGGCGCTTCAGTGATCTTCGCGATCTCCCGGTGTCAGCTGTTGCTTCACGCGATCTGCTTGTTTTCAAAGAGCTGTTGTAACAGCTGGTATTTGGTTGAGTGCGCGCAGCGGGCTTGCAGTTTCCCCGCTGTGTCGCCGCGTTGGTCCCTGTGTGTCTCGACACAATAAGAGAGCGTTTCTTTTCTGAAAGAGCAACACGAGTGAAGTTCGCGTCCTTTTAAGGATGACGTTTCACCCGTGTGTTTCTGGATGCGGCCAACTTCTGCCTCCGGCTGATGGTCACGATCGCTGTGTCACGTGCTTGGGCCACGCGCACGCTGAAGCAGCGTTCGTGGATGAGTCATGTTCTCATTGCGGGAACATGACCATCACGGTGTTGAGACTGAGACTGCGATCCCTCACCAGAGGGGGAGTCCCGTTGGAGATCCCCCGATCTAGTTGTTCTTCTGGTTCATTCCAGAAGAAAGCTACTTCGGCTGATCCCATCGGTGGTCTGAGGGTTACAGTGAGGAATGATCTGCCGGGTGAAAGACCCCCTCGGACATCCCACTCCTCTTCAGCCGTGCCACTGGGGTCTTCGGAGGAGCGTGCTGGGCCATCACGTGTGGCTCCAGTCGTTTCCTTCGGGGCCCCTCCGGAGGATCAGATGTCGGTCGAGGCATCGGAGGGAGATGAGTCGCGATCTGGGGATGACGACTCGGCTGCATTGCCCCCTTCGGGTGTGGTAGTGTTGTCCGAGCCTGACCCGGAGATGACGCTTATGCTCGCCCGGGCGGCCGAGAGGGTCGGGCTCGTGTGGAACCCTCCACCGCGTCCCGAACCGTCTCGGCTTGATGATTGGTATCTCGGGGCGGCTCGTGCTGGTACTCAGCGCACCGCTCCGGTTCCTTTCTTCCCGGAGGTGCATGAGGAGGTGACGAAATCTTGGTCGAACCCCCTGGCGGCTAGACTGAGGTTGACTCCCTCCTCCTCCCTCACCACTCTCGATGGCGGAGCAGCCCTGGGGTACGAAGGCATCCCCCCAGTGGAGCGCGCGGTGGCGATGCAACTGTGTCCCACCTCCGCTTCCTACTGGCGGGGTAACCCTTCGCTCCCCTCCCGCGCTTGTAGGTTCTCTTCCAGTCTGACTGGAAAGGCCTACACTGCGTGTGGAGAGGCTGCCTCTGCCCTGCATGCCATGTCGCTCCTGCAGGTCTACCAGGCCCAGGCGCTATGTGACATGCAGGAGGGTGGTGCCGACCCGGGGGTGCTCAAAGAGCTGCGCACGGCGACGGACCTTGCCCTACGGGCGACGAAAGTCACCGCGCGTTCCCTGGGTCGAGCGATGTCCACTCTTGTGGTCCAGGAACGACATCTATGGCTCACCCTGTCGGATATGAAGGACTCGGACAAAAATAAGTTCCTTGCTTCTCCCATATCCCAGGGTGGCCTCTTCGGCGATGTGGTGGAGAACTTCGCCCAACAGTTCTCCTCCGCCCAGAAGCAGTCGGAGGTGATCAAACACATCATGCCTCGGAAGCGGGCTAGGGCTGCCCCGCCTCCGACGGTCGCGCCTCCAGCTGCTCGTCGCCGAGGGCGCCCTCCTGCCGCCGCCTCCGCCCCTGCCCAACCGAAGCAGCAGCCCGCTAAACGACAGGGTGCCGGCCGTAGGAGAGATGCGCAGCCTGCTCAGGCCTCGTCTAAACCCCCCGGCAAGAGGAGAGGTAAGCGACCCTGAGACGGGCCACCCAGAGGACGTGGTTGCTGCTCTTCGGGAGAGGACCTCTGCACCTCTCCTTCCCCCGGAGGAGGGCCGGGTGGAGAATCTTTTGTTTCCTTTTATTTCTGTTCCGCCGCTGACCCCGCGGTCAGCGGTACCCAAATTCTCAATAAAAGAGCAGTTTCCATTTCCTCTGGGTCACCCACGGTCGAGACTGGCAGTCAAGAACGACGCTCAATTGCCTCGTCACTCTCAGTCTCCTCCGTCGAAGAAGGCGAGAATGTCTGTGTGCGCCGCCACGTTGCCTCGCCACTCGCATTCCCTTCGCTCCAGCGCTCAGATGCCAGTGATGCCGCCCCGGCCTCATCACTCTCGTCTGTCGTTGGCCAAGGAGGCGTGGAAGCCAGGACTCGACGCCCCTCAGCCTCGCTCCTCGTTTCCCCTCCGACCTTCGCCACGGGACACTCAGCAGTCGAACGCCCCAGAGAAAGATGGGCCTTCCCTGCTGTTTGCCCCCCGGTGGGGGCAGGTAAGTGTTGCACCACACACACAGACCCCACCTTCGGCCGCAACAATGCCTCCGAGGGCGGGTCCCTGCCTTCCACCTCGCTGCCCCCCCGCGGGTACGCCGGTGGTCCGAGTGGGCTCTTTGGTTCAGTCTCTCGAAGCCTGGATAGCACTTCCCAGACCGTCCAGATGGCTCATTCGCACCATTCGGTTCGGCTATGCAATTCAGTTTGCCCGCCGGCCTCCCAGGTACAGGGGTGTCCTCTTCACCCAAGTGCGGAGTGGCGACGCCCCTGTCCTGAGGAAAGAGATCGTTGCCCTGCTGGCGAAGGACGCGATCGAGCCGGTCCCTCCAGCCGAGATGAGGTCTGGGTTCTACAGCCCTTACTTCATTGTACCCAAGAAAAGCGGTGGGTTACGACCAATCCTGGATCTGCGTGTTTTGAATCGGGCCCTTCACAAGCTCCCGTTCAAAATGCTTACGCAGAAACGCATCTTCGAGTGCATCCGTCCCCAGGATTGGTTTGCAGCGATCGACCTGAAGGACGCGTACTTTCATGTCTCGATTCTGCCTCGACACAGGCCGTTTCTTCGGTTTGCGTTCGAGGGTCAGGCATATCAGTACAAGGTCCTACCCTTCGGCTTGGCCCTGTCGCCCCGCGTCTTCACGAAGGTCGTGGAGGCGGCCATTGTTCCCTTGAGAGAAAATGGCGTTCGCATTCTCAACTATCTCGACGACTGGCTGATAATAGCTCACTCACGAGATCTGTTGTGCGATCACAGGGACCTGGTGCTCCGGCACCTCAGCCGGTTGGGACTTCAGGTCAACCGGGACAAGAGCAAACTCTGCCCCACGCAGAGGATCTCTTATCTCGGTATGGAGTTGGACTCGGTCAGTCAGACTGCGCGCCTCACAGAGGAGCGCGTCCAGTCAGTGCTCAACTGCCTCAGGTCTTTTCGAGGCAGGTCAGTGGTCCCACTGAAGCAATTTCAGAGGCTCCTGGGGCATATGGCAGCCGCAGCCGCAGTTACGCCGCTCGGTCTGTTGCATATGAGACCACTTCAGCGCTGGCTTCACGATCGAGTCCCGAGATGGGCGTGGCAGAGCGGCACGTTCCGGGTCAACATTACCCCGCACTGTCGCCAAACCTTCAGTCCTTGGTCGGACCCTGCCTTTCTACGGGCCGGAGTACCCTTAGTCCAGGTGTCCAGGCATGCTGTGGTTTTCACGGATGCCTCTGCCAGCGGTTGGGGGGCCACGTACAACGGGCATGCAGTCTCAGGTCTGTGGACGGGGCCTCAGCTGCATTGGCACATCAATTGCCTAGAGTTGCAAGCAGTACGCTTAGCCTTGTGCCGCCTCAAGGGGCTGCTTCTGCACAGGCATGTACTGGTCCGTACGGACAGCACTGCGACCGTTGCGTACATCAACCATCAAGGTGGTCTACGCTCCCGTCGTATGTCGCGACTCGCCCGCCATCTCCTCCTATGGAGTCAGAAGCATCTGAGGTCGCTTCGGGCCATTCACATCCCGGGTGTGCTCAACCGTGCAGCCGACGAGCTCTCACGGCAGCCGCCTCTTCCGGGAGAATGGCGACTCCATCCCCAGGCGGTCCAGCTGATTTGGGGAATCTTCGGAGCCGCTCAGATAGATCTGTTTGCCTCTCCGGACACGACCCATTGCCAGTTGTTCTATTCCCTGACCGCAGGGTCCCTCGGCACGGATGCACTGGCACACAGCTGGCCCCGGGGCCCACGCAAGTATGCGTTTCCCCCAGTGAGCCTTCTCGCACAGACACTGTGCAAAGTCAGGGAGGACGAGGAGCAGGTCTTGCTAGTTGCGCCGTACTGGCCCAACCGGACCTGGTTCCCGGAACTCATGCTCCTTGCGACAGCACCTCCTTGGCCCATTCCTCTGAGGAAGGATCTGCTTTCTCAGAGACGGGGCACTCTTTGGCACCCGCGTCCAGACCTGTGGAGACTCCATGTCTGGTCCCTGGACGGGACGCGGAGGTTCTAGATGGCCTACCACAGGCCGTGGTAGATACCATCGCTTCCGCTAGAGCCCCCTCTACGAGGCGCCTCTATGCGTTAAAGTGGAACCTGTTCGTCGTCTGGTGCTCTTCCCGCCGGGAAGACCCCCGAACTTGCCCGATCAGTGTCGTGCTTTCCTTTTTACAAGACGGGTTGGAGCGAAGGCTGTCTCCCTCCACCCTCAAAGTATATGTGGCCGCAATAGCTGCCCATCATGATGTGATCGACGGGAAGTCGTTAGGGAAGCACGACCTGATCATCAGATTCCTTAAGGGTGCTAGGAGGTTAAATCCTCCTCGTAATTTGCACCCTGTGCCCTCTTGGGACTTAGCCCTCGTGCTGAGAGCGCTTCAAAGGCCCCCATTTGAGCCCTTAAATGACATAGAGTTAAAAGTTTTGTCTGAAAAGACCGCTCTTCTATTGGCTCTAGCTTCCTTCAAGAGGGTCGGGGATCTGCAGGCTTTTTCGGTCAACGAATCGTGCCTGGAGTTCGGACCGGGCCTTTCTCACGTGGTTCTGAGACCCCGGTTCGGATATGTGCCCAAGGTTCCTACCACTCCATTTGCAGATCAGGTAGTGAACCTGCAAGCGCTGCCCGTGGAGGAGGCAGACCCAGCCCTGGCTTTTCTCTGTCCCGTACGTACTCTACGTTGTTATGTGGACAGAACGCAAAGCTTCAGGACCTCAGAGCAGCTCTTCGTCTGTTACGGAGGCCAGCAGAAGGGGAAGGCTGTCTCCAAGCAGAGGTTAGCCCACTGGCTAGTGGATGCTATCGTCCGGGCTTATGAATCCCAGGACATGCCTTGCCCTCCCAGGTTGACGGCTCACTCCACTAGGAGTGTTGCTTCCTCCTGGGCATTGGCGCAAGGCGCCTCGCTGACAGATATCTGCAGAGCTGCGGGCTGGGCGACACCTAATACGTTTGCCAGATTTTATAGCTTACGTGTTGAACCGGTTTCCTCCCGTTTACTCGCTACGGTCAGTGGCGCGAGGGAATAGGTTCTGTCGGCTTGCTGCGCCACTCCGCCTTATGAGCTGGATCCGTGCGCCTTTTTGCTCCTTGGTTCCCCAACAAACGGCTAACCTTCTGAGCTCCTCCATTACCCCTCGGCATCAGGCGTGGCGGACCGCCTGATGCTAGGTCTATTACCTCTCTTAAGAAGTTGCTAGTAGACTGGGTGACCTTCACGATGACTTCCTCGTGCTCATTTTCCACGTTCCTGCTACCCTACGGGCTAGCCCCGTGTCTTCCCCTCGACAGACTCACTCTGTCGTCCTTGCTGAGTATGCTCCCCACCCTACGGGCTGGGACTACCTCGAGGACTCCCATATGTTTTACTACCCTACGGGCTAGTTCATATGTGTATTCAGTGCCTCCCTTCAGGCTGGCCGGGGGCTCCGCAACGTTCCCACATGGGCACGTTTCCCCAGTGTTATCCAAATCCTCTGAGCGGGTCTTGCGGAACAGCAGTGTGATTTCTTCCTAGCTAGCCCCCGCCCTAAAGATGAAACTGCTTGGCGGGGAGCTCAGCTGGACGCTGGAAGGGGCCAGCACCATGGCGTTTTATTTGGGATCCCAATTCGTTGGAAACTCCTCCGACGAGACGTAGGAGTTCCCATACGAAAGGGAACGTCTCGGTTACGTATGGTAACCCTCGTTCCCTGAGTAGGGAACGGAGACGTCTCGTCCCGTCGCCATGCTTGCTGTACCTTCGCGGAGGACTGGACACCGTCCGGCTCCTCAGCGTAAAGCAAATGTGTGTGCGCTCGCTTCCGCTTTATACCCGCATTGATAGGCGGGACGCGGAATGCAAATCCCGCATGCCAATATTTATTGGCTCGTTTTAATTCACTCGAAGGCAATTGGTCTCCCTAGCGTGATCCCAATTCGTTGGAAACTCCTCCGACGAGACGTCTCCGTTCCCTACTCAGGGAACGAGGGTTACCATACGTAACCGAGACGTTTTTTGACATACGTCAGCATGACATCAGAGCAAGGCGGACCGCACTCGGACACATTTCTAACCGGCATGCATCTCGCGCTGATCACCGGTGATCGGTTCTGCGCAGATTTTGCTCATCTCAAACCATCCTACTGATTTCTCTGATGTTTGCGCTGTTCTGGATTAGTGGGAGTGGCTTGCGGAGCACTGTTGCCAACTATTTTCAAAGGAAAGTAGCTAAGGCCTTCCCTAAAAGTAGCTAAATGTCGCTAGATGACGTCATACGTCAATTAGCATTAATGACGTCATCGCTTCGTACTTGCATTCTGTCAGCCTAGTGCGTTTTCTCTCTAAATTAATGCTCTATTTAATATAATATAGCCGAATGTCAAATAAAGCTGTTTTCATTTCCTATTTTTTTTTTTGTCAGACAATAGAACGAGTAGCTATAATAGCTATAATATAGTGAATGATTACATTTTTATAGGCCTATGTGGAACATTATCTGAATTGAGAGAGTTAGGGAACCGGATGAACTAAGCTCTGTGATAGTGAGTGTTACTAATAATAACAAGCACAAGAAAAGAAATAAAATGAAAATGCTCAAACTAAATTCTTTAAATATAAAACAAAAGAAAAGCAGATAAGTGATAAGTCCGTGGAAAAACACTGCTCATTCGCGTCTGTCAGCAGCAGTCCGCTCCTCTCAGCCATTCCCTGAACAGGGGAGACACAGCTAGAGAGAGTGACGGCAGGGAGAAAGCAAGAGCTCGCGCTCGCAGGACAGCACTGGCAACATTTAGAGGTTACTGAGGTTTGTCTAAAAAGTCGCTAAAATTGTCTCTAGTCGCTTTTTTGAAAAAATGTTGCTAAAGGGGTCTGAAAAGTCGCTAAAAATAGCGACAAAGGCGCTAAGTTGGCAACACTGTTGCGGAGCTGTGCAATGTGGTGCATTGTGGGAGTTGTTGTCTTACATACAAATGCGCCCTAAAGTTATTTTCTGTCTTTTCTCGGTCAAGAGGGCACCAAATTCAAAAATTATTTTACATTTCGACTACATATATGACCCACTTTCAATAAAGATTATTGTTGAAATGGGTGAAGTGTTCCTTTAAGCCTCTGAAACACAAATGTCTCTAACTTTCTCCATTAAACTAGTCCCATCCGAATAGGGCTTTTTTTTATCCATTACATTTTTTTTTTTTTTTGAGTATGTTCATGCTAATAAATGATGTTTATATGCTCTGGTCTTGCAGTGCATATGCTGCTTTTCAAGTGCATACCCACAGGTAAATGAGTGCAGGTCATTTGTATGTTGTCAGTGTGTTTGTGTTGTCCTCTGGGCTGAAATAGCATCTGTTTGGCCCTGTTATGTGTATCTGTACAAGGAGCCAGTGTCCAACCGTGCCCTGAGAGACCGAAGAATGGTGTCATCAGAAGGTCGAGTGTCTCTCTCTCAATTACATTTTATTGTGCCATGACACAACTTTGCATTTGTATTTTCAAAGCATTTGCAGCTTAGGGTGCAAATTGTGCAAAGTGGATGTTACTTACCAGAATAAATTGAGATGGGATGCGATTTAGACAAAATAGTAGTTTTATCTAAATTGGTAGTTCTTTTTTGGTTAACATTATCCAATAGCCTGTGATATTGCTGCCAATGAAAAAAGTTGTTTCGGAGGAAAAACTCATTAATTAAAGCTTTTTATTGAAAATTAAATTAAAGAAATTAAATTTGATGATGATCTCTTTCTGCCACAAAAGACTCGCCCACATTTTTTTGCACTGATTAATCGTTCGCAAAAAGTGCTTTAAGAGATAGGTTTACTTTAATATTTCTTTTATTGTGTATGTTTTCTGAATGTTGGGTATATTTCTGTGCATTCTTTCAGAAAGTGTGACTTGATTTTACACTCTTTCTATTTTTTTGCATATTTGTTCTGCCCTATTCTCTTATATCCACAAAGCAGTGACAGGATAACAAGATCCAGTTATGAAGTGTTTGTTGGAAGTAATATCAGGGTATTTTACAGTTTTTGCCATAAAGATTCTTGTTTAAACATAACTTAAATCATAGAAGTGATCACCTGTTTCGTGATAAGCACATAGCACAACACCATCTGCAAAATGTCACAACAAACCATTATTTTGTCTCTGATGTGATGGTACATGTGTTTAATTGATAACACTGAAATGTCTTTGCCTATGGCCTTTTTTCTAAACAATTGAAACATTTTTGTCAAGACAGAAGGCATTACAAGTGTTAGAGGAGGAGTTTGATGTGTATGTGTGTAAGGGTGTGGATGCTTGTGTTAGTGTGTTGAGGGTCCATGCGAGGGCTGAATGACAGGCAGCAGACGGGCAGGTCAGGTAGCATGTGGTGTATGGCAGGTACGTTTCCTGTGTCTAAACAGAAGCGTGTATAAGTGTAGCCCTGGCCCTCTCTCACAGTAAGACACCACGCAGCTGCTGGCTTGATTGAGACATCTGTATAAAGCAGATGGAGTTTGAGAAAGAACTGGGTTTGATGTCTATCACTGACATTTAAACGACAAAGCACTGCGTTTACTCAGCTGACGCTGGACAGGAGACCACCGTAAGATTGACTGCTGGACCTTGACTGACTAGGACTGCTGACGGCCTCAAAAATCCCATTTGTTTCATTAAGTTTGTCTTGCTTCATGTAATCATAACTAGGCTACATCTCACCAATCATAGCAAGAGCAGACTTTCAAAAAGTTTAGCATTTTCACTGAAAAATAGGCTTCTAATGTAGTGGATTATGCAGAAGGGGATATGGGCGATATGACCAAAATCTTATATCATGATATATAGTACATGAAATTTCATATTTCCTGTGACAATTTTCAATATCACAAAAAAACTAATACTAGCCTAAGTACATAAAAAAAAAAAAAAAAAAAAAAAAACTCTCAAGCTTAGCCTACTGAAGAAACTACAGGCATATAGGAAAACAAATTTCAATAGATCATAGAAATAGACCTGAAAAACCTCAATCACTTAGAAATACTACATTTATTGTATAAAGTAATTAAATGATAAAAAATATATATGTATAGCAGGGGCGGCTGCTGGTCTTTCAAAGAGGGGAAGCTAATTTTTTTAAGCGACTGTCAGGTGTGGGGATGGTGAAAAGAGCGAGGACTCAGGTGCAGAGTTGATGGGCTTTATTTTAATAATAAAAATAAAAAATACAAACAATAACTACGAACCAGCACAGGACAAGGAGAATAAATAGGGAGCAAACAAAAGGCAGGTAATGAGGGAGAACAGGTGGGGCAAAATAACTAATAATCAGGAAACAAGATGGGAGTCAACACAATCGACAGGAGAGCACATGGCACAAGGAAAACACATGACAAGCCATGTGCTCACACCAAACATGACAAAAACACAAACACATGGCCAGTAAAACAAATTACAAGCAATTGTGCTCACACAAAATGAAACACGAAGAACAATGAGAACACTCATAAGCCACGTGTTCCCACAGAACATGACAACATGAAAGCACACAGCTAGTGTAAAACACAAGCTGTGTGCAAAACATGACATGAAAGCACCACCGATGTAAACACGAACCGCGTGCTACACAAAAAAACAACACACTGAACAGAGCGAACACGAAACCGCACGCGAACACAAGACAGAACGTAATGCACGAGAACGACCATAAGCTCATCCTGTGCACTCACAACAGAAAACAAACACGCAGAGCATGCATGTCCGAATCTCGACACAAAACCGAAACCAAACTAGACAGATGTGCCGTGATTAGGGCTGCAACTAACGGTTATTTTGATAATCGATTAATCGGACGATTATTTTTTCGATTAATCGATTAATCGGATAGAAATTAAATTAGATTTATTTATTTTTTATAACTAAATAAAACCGTATATCAGGGTATTTATGTGTAAAAGTGTACTTTAAAAAGTACAAAAGCCACACATTGAGTTTTACTAATATCAATATTTGCATTGTTTTTAATGATAATTGCTGATGGCAAGTTGACAAACATGATTATTGTTAAAAAAATGATATCCAACATATTATGTTTTAACACATTTTTTGTTAAAACAAATTTACACAGACATGTTGTTCAGATGTGAATATCTGAACTAAAAACAAACTAAAAACATCTAAAATATATAATTCATTTAATTTTTATTTAAAATTAATTATATATAAGGAATATAAGGATAAAGAATATAATATATATTATATATAATATATAAAAGAATATAATATAAGGATAAATTGATTAAATAAATATAGAAAGACTGAAAACAATTGTGTAAACGTAGAGCCGCAGTAGATCGCGTTTGACAAACAATTAAAACTTAGTAGACTAATGCTATAAAAAGAGAACGTAATGGAGGTAACGTTACCCAGCAAGCTAACAGGCTTGAGTAAAGGACAGGAGAAATGATGCATTAGTGCACAAGCATTCGCTGAAAACCACTGAGTACAGTGACTAAAAAACAATATTTTACTGCTGCTGTTATTAACTGCCTTTGTATTTAGTGCTTCACTTTGTAAACACCATTTTAATTTAACCTATTTCTGCGGTAGCGCTATTTTAATCCATCACTTACGTTGCGAGCGAACTGATTGCGCAACCTGATGCTCGAGACAAAATACAGACATCCCAAGATCCCGGAAGTCCCGGGAGTCTCCCTCATATTGATTGCGGCTCCCTGATGCCCGCGAATTAGTTCAAACTCCCGAAATCTAGAGCGCGCAAGCAAGAGCGCGCATGCGAGACAGAAGAGACTGCTCCAAACCGTGTAGCGCGCGCGCTCGGCAGAGAGAGACCTTGCGTGTGTGTGCGTACCAGTAAACGCTCCCCGTGACGTAAGCAGACCAACTAATCGATAATGACATTCGTTGACAACGATTTTCATAATCGATTATAATCGATTTTATCGATTAGTTGTTGCAGCCCTAGCCGTGATTCAGACACCACGCCCGCACATGTAACAAGGCACCTGACATCGACGGAGGAAATGTGGGAATTAGGTTAAACTGTGAAATGTATGATGACAATTGAATATACCAAAAAAGATGTTATGGTCTTTCGAGTACATTTTACTATCCGCGATGAGACTGAGCTCGAAATCTCGAATAGCTTCCGCGTTAGCGACTTTATTGTGCGAAATCGCTGTCAATCAAAAGGAGATTCTGTCCTCCAATCATCACGCAGACGCCCGGACTCCAGGCCAGCCCACTTCCCTATTCACCCCAGAGACGCTGAGCGTCCGTGGGCGGGACATAATCGCAGCATTTATCCAATGACCGTCTGGTTTCGAAGCACTGAAAAAACTGTTCAAAGCAGCTCCATTGAAGTCAATGGACGCTGAGCTTCAACGGGGAAATGCCATAGGGAAATGCACTGTGACGCTAGGGGAATGTATGAGAAGGAGATCGAGTCAGCCGACCTGCTATATGAAGCTGATTCTGAACGAACTCGTCTTCGAGATGAACGTGTTCTAACGTATTTTTAGTCAATAAAATGTTAACACAATAGTACACATTTGACCATTAATTTTTTGACATTATAGGGGAAGCTGAGCTTCCCTTGCAGTCTTAAAGAAATCGCCACTGATGTATAGCCTTCACTGTGTAAATAAAATATACATTGTTATTAAAGTTACAAAAGTGATTCAGTTAAGAGCAGTGTGAGATTTTCCCCTTTTTTGTTGTTTGATTAACATTAATGACACAGACGCGAGCAGGTATATTTGGATGCTGTCACTTTAAGACCAACTGCACGGATCCAAAAGGACTGTTTGCTTGCAAAAACTGTCATTTTGACACATTAGTGTATTTAACCGTTGAAGCCCATTTAGTCGGCAAAACGAATTTAGTTCAGTACTCGCTTGCTCTGATTAGCGGGTTCAAATGCGTGCGTCTCTCAGTGCTCAGAAACCATCTCTCTGACAGCGTTCTCATAGCGAAATGAGTTGTCTTTCACTGCTTACTTGAACAGTTTAAAATCACTTGTTTTTAAAAGTCAATTTAGGTGTTGATTGTGTTGCCATAGAAACACATAATTCCCTGTCCGAGGATATGAACAGTTCCGAATAGTGTTGTCATATCGAGCCTACGGTAATTATGACATGGCGTGAGCGCAGCAATAGTCAAAAATCTGTACCGGTTGACAAATTTCTACCGGTTAATTGTGTTTACCGGTATATCACCCACCATAATGCAGAATTCATTTAAATGTGTTAAACGGAGGGAGATGCATACACTCATGTGGCTGATACCATAATCATATGAAATACAGAAATGTTAACTAATAGCGGATATCATTTAGCATTGTCATTTTATATTATTAATAGTCACCACTGAAAAACAGATGGATATTTCAAACAGTTTTTTCTCAGTTCTTGCATTTCCATTGGTAAGCATAGGAGACGTCTTTCAAAAACATATAAAAAAAAATTCCTACAGATCCAAAACTTTTGAACCGTAGTGTATATGAATATTTGCAGTGTAACTTATTTACGTGATCTGGATACCCAAAACACAATGTTTGCTGTAAATTAGAGTTCTATGAATGTAATCCACATTTATAAAATGTTTATTACAGTACACATTATTTTGTTTTATTTTCATAGAAAGTAACAGAAGATATCATTATTGTTAATATTTTGCAATAATGAATTGTTTGGTACTATTAAGTTGTTGTTGATTTTTTTTTTAGGTTTAAAAACGTCTTTCCAAGAACCCTGTGAAACCTGCTTAAGGACTCTCCGGTGTACAGATCCCCCTGTTTGGGAATCGCTGATGTAATGGATAAACAAGTACAAAACTTGCCGATATCCTCACCAAAATCGCCCAGGTGTGTATTTGTGTGTCCTCTGTGTTTGTTATTATATATATATATATATACACACAGATATACAGTCCTGTTTGGATGAGTGTGATTTGTCAAATTCTTGTGAGTGTGAGTCTCTCTCTCTCTCTCTCTCTCTCTCTTTGTGCGCATGTGCGAAGCGATTGGTGGGAGTGTGGAGTACGTGGTGAGTGCAAGGTGTTTGTGCCCGCTGTGGCTTCTTTTTCAAACTTCTTATTTTTATGTTGTATGTGTTTTTTGTTAAAACTGTATGTGTTGTAACTGGGTGATAAATTTGGTTTGAGGGTTTTTTACGCCGGTGTTTTTACGCCATGGCGGCGGCTCATACAGGTGGAATTTTGGATTCCCTCACGCGTCGGCATGGAGTTAAAATCGTGGCTGCGGGAAGTGTAGAGGAATGTAGTTTAGCTGTTGGAAATGTGATTGGGCATGCATGCGTTTTGGCTGCTTCAAAGATGAACAATGCAATTGTACTTTTTTTGAGCACGGTAGAAAAGGCAAATGAGGTAGTAGAGAAGGGCATTGAATTGCGGGGTTCATTTGCATCTGTACTCCCTCTGTCCACACCAGCTAAAAAGGTGACTCTGTCAAATGTTCCACCATTTATCAAGGATGAAGTGCTAGCAAGAGAGCTTTCTCGTTTTGGTAAACTTGTTTCACCTGTTAAGAAGATCGCAATTGGTAGTAAGTCTGAACTGTTGAAACATGTCGTTTCCTTTAGAAGGTTTACTTACATGGTTTTAAACCATGGGAACGAACTTGATCTGAATTTAAAATTCAGAATAGATGAATTTGATTATACAGTGTTTGTGTCGACTGACTCTATGAGGTGTTTTGGATGTGGAAAGACGGGTCATCAGATTCGTGCTTGTCCGACCGGCAACGTGAACGCGAATGTCAATAAACCGGGGCCTTCGGGTGTACAGCGTGAAGTGGTTCATTCTAAAGACGCTGATAAGTTAAGTTCAACTGATGTTGGGGTAAACCAGGAGCCTGCAGTCGAAATGAGAAATGAAAAAAATGTCGGTGAAGAACAAAACATTGATCAGTTAGTTTCGGCGGAAAATGAGTCTAATGAGAATAGTGAAACATTGGAGTCGGTTCCAGTGAGTCAGATGCATGATGTTGATTCTGTCACTGAAAGTCCAAATATGGAGGATAATGTTTTATTGATGGAAGTGGATCAAAGCTTGTTTAAAACACCATTGAAAAGGAAGATGAGAAGCGAATGTATTGTAAATAAACAAGTAAGAAAAACAAAAGCACAGGCCAGTGAAACTGACCAAGGTGCTGAAAGTGAGAGCGATTCTTCTGATTCCTCTGCTTCGATTTGTTCTCAGAGTGATTGGCCATGCCACGACTGTAGCACTGAAAAAATAAAGATGTTTTTAAAAGTGACAAAAAATCTAAGAGGTGTACAAGTCGTTGATTATTTTCCAAATCTTAAAAGATTTGTTGAGGTGACTAAGAGTTCAATGCATGAAGGGCGTTTTTTAGATAAAGAAGTGTATCGTCTTAAAAAGTTTGTCACCAAAGTTCAAAATCAACTGAGTGATGGCGATAATGAAGCCTAATTTAATGATGCATGGGGCCTGTCTCTCGCTCTTTTTTTTATGGATAATCTTATTCCAAGCTATGGGTGAATTTCACATTGCCTCTTTAAATGTGAATGGAGCCAGAGATGTAAGGAAAAGATTAGAAATATATGAGGTGATGAGACAGAAAAAAATTGATGTTTTTTTTATGCAAGAGACTCATAGTGATGATAAAAATGCTGTCGAATGGCTCAAAGAATGGAATGGTTTATCTTTTTTAAGCCATAATACTTCCCTTAGTGGTGGAGTTGGTATTTTATTTGATAAGAATTTTGTTCCCAGTTCAGTTAAAATGGAGGAGATTATTAAAGGAAGAATTTTAAAAGTGATTGCGAACTTTGAAAAATATGTATTTATTTTTATATGTATTTATGCACCAAGTCAGTCATTACAAAGAATGTGTTTCTTAGATACTCTTTGTAAAACTTTGGAAGAGTGTAAAGGGGAAGAATACTTGTTTTTGGGGGGTGATTTCAATTGTACAGTAAGTTGTTTAGACCGAAATCATATTGAGCCCCATATGCCATCACGCAGGAGACTCATTCAAATGATTGAGACGCATGATTTGAGTGATGTATGGAGAAATTTTAATAAAGATGTTAGACAATATACTTGGGTGCATGCTCGTGATAATTTGTTATCATTAGCAAGGTTAGACAAGTTATATGCCTTTAAACACCACCTTAATATTTTTAAAAGATGTTTTATTTCTCCGGTTGGGATTTCAGATCATAGTTTAATAGGATATGAAATTTCTATGAATTCTGTTAAACCAAATAGTGCATATTGGCATCTTAATACAACACTTTTAGAAGATACTCAGTTCAAAGAAATTTTAGACTGTTTTTGGAGTAATTTTAGAAGGGAAAAGAATAACTTTCAATCTTTAAAGAACTGGTGGGAGTTTGGAAAAGTTCGAATAAAACAACTGTGTCAACAATACACCCTGAATGTTACTAAAGAATTGTCTAGATCTGTTCAGATTTTAGAAGCTGAAGTTTTAAGACTTCAAAGTTCAACACAAACTGGAAATCAAGACCTTACTGATGATTTTAAACATAAAAAATCTGCTTTATCTGATCTGTTGGGGTTAAAAGCACAAGGAGCATTAATAAGATCACGGTTTCAAAACTCAAATGAGATGGATGCTCCATCCAAATTTTTCTTTGGGTTAGAAAAGAAAAATGGGCAAAGACGTTTTATTAATGTTTTACAATCTGAAAGTGGGGTTTTACTTTCAGATCCAATTGAAATGCGTAAAAGAGCAGTTAGCTTTTATGAAAAGTTGTATAAAAACGAGTCCAAAGAAGATCAGTGTATAGAACAATGTTTTCTTAGAGATTTACCTCAGATTTCTGTAAAATCTAATGAGGATCTTAATAAACCCATAACATTGGAAGAATTGTATAAGAATCTTCAAAATATGGAATGTGGTCGAGTTCCTGGAATAGACGGACTTCCAATTGAGTTTTATAAGTCTTATTGGAGTATAATAGGAGAGGATTTATTGGAAGTTTTGAATAATAGTTTAACAGAAGGATGTCTACCTTTAAGTTGTCGAAGAGCAGTTCTCACTCTTTTACCAAAAAAAGGTGATTTAACTCACATTACAAGTTGGCGACCTGTCTCTTTGTTGTGTTCTGATTATAAAATTCTTTCGAAGGTGTTGGCAACAAGACTTGGAAAGGTTTTAGAAGAGGTTATACACCCAGATCAGTCTTATTGCATCCCTGGCAGGTCAATATTTGATAATATTTCATTAATTAGAGATATTTTTGAAGTAGTCAAAATATTTGGTTTAAATGCAGGCTTGATTTCCATCGATCAAGAGAAAGCTTTTGATCGTGTTGAACATGATTATTTATGGAAAGTTATGAAAGCTTTCGGTTTTAATTCTATTTTTAGTGATAAAATCAAAACTTTGTATAATGACATTGAGGGTGTGTTGAAGTTTAATGGTGGCTTATGCGCTCCTTTTAAGGTTAATCGCGGGATCAGACAGGGTTGTTCTTTGTCCGGAATGCTATATGCACTGGCAATAGAACCTTTTTTACACAAATTAAGAAAAGAGCTGATTGGTTTAGAAATTCCAAAATGTAATAATGCAATTAAGTTATCAGCGTATGCTGATGACATTGTCGTAATGATTGAAGGCCATAAGGACATACAAAGTTTAATAAGAGTAGCCAATGATTTTGAATCTATTTCTTCTGCAAAAATTAATTGGAAAAAAAGTGATGCGGTGTTGCTGGGAAAATGGAAAGAAAAAACGCCAGATCTACCAGGTGGTTTGATATGGAATAAAAATGGTTTTAAATATCTGGGAGTGTATCTGGGTGATGAAGCTACTGTGCAGAAGAACTGGGAAGGAGTCATTGAGAAGATAAAAGGACGGTTGGATAGGTGGAAGTGGCTGAAATCAACTATGTCTTATAGAGGAAGGGTGATTATAATAAATAACTTGGTTGCATCTTTTTTGTGGCATCGGTTGGCTTGTGTCGATCCACCAACTTATTTGTTGGCAAAGATACAATCAACTTTGATTGATTTCTTTTGGGACAAATTACATTGGGTAATACAAAATATTTTATATTTACCAAAAGAGGAAGGTGGACAAGGACTGGTCCATCTGCAAAGCAGAATTGCTGCATTTCGATTAAAGTTTTTGCAGAGTTTTTTAATAAGCTCAGAAAATGCAAGTTGGAGAACAGTAACCAGTCTTATTTTGAAATCTGTTAAAGAGATGAACCTTGACAAATCTTTGTTTTTAATGGATGCTAAAAAGATTGACACTTCATGTTTACCTGTTTTCTATAAAAATATATTTAAAGTTTGGAGTTGTTTTAATGTGAAGTCTGAAATTTCTAACTCCTTATTTTGGTTGTTGGAAGAACCCCTGATAAATGGTGCAAGACTGGATGTAATGAGCACAAGCAGCACATTCACTGAACTTCTTATTCAAGCTGAAATCACAACTTTAAGAAAACTTGTAACTTTGGTGGGGGCTGAACTTGCAAATGCTGAGGAAGTGACTGCTTGTTTGAAGATGAAATCTGTTCGGACAATGACTCAAATTTTACAGAGGTTGCGATCTGTTCTTACATCGGAGGAAACGAATACACTCAAAGACTATTGTGAAGGACTTATTTGTCCTAATGAGTTGGATCCTTTTCCTAAAATTGTTATATCCCCCAGTTTAAATGATCATGTTGGAATATTCCTACAACTGAAGAGTACGTGTTTAGTTTTTAATGATGTTAATGGTAAACAGCTATATAAGGCTTGCGTAAAGTTTTTTAACAAAAAGGGTTTACATCAAAAAATTGACACACCTTGGCGTGATGTTTTGAGTTTGGATGAAAGTGTTAGACCAGAGTGGAGAGCGTTATATAAGCCACCATTAACCAAAAAAACAGCTGACATTCATTGGAGGGTTTTACATGGAACAATCCCAGTCAATGCTTTCGTCTCTATTTTAAATTCTGAATCAAGTCATGATTGCCCTTTTTGTTCTAAAAGAGAGACTGTTTTTCACTGTTTTGCTTATTGTTTTAGGCTAAAGCCGTTGTTTGACATGTTAAAAACAATTTTTAATTGTTTTAATGAAGTGTTTTCAGTGCAGATTTTAATTTGTGGTTTTAAATATGTGAGAAGTAGAAGTGGTGAATGTCAGCTGTTGAACTTTGTACTTGGAACAGCAAAAATGGCCATATACATTAGTAGGAGGAATCATATAGAACAAAGGAATGATAGTGATGTGGTACGGGTGTTTAAAGTAATGGTGAAATCTAGAATTGTTGTTGATTTTCGATTTTATAAAGTAATGAATAATTTATTGAAGTTTGAATCTATATGGTGTTACAGAGAAGCCTTATGTTCAGTCGTAAACAGAGAGTTGTGTTTTGTTTTAAGTTTGTAAAAAATAATTAACTGAAATAATGTTTTAATGATTAGTATTTCTATTGTAATAAAAGTAATTTTGAAAAATCAATCTCTCTCTCTCTCTGTCTCTCTCTCTCTCTCTCTCTCTCTCTCTCTCTCTCTCTCTCTCTCTCTCTCTCTGTCTCTCTCTCTCTCTCTCTCTCTCTCTCTCTCTCTCTCTCTCTCTCTCTCTCTCTCTCTCTCTCTCTCTCTCTCTCTCTCTCCCTCTCAGCACTGCTGTAAATAAATAAAAGATAGGTTCTGGTGATACAGCAGGTCTCAGATGTGTAAAAGCCACAACTCTCATATCAGATCTGGATTTGTCTCTCTCACCAGGGAGTGCAAACTCACAGTTGCAGCCTTCCAAAACATAAACACTCTTCCTAAATTTTCCTCCCTCTTTGTCCTTTTCTTTTATCCCTCTGCCTTATTAATGTCCATTCCTTGCTGTGTTGGCCAAGCAGGCTGTGATTCCTAATGAACAAGCAGAAGACCCCCGGGCAGCACTTAAACTTTAAAACGTCTATTATTAGGATCACTAAAACGCCATTTGGTGACCTTGTAGAAATATAGAAACGTGCCTCTTTCTCGATATCTCAACACTTCTTCCAACACGAGAACCGAGAGCAGGTGTGGATTGGCGAGCAACCTAATGTCTGACGGCTGAGCTTGCTTTTGGTTGCCATAGCATTGGGATTATTAAGAGATCCAGTGGCTGCCTGGCTCCTCTTTTAAGATTCTCAGACTGAATAAAAATTTAAAAGGCCATTAAACACCATTACCCCCTCCATCGCAGGTGTCACTGCCAGCGATGCAGAGTGAAGTAGCTTATTTTTCTATTAGGTGGAGAGAGAAAGAGAGAGAGAGAGAGGCCGATTGTAAGACCAGTGCAAATGAATCTTTGCTCTAGAATGGCCAAACGGTCAGACTCTAATTAGCCTGCCCTGCTCCTCTTTATCTAATGGGGCTTTGAGCGCTGAAAAGGGTAAGCCTTTCTAAACACCCAAATGGCTTATATTAGTCTTGCTTGGCTCAATGGGAGTTTGACCATCCTTGAGGGTGTGAAGGGCAAATGGGGGTTTTGAGTCTAAACTTGAGAGAGAACGACCACCATGAATGACTAGCAGCAGCATGAATGGTGATTTGAGATATTTGCTTTTGTGAACCCTAGGGTTGTGCTGGTGCTGGAAAAATACCGGTATATGTTATATTTCAAATGGTACAATATCATGATTACAACCATTTTGGTAATTGATACGCTGCAGTTCCGAAGTTCAAATCAGATTAGACTCACTCTACACGATAATAGTGCTGTTAATATAAAATAAGATAATATCACGAGTAACCAAATAATGTTTATGCTCCCGTGTGTATTTGTGTAAGCGCTCTGTGAAGAGTGTTTCTATTGACACAGTGTTTTTGCAGTGTTGAGCATTATAGCCTATCACGGACATATATCTGTTGAGCACATGAACGTAATGGTCAATCAGATGTGTTTAAGTTGCTCTGAATCCACTAAAAACGCTTAAAACGCTGGAGTTTGTTTAGAGAAAGCTCATAGAGTTCAGCCAAAGCACGTTCGTGAATCCTTTCATTTTATAAAAAATACAACATGATGTCAATAAGAGATTCATTGTGCATTGTTGTCAGATTCATTGATTGTAACAGTTTTCGCTAAGTCAGTAAGACGGCTCTGATCTTCAGTGATTATAATGGGAGCATTCTTTCCTCACTTATTGTATATTATATACATTTTCCATGCTGCTAACTGCACATTTCAAAGTTTCTGGACCTTATTTAAATGCTGGATTGAATCCGAAACTCCTGTGATTGACAGTCATAACCATAGCAATGGACGAGACTAACTATACTGTCAAAATAGATCTGTCCAGATCTTGAAGCGTAAATGCAAAACAATAGATTTGCCTCTTGTTCTGTGTGAAATGTGTTAATTTTTAAAGGAAGATTTCACTTTTTGTAAAATTCAATAATAGTTCAATAACAAACAAATATTTTAATTGAATCACTGGAGCACTGAGAAGTGCTGTTTAGGTTGTTAATATATTTATGCTTGAAAACAAATAACACATTTGTTACTGCAGTGTTTCATGCGGTGTTCTTAATAAAATTGTTTTTAATTCATTTATCTTTTGAGGCTGCCTAATCACCTATGGTATCGATACCGAGATATTAGATTCTGGTATCGTACTGAAGCCAAACTTGTGGTATCGATCCAACCCTAGTGAGCCCTTTTCTTCATGTTTATATCAGTTCGATTAATAGGTTAATATTTTGAAATGTGCCTAATTAATTGCAGTCTGAATTTCAGAGTGCACATCTTTGGTGTCAATTTAAATGTTGATCCAGTTGATAAGAATAGCAAGTTCACACGATATATCTTCAGGATTGTTGCTAAAATTCACGCGTCTTGATTAATTTGGTACAATATTGTATTGTAATGTATTGCACACCTCCTTTTCCCGTGCCGGAGACTTTCATAACTTTTCGAAGTAAGAATAGTTAGCATCCTAACTTTATTTCCTTTGATTAACTGCTCATCAGTGAGACCCGTGTTCTCATTGACGCAGGTGAGCAATGGGACCTGCAGAGTTAGCTGGATGTCTCGTTCTCTTGGCTTCAGCCTGGAAAAGTGCTGATCGTGGAAGGGGTGCTGGAGGAGCTCTCTCTTGGGCAGATGGTGGGAAGACAGGGGGAGTAGTCACCCTGCTGCTTAGCCAACAGGGACACACACACAGACGCATTCACATACGGCACACCCACACAGGAAATATTAGAACAACGATTTGTCATAGTCTTTCATTTCGACGGAGGAGTTCTTTTGTTGTTGGAAATAAGCCGTGTTTATTATTATCTTCCTCTGAGTCAGTACGTTTAGGAGTTCAGCAGACACCTCTTACGATGGTGACAGACCGCTCTTCTTTATCTGACTGTCCACAAACTATTCATGAAGAGTTACTCTGAAACTAGCCATCAAATTTTTCTTGTTTATTTTGACAGCTTTAATGGTTCCAAGACAAAAGAAGCAAACGACACATCTTGCATAGCAGGACTTGACAGTAAGGATTGCTTTTTAGTGATAGACTGATATATGAAACAGGCTGATACTCAAGGTGAAATTTCCTAACCCTTTTTTTTAATATACTTTCTAGATAATATCACTGGAAGAAAAATATAGTTTGGACGTATTTTTTGTTTTGTTTGTTTTGCTGGCCTAGTTGGTCAAACTTGTCCTGCTATATATACATATACATATATATATATATATATATATACAGTGTGTGTGTTACATTAAAACAGTACAATTTTCATATATATTAATTAAAATAAACATAATAAATTGAGTATATACTGTAAACACAACAATTTACACTAGCAGTAGCTAAACATTTGCTGGCATAAAAGGCTTACCAACTCATGTACATTATCCACAAATATATATAATTGTTGGAACGTAAGCATTGGCAAGTGACAGTTCCGTCAACTGGCCCCAAACTTTCTCACACTGGCCCTTATCCTCATCATTGAGCTCTGCCTAGAGAGAACTGCTTCAAACATTCTTGACAACAAACAGCGAGGGATGCAGATTGTGGCTGTCTTGTCTGTTAGACTGGTGGTATCAGGAGGGGCGTCTTCATATTTGAGATCCCTGTAGCTAAGCTTACGAGTTTGACTCCGTTCCACGTAAACCCTCCATGCTGTTCGACACTATCCATCCGCTCCCATATGGTAAAACTGGGCTCCGGCTTTGTCAGCTTCCAGGTTTTTTTTTCTTTCTTTCTTTTTGTCAGCCTTAAAAACAGACAAACACAGTGAGAGGTGGGCTAATTACCACAGGCCTTCCTGTAATTACTCTTCCTGAGCAGCAGACAGGTTGGGTACAGACAGATCTGCTGTCTCTCTTACATGCTTATCTGCTGCTCACCAGACAGCTCACAAGTTCTATGTGGATTTAAGGTTCAGCTTGTCCATTAAGTTGAGAGTCAGGAGTTGTCAAACATGGTTATGGTGACATTCCAGTCTTCACAGTCTTGTGTGCCAGTGATTGGCCATGGTTTTTATAGTAGTAGTTCAGCAGAGAAATATTTCACTTAGTTTAAAAAAGAAGTTCAAGTTCAAGTCCCTTAGCTAATTCCTCAGAAAATGCTTTTATATTTAGTCAGGAGGAAAGTAATGTGAGAATGTCCTGAAATTGTGTCCTTTGTAAAGGTTATGGGCAGTACTTTGAACAATAACTGTCAGCACTGGGTTGAAGAAGTTATTTGAGTCATTAAGCTGCAGATGGCATAGCCATTCATCGGCTGATAGTAATGAAGAATGCTTGGAGTTATTTGTATCTGCATGTAAACTGTTTTGTTAAAAGTAGGTGAGTTTTGCGAGCCTGATACATTTATGTATCCCATAGGGAACACTGGCCCACTAAGATGCCATGGATGCACTACATAATTATAATGGAAAGGTCCTTGTAAACTCATTAATATTTCTGTGAATTTAAATCATATTATCACTGCCGTCATACTTGACTGAGATCAGTCAGTCTATTCAATACAATGACAGTTCATAGTGACACAGTTTATTTATTTTAAGCTCCAAATGTGGACAAAAAGTAGTCCATATGTAAGGAACAGACCTGAAATTTAGCTGTAACGACTGGTTCTTTGAAGAATCAGTGCAATTCGTGAAGTAATTTTTCTGTTCAAATTCTGAACCATAACAACTGGTTCTTTAAAAAATAAGGTTGAATATTTTAACTCACTGACTCATTGATCAGATTCTCAGTAAATAGCTCACTGGAGGGGAAAATTATCAGTAAATTACAGAATTTTTTGTCTATTTCTCACACAAAGATATTGTGTGGCTTCAGAAGACTTGGAATGTAGACAGTTGTAGGGGTTACTTTTATGTTGCTTTTTTGTGTTATTTGATATTTTTAGAGATCAACTGATGTGGTCCGTATGAATTAAAGTTGAATGGAGTAAAACTATGTGAAGGTTCTTTAAAAATGTAATACAAGGATTTGCTTCTGTAAATCGGACGGTTATCTCAGTAATTTAGGGAAAATGTGTTCTGATGGCCACTTTTAGAATGCACGAATGTGCCAAATCCAGAAACAGTCAGTGTGCACTGTTATTGCACTAGTCAAGAGAGAATCCAGTTAATGTTTCTTGGTGTGTGTGTGTGTGTGTTGTCTTGTGTGTGTGTATTGTCTGGGCCTTTGCTCTCTAACTTGATTTAAAGCTAGACATACCTAGTCTTAT
This sequence comes from Tiaroga cobitis, assembly GCA_030578255.1. Lineage (NCBI taxonomy): Eukaryota > Metazoa > Chordata > Actinopteri > Cypriniformes > Leuciscidae > Tiaroga > Tiaroga cobitis. The sequence goes on from CM060603.1 coordinate 28,892,087, forward strand.
GTCAGGCACAGGTTACATTCCTCCGATTAAAATAACACTTCAGCCACTCCCAACACGGACAGTATGCTCTCCTTTTCTCTCACTCTTTCCTTTTATTTCTCCTGAAAGCTAGCTGCCCATGCCACAGGCCAATGTACAGTCTGAGCTTTTGAGCACATGCTTTATGGGATGCATCATTTTGTTGTGCAGAGAGGTTTTCTAGGGGATTATTGTGGCCTAAAGTAAGTTGCCCTTTCATTAACCTCGGCTGGTGATTTCTAGCTTTAATACAATACAAATGCGTAATCTGGCCCGCACAAACACAGCTGAGCCACTGTATTACTGTCTGATATTGCTTTGGGTTCCCTCTCACCATTTCACTAATTAAGCTCCGAGCTCAACCTCAAGTCCTGCTGTACTCTATCGTCATTTTAAATTTATTTTGATTGATTTGTGTCAGCCTTAACTATGCTCTCTGCTAGATCAATAAATAAAGATCAATACTGTAATGTTTTCATCAGAACTGTTATTAAAAAATAGATTGGCTATAAAGGGAACTGAATCACTGATAGCACTGATGCTTGCAATGCATGCCAACTTTGAATTTAATTGAACTACGTCGAAGTCTTCGAGATTAGTTGTGGGAACGCTTGCAGACGGAGTGAGATCGCTAGGTATTTACTCAAAAAACAGCTCAGTATTGAGTAATGACGCTGACCGTTGAGAATCACATCGTGTCCTAACCAGCAGCATACTGATGACTGCGCTCATAGAACTCGCATTATAATTACTGGCTAGCCAATAGAATTCATGTGGTCGTATGTAATATGATGACACGCTGTAAATTACAGGCCAGATGAATGGAGTTGACCAGCTGTAAAATGTTAAAACAGTAAAACACTGCATGAACGCTGGAGTTGTGACTTTGCCAGCAAAGATGATGGCTTGCGGTCTGGAGTCATGCGTACGCGTGTGCGTAATACGAGTTTGTCGGCTGGTGCGTATGACTAAAAATGTTTCCACAAAGTCTCATCAGGCTGAGAGATCCCAGTCTGGCCTTTTAATAAGAGCCGTTGAAATACGTCACGAGTCCATCGATGTTATTGTGCTTGGTTTTAGCCACAGGATGTTTGTTCGCTGGAGATCTCCTCTTCTGTCAACCACCCTAAAGGCCCCCCTTTCTTACCCACGAGGGGAGGTTGGGCGGCAGCTTGGACTCTGCCCGATTCTTGCTCTAGCCAGCTGGGTGTCAGGCAGAGGGGGGACAGCTGAGGCTCCGGCCCAGCCAGGGCCCGCAGGGATCTCGGGGTTAGCACAACAGAGGCCCCGGTCCCGTGCCTTCCTTTAATAGCCCCAGTTTGACCCCGCCTCGCCACACACAGCGCTTCCATCGCAGGCGTATGATTAATGGCCTAGTTTTTCTCTGGCTGGCTTACCGTATGACATCCATACACACACACTTACGCACACACAAACACTGCACAGTTTCACTGCTTATTCTGTCTTTGTGTGTCTGTAGAATAATGAAGCCTTTTCTGTTTTGGATGGCACTGGTACCTGGTATACACGTCAATGACGTGACATTTTTGTCCTTTCTATTAATTTATTTACAATTGCATTGAAATGTAATTCATACAATACATGCAAATAATAAATCATTATATTTGTAAAAAAAAACTTTTTTTTTTTCCTTTGAAAATAAATTTGAAAACCTTTTTCCAAGACAAATTATTGTATGATCAGCCAACGTGAAGGATGGAAGCAATTTTGTGATAGTGAAGTTTCAGAAGTTTTTTTCCCCCCTTTCTTTCTCCAGATTAAATGGGGTCAGTGCTGAAGTTCTTTGGAACAGTAGTTGATGATAAAAATAGAATATAATAGAATTTGTATATTGATATGTATACAATTAATATAATTACTTATATTTGTAAAAAAAAAAAAAGAAACTATTAAGATAATTACATATATTTCTAAATAATATATTTTTTTAACCTGATTTTACACCACATAAATTACACATTTGTAACTTGCATAACGAGTACATTTCTAAGAACAACTAGATTTTCTTTATCATGGAAACTCCATACAATCACTTTTAGTGTACTTGATTTCCCTAAAGAGTGTGCGTCCATGTGCACTTGTCGATATACAAATAGCATCTGTGTGCATGTGAGCTCGAGGTGGCTACACAAGCTCATAAGTCCAATGACCACAATGAACTTGGTTAAACCTGAGCAACCTCATCAAACCTGGACAGCCCCAAGCCTGGCCCGCCACAGGATTAACATGCTATTAAAGTTATTTTGTACATCAGGAGAGGACATTGAGTGCTTGCATCTTAACTGACACCTGTGTGTTTTGTTGAGAGAGTTGAAAAAAAATGTCTTCACAGGAGAGCTTCATGTGATGCCAGTGTTTGTCTACAAAAGTCAAATTATGTGTGTTTAATGGGGGTGGGTGAAATTCAGGCATTCCATTTTGTGTTTTTATTTTCAAGTCAGTAGAATAGATACATGAACTCGAGTTAACACATTAAAAGCTTTAAGTTAAACTGGGCGTTGTCATCACGATAAACAGCGCCAAAACATGGTTAATCACTGAATCGAATTTTAGTGCATGCTTGAGATGCTACATACGGCTGCAGTCAGTACGTATTTTTTTCATTATGATAGATGTCCTTCAAAGTCATTAAAGACTGTTGTAATAAATCTTCATGTGAACAGTGGCGTTCTTGGTCAGTCAGAACTAAGGATGAGAATCGTAACAATCCCCGTTTTAACTCTTATTCCAGTGTCCAACTATTCTTTAGTACTCTTGAGGAAGCCCCCACAACCCTCGAGTGGTAGATCTTGTTTCCCCTGTTTGTTGTTTTCTATTTAATATTTAGTCATTTTGGTTCCAATAGGAATCCAGTTCTGAAAAAATAATAATATCACATGATCTTTCAAAATCATTCTAAGATCACTTCTTATCAATGTTAAAAACAGTGTAAGCTGCTTTTTTGGGGAGGAAATCATGATACACTACCATTCAAAAGTTTGGGGTAAGTAAGATTTAAGAAAAATAAATGAATACATTTATTTAGCAAAGACACATTAAATTGATAAAAAAGACTCTAAAGACATTTACTGTATGAAATTAATAAATATTACAAAAAAGTTCTATTTATAATAAATGCTGTTCTTTTGAACTTTCTATTCATCAAAGGATCCTGAAATTCCACAAAAATAATAGGCAGGACAACTGTGTTTAATATTAATAATAATAAGCCATGTTTCTTTGGCACCAACTCAGCAATTAGAATGATTGTTGAATGATCATGTGACTGAAGACTGGAGTAATGATGCTGAAAATTCAGCTTTGCCATCACAGGAATAAATACAATTTTAAAATATATTACAACGAAATCAGTTAATTTTTCATAGTATAACTGTTTTTACTGTATTTTCTATCAAATAAATGAAGCCTTGGTGAGATTAAGAGACTACCTTTAAAACCATTAATAAACCTAATGTTTCCAAACTTTTGACCGGTACTGTATTTAAAAATAAATCAGCTAATCCATATGGAAGATGTTTCTAATACCCCAAATCTGATACCATTTCTTTCCCCAGTCTCTGTGGGCTCCATGTTCAATCATAGAGGATCCACATGCACAAAGTCATTGTTTATTTGTGTGCAGATTCCCATGCTATATCCATGTGCATGTTGTCCTCTGGAATCTCTTGTTGACCTTATTCCCAGCAATCTTGACGAAGCTCAATGCACCCGGTTGTTCTTTACAATACTCAAAACCATGGATATTTCATGTTGGGGGGGAAAGGGCATTGCATTCTCTTTCTATAACTTTCTCACTCTCTGTGCTAAAGCCTTTAACCAGAGAGATTCATTTCATCCTTGGTATCTGGAGTAGAAACAACATAAAAACAGGTCAGAATACCGCTGATGATTTGCCTGACATGAAAGGAGAAAAGAGGCTTGGTCCACAGTTTTAGGTGCTGGCTAGGTACCTCATTTGCGGCTGCTGTGTGCGCTTAGCAGTTGATTGGTCTCTCCTAGAAGAGGTGTGATCCACCGTATGTCCGCTTGGCCAGACCTTGGCCACGCATTCAACCCCAGCTGCGCTGAAGAGGTTAAACTGGCGGGAGCTTTCGGAGACACAACTGGATGGCTTTAGTGCATTTTGTTGTAATTGTGTCCCAGTTGTCTTGTCAGAAATCAATTCAAGTTGGGAGCTGGCTAGCACAGGGAGGTCAAGGATTCTGCATCCTAAATATTTTATCTGTACTACACGTCTGGAGCTTTTAAAGATGCGTGCTGGCCTGTTTTCTCCATTTCTCTTCCGCCCAGGTCAGGGCCAGGTTAAAATCAATTATAATCAATTATTAAGGTTACTGTGTATCTGGTGGAGGCTAAAGAGAGTGGTGTGGAGAAGACCAGGCCTCGCTGAAGTCCAGTTTATTTTATTTAATTCTTTGCCTCTCAGCCTAGATTAACCCCAAGTAACGTTTTTAGGGTAAGAATGTAACAATTTTTTTTTTTCTGTTGTATGTGCCATTGGCTACTTGTTGCAATGAAGAAGTGGCAAGAGTTTAGTTTTTTATATATAAATGTTCTGAAAAGAGGTCTGTGCACATACTATTAATATCATACGGATGGTTGTAACATGGTCTAGTTGTAACAGTCTAGTATAAAAACAAATAGGATATATAGGGCAACAACTATTTAGAGGTAGAAAAAAAATCAACAATTTTGCTTTTAGACTATAATTTGATTTGCAGTCAAATTAATGAATGTTAAAAATAGAATAAAAATAAAATAGAAATATCATGTTTGAGCAGATGAAGAGCGTTGTAACGTTACTTTCATGTAACTTCTACTGGACCCACAAAGAAAACCAATTTTTGTCGCAATCGTAAAAGTGTTTTCTTTTTTTTATTGCTTGCTAATTTTTGTACGCATTTATTCAATATTATTTTTTCTAACTTGTTTGATGTTTTAGAATTAAATGTGTAATAGGAAATAGAAAATATTTTTTTCTATTACTTTTAAAATTATTTTAAAAGGAATTAACATTTCCCCACCTGCTGTTACTCTTCATCATGTTAGTAGTCAGTTGTAGCTACAGTGTTTGTTTTGTACTTGACATTCATTTACAGTACACATTATTTCATGTTACATGGTATTAATTTGTAGATAATAAGTTATAGATTCGAAATTATTCTAATTTGTAGCACACAGTTGGGAGAAATATATCAAGCACCCAAACTACTGAGTTACAAACAATTTACAACCATCAGTCTCCTCTACTTCCTGTCCTCTACAGGCATGTCTAGATGAAAGCACTCTGAATGCCTGAGCACATGTTTGTGTTGTTGTATGGTATGCCGATAACAGTAAAAACAGTAAAATGACACTTGAGTCGCAAAGGGTTAACTGTCCCCCAAACACTTCCACTGAGACTCTTCAGAGAGTAGAGTTAGGTGATTTAACCAAACAAATGCAATACCAGAGAGTCAGATGTGGCTCATGCTAAACTCAGTGTATGTAATACATAACCATCATATGACATCCATCAGCCCCTCCTTTCACTAGCCCAAACATGAAGAGAACCACCATAGTGGCAAAACAATTGTGTAGCACTGTCCCCAACTCCTTACTCTCCACTCACCCGCCTGTAATTACTCTCGATGAATAAATAACATTGATGGACATCACTACTGTAAGCTACGCCGTGCCAAAAACATGCTTTTCAATCACACACATCTGCGGCTTTGACCGTAATACCGTATAAGTGAAACTGTTCAAGGTGATTTGTTTTCATCCTTGTAAAAGCACAAATTTGATTTCATCCAGTCCCAAAACAGACAGACGTTGAGTCTGATTTGTTTTTGGCGGAAACTAAATGAAAAATGTTCTCGGCAGAGCACAAACCACGCAGTTGGGAGTGAACCATGGGAGAGGCTTGCAGTTTGGCCAGCACCACCTTCATGTGCCTTACTCACACAGTCCAGAGGAGGTGTGCTTGGCAATCGATGGGCCTGGGCTTCAGTGTGATCATAGCGGATGAGCGATGAGGACGTTTCCCTGCTTTGGTGACGGCTGCAGGCGTCAGGGTCGATTTGGAGGCCGGCGGATTGAGAGGCGTTATATCTGAGGAGCATGAGGTTCCACTCCGATGAGCAATCTGCTTTATCAAAAGGCCTTTTTCTCAATCAATACAGCTTTCATCAGGGGAGGCCAGCACTGTGCTGCCCGCACTGTATCGGCTCTCCTACTGGGCAGATGCCACGTGCGGGACAGGCTAATTCCCGCTCAGCTGGAGTCAGTCTGGTCAGCAGCTTTCTTGACCTGCTGAGCGAATTAAGTTCAGATAAACATACACGCATACTTCGCTCGCTAAATATCCAGGAAGAGTAAACTGTTTTTTACATTTTTTTATATCTACATAGAAACTGTTGGGTCATCACATAAAGGATGTAGGTAAAGGGAAAATCGTGGTTCTGCCATTTCATTTTACACCCTATTATCATTCAAAACATCTTTTTTTTTTTTTTTTTTTTGGCGCAACACAAAAGCAACCATTTTTTTTATGATGGCTTATTGATTTTGTTGTCCTTTTTGAAACTCGACAGACATGGTCACTATGACTGTCATTGTCTGACAGTCTTAAGCTGTGTAAAAATTCCTAAACAATAATAATAGAATAAATAAACAAACAATAGGATTTAACATATACAGTTGTGATCAGAATTATTGGCACCCCTGGTAAATATGATCAAAGATGGCTGTAAAAAATAAATCTGCATGGTTTGTTCTTTTGATCTTTCATTAAAAAAATGTGCAAAAATGTAAAATTTCATTGAAGTAAAAGAATTGAAATTGGGGGGGGGGGGGGGAATCACATTTTGAAATAAATGTTTTTCTCCAAAACATATTGGCCACAATTATTGGCACCCCTAGATTTTTTTACAAGTAAAATATCTCTGAAGTATATTCCCATTAATATTTACCTTTTTTAGCACACCAGGGTGACTAGAAAAACATGAAATTGTCTAGCTTTGACTTCTTGTTTCACAGGAGTATAAATAGGAAACACAAAGGCCAAATTCCCTTATTCATCCACCACAAGGAGTAAAACCAAAGAATGTAGTTCTGGTGTGCAGCAAAAGATTGTTGAGCTTCACAAAATAGAAAGTGGCTGTAAGAAAATATCAAACAGCACCTATATCACCACATGTTGTTTGGGAGGGTTTCAAGAAAAATCCTCCTCGCTCATCCAAAAACAAATTCCAGCATATTCAGTTGTCAGACACAACTGGAACTTCAAAAGGGACCAGATTCTATTGTCAAATGAAACTTTAAAATGAGCTTTTTGGCAGCAAACCCACCAGATGGCTTTGGAGCAAACAGGGATAAAAAGTACACCATATACCCACGGTTAAATATACTGCTTGATCTTTAATGTTGTGGATCTATTTTTTAGCTGGAGGTCCTGGACTTCTTGTTCAGATACATGGCATCATGGATTCTATCAAATACCAACAGATCAAAAATCAAATCCTGACTGCCTCTGCTGGAAATCTTATAATGGGCCGTGGTTGGATCTTTCATCTGGACACTGATCCAAAACAAACATCAAAATCCACACAAAAATGTGTCACTGAGCACAAATTGTAGCTTCTGCTATGGCCGTTCCAGTTCCCTGACCTGATGAGTGGAGTGAACTAAAGAGAAGAAGCGCCAACATGGATCTGGGAATCTGAAGGATCTGGAGAGATTCTGTATGGAGGAATGGTCTCTGATCTCTTGTCAGTTGATTTCCAAACTCATCAGGCATTATAGGAGAAAACTCTGTTGTCTTGACAAAATGTTTTCAATAAGAGGATGCCAATATTTGTTTTTGTAATTGTTTTTTAATGACACAGTATATCATGCACTTACTAACTTTATAAACTGAACCGTATTTGTAAAGTGGCTTTTTTTTTTAACCATTATAATTGACATTCTTGTTGTTCTCTCCATTTATGAATATGACAACTCCTGTCACGTTGCCTAATGGGATAGTAATTTGTCCATTTAAAACGTATTTCGTAATTTCAGATTTAGTAGATTTTTCACTTACTGTTTTTGGCGTATTCGGACATTTGATGTACTTTTTGCATGTTGCGTAAGCATATTAAAATGTGTCCTTTTTACTGGAATTAATGCATTTTGTACCAGCATATCTGGTTTCATATGAGAGTCCATTGCAGGGAATCAAGGTGAGGATGTGGCGAGGGCGTGTTAATGAAGTGGCGTAGCGGCGATGAGCAGATCTGGAGGAGGACGGCTGCACAGGGATTACTGCCTTAGTCCTTTAGCACAAGGAGAACAGTGAATTAATCTCCAGTCTCGCCCATTCAATGAGTCCCCAGAGCTTGCTTAATTAACCTAATAAAAAAACTAATAGAACCATTTCCAAAGGTAAATTTAATTTACTTGTCAGCGTTGTACATCAATAGGGATAAGGACGGGTGGGCACTCGTGTCTCGGTGAGCGTCCACGCTGGCCCCTAATAAATACCAACTCGTTTACATCCACATCTGATTATGCCTGCTGTCAGTGGCCACAGTTAAATTATGATGAAAAGAGGGGGCTGAGAGCAGAATTAACATGACCAAAGATTAACGCAATATTTGTCTAGGAAGATGATGGGATTTCTGTCTCTCTCTGACACTAGGGATTCCCGATCATAAATTTATGTAGGACAGATTCTGGGTCTTAGCACTAGTTTATGATAAACATTTTGTAAGCTTTATATTCTAATCACTTTATATTCTAACACATGCAGAACACTTTTTGCAGAAGGTGTATTATTCAGCCTGAGGGTGGCACTCTAATATTGATTGGCTTTAAGTACACACGACACGCGCATAGAATGCTATGTTAGAATTGCCTTTATGTAGAATTTATTGCCCTCAAATGTTGTTTTAGAATGTTACAAGTTGAGGAGGAATTCCAGTGAGGAAAAGAAAGTCTATTCTCATAACAAACATAAAACAAACACAACAGAGCTATGTAAAGGCTATTCACGTAAGCATGTTTAAACTAAATGATTTATAGTTTAATTAATTTGATTCGCTACTCCACATAAGACGAACAGACATGCCAACTAGTTAATACTGACCTGATGCAGACTAATATACACATAGCTGAAGTGGATTGATATCGTCTTGGTCTAGAGGAAGGTTTACGTGAAGTAACGTGAAAATAAGCGGGGCAGTCTGAAATCTCCCACAATGGCTCTAAATTAGAACGCGCTGCAGTTCCTTTTTTTACCACACATTTACATTGTGGGGCGCTGTTGAGCTGGGAGGGCTTAGGCACCCTCTGCCCCTTATAGTAGGGAGGTTAAGCCCAAAAAATAGGCGTTTGACTTCAAGTCATGATGCAAAGGTCCCCTTTGGTATGGAAGTACCTTAGGGTCATACAAATAAATTTATCCTAAGACACAAGTGAGATCACATTTTGTATCAGAAATAAACATGATTTTTCAAAAATGGCCGCCAATACGCCGAAAATACTCTAGAGCCCATATCTTTGCTTCTGTTATTGCTATAATGACAAATGTGGTGTCAAAGTGTACATTTTTGGGGTCAAGGAATCCAATAAAATTGGTTTCAAGTTTAAAAAAATAATAATTTACCTCAGATCATGACAAATGGGGGTTAAATATGCTAATTTCACATAAAAATTGTGTCATCAGAGTGACTTTTCTTATCTTTTCTTTCAAAAACTTAAATTTTATTGTGCAGCTACTTCTATACATTAAATTTGTCCTAAGTAGAATGAGATTTCGACCAGTCAGGAGTAGCCTATAGCAAATCAGTTCCTGCAACAACACATTCCATCTGCACCAGGAGCTGTGACAGCTGTTGAAGGACAGAGGTGACAGGTTGGCACTGAGGTTTGTATGACTTTCTCATTAAATAGAAAAAAATGTTTTTAATGTTAGATAACTAATAACTAGCTAGCTAGTTGACTAGTTAGCTTCATTATAACTAGGTCACTAGTAACTAGTTAGCTTCATCATACCCAGCTAGTGACTAGTTAGCGTTATTGTTATTGAAGCAAGCACATAGCCTACATGTTGCTAGCTAGTTAGCTTCATTATTTGATAGATTTTAAATGCTTGTTAATGACTATATTATCTATCTTATGATGTTAAAGATGTATATGATGTTATCTTATGATGTTATTATCTATCTTATGATGTCTTCATTTCTTTTTCAGATTAGCCATAATGGAATGCCATGACTGGAGTTTATGCTTCCTATGTCAGTCCGCCCTAAAGATTGAAAAAACAGTAGATCCCTCTTCATCATTCAAACTGAGAAACAATCCTGAACGATTGCAATCATGTTACAAAGAAGCTTTAGATAACATCCAGGAGCTGAAGGCATTAGGGGGTCTGCCTGATTTTATAGTGGACATTAGTGGTGGTCAGGGCCTGAAATTAACACCCGGCCACCTGCCAAATGCGGGTGAATTTTGCTATTGGCGGGTAACACTGTCAATCTACCTGCCACATTGGCAGGTAGCCAATGAGAATTGAGTGATTCATTAGGTTTTTTTTTTTACGTTTTCATTTTCATTGCGTTGGACCTTAGCTATAATGTGGCGGCACATTACTGGGGTAAAAAGGCCAGCTGAAACAAACAACCAACAAAAAGATGGGGATGAGTCAAAGAAAAGTAAAAGAAGTCATTTTAATACAAAGTGGGCAATTGGCGACAACGGCAAGGTTCGTGAGCGGCTGATTTATGGCAACGACTGTTGTTTTGTAACGTTCATGCGATCAGAAAGAAGATGAGGCCCTTTTCTGACTACGTTTGGATGTGCGAGTATTAAACTGTTGGTGAGATGGGATGAGATAATGTAACGCTGACGTAGGCTCCAGAACAATGACAGTTGCACAGATGTGTGCGTGTGCAACTGTAGTACATGTTGGGAGTTGGGAACCGGTGAGAAAATGTCCGGTACCCGGTAACTTTACCAGTAATAATTTTAATTTAGTTCTGCTTAACGGTTCCTGAACGCTGTAACTAAAAGCTGTCAGGACCTAGCTGTCTACGTGACTAAATCAGCCATCAACACAGCCGCGGGTGATTTGTTTACATACGAGCTGCGGTAGGTCTATAGATCTGTTGTGCGTGTGTGTGTCAAAATCAATGAATAAAAATATTTTTTTAAATGTATATTCTAAGAGTTATTATTACTTATATTGATTTCGTTAATAACTTGACAGCACTTAAATGTGTACAAGTTAAAGAACAATATTGTGAAATTCCCGTTTTTTCACCTTTAGGCTATGAGGCAACAAAAAAAAAAAAGGCTGGTAAAAAGTCTCTGTGGCAGGTGAATTTTGATATCCACCTGCCACAGTGGCTGGTGGCAAAAAAAGTTAACTTCAGGCCCTGGTGGTGGTAGTCAGGATGTAGTTCAGCTGATGATTCAAAATCCTATGGTGTGGCACAAAAGCTGCAGAAATGCGATTGATAAACAAAAAGTTGAGAGAGCAAGAAAAAGAAAAAAGCATGAAGAGTCTGTGAGCCCAGTAAAAACACGGCGCATGAGTGATAAGTCCACCGCACTCGCTTTACCCAGACCCTCAACATCATCATATGAACCATTCGATAAACCATGTCTCTTCTGTGGTGAAGTGGGCAGAAAAAAGGAACTGAGGAGGGCTGCCACCCTTGGCTTGGATAGAAAAGTGAAAGAATGTGCTCAGGTGGTGGGTGACAGGCATCTATTGGCTGAACTAGCTGCTGGTGACATGGTTGCTATTAATGCTGTTTATCATCGTGCATGCCTGACTAGGCTCTATAGAAAAGCAGAAACTGTTGGATGTGACTCAACTGAAAGTAATGCAACTCAGGTCATCAGAGCACATGTCCTCAATGAGTTGCTCGAATACATCGAGGACTATCGTTGCTCAGGGGAATCACTGGCAATGTCTGACTTGACAGCCCTCTATGACGAGCACATTGCTGATCTTGGATTTCCAAACATCAAATGCAACACCACACGCCTTCGGGAGGATATTGAACGCCTGATCCCTGACATCAGATCAGTACAAATAAATCGTGTCTGGTCCCTTGTATTTGATGATGACCTGAGCAAAGCTGTTGCTGACATGAAAAACAACACTTCTACCGATGTCTCCATCATCTTCAAAGCAGCCAAAATCCTCCGGTAAGAGTATCTCCCCATGAAGCATGCTTTTACAGGTTCCTTCTCAACTTCCTGTGAAGCTGATTCTATCCCTCCCATTTTGAGATCGTTCTTACACATGCTTCTTGATGGATCAGGTATTGATCAGCCACCTCCTGGACCTAAGAAATTCCAGGTTGCAACATCCATTGGGCAGCAAATAATTTTCAACTCTGTAAGATGCAGATCAAAGAAACATGGCAGTGTTCCTCGTCACATAAGAGAGAGAGAAACACCAGCTTCGCTATATCTGGCAATGAAACTACACCAGCAAAGTGGTAGTAGATATCTGGTGGAGGCCATGCATAAAAGAGGAATGTGTGTGTCATATGACCGCTTGAAATCATTTAGCATAGATATAGCGAATTCAGTGATCAGTCACTGGGAGCAGATTGGTGTCGTGGTCCCACCTCAGGCAGTCAAGGGTGTCTTCACCATTGGCGGTTTTGATAACATTGACCACAACCCATCATCGACAATAGCAACATCAGCCCTCCATGGAACATGCATCAGCATTCAACAGCACTTCTCTTCAGACAGCCAACAGACTGAGAATCTGACTGACATCCTAGATCCAGCTCAAATGGGGAAGAAGCACGTGAAATCCTTGCCACATCACTACACAACCATGGATCTGGATTTTTCACTGCCAACTGATGAGGTCTTGTATGTTCCTGCCATGAATACCAACAGTCATCCTCATCCAGCCTCCCGTCCTCTCATCAATGTAATTGAAGAAGGCTACCAGTGGTTAGAGAGAGTCAGAAACATTCTCGTGAAAGAGAACCTTGAAGCTGGAGAATGGATCTCATGGGCTGCATATTATGCCAGCATCACAGAGGCTATTTCAACTCCCCCATCCAAATCATACATGTTGCCACTGTTCACAGAGCCCCCTACCAGCCCCACTATGGCTTGGCATGCAATGAAAGTCCTCAGACAAACAATCAGCTACCTTAATCCAGGTCAGACACCAGTCATGGTAGCTGATCAACCACTCTTCACACTGGCCAAGAAACTTCAGTGGAAGTTTCCTCAGACCGAGCTTGGTGAGGATTCCTTCCTGGTAACACTGGGGCCAATGCATACTGAAAAGATGCTGTGGAGCGTGTCTGGTGACTGGCTGGATGGCAGTGGGTGGACCACAGTTCTTATCAATAGTGGCATCTCGACTAGTGGCAAAGCTCAGGCTTTCATTAGTGTTCACCACATATGCAGAACCCGATACATCCATCAGGTGTCTGTAGCTGCTCTCTATGTGCTCATGAAGAAGGCTTATGATAAGTACATGGAGAAGGCAACAAATGACAATGATGAGCCGAGCGATCTAATCCCTCAGCCTTTTGATGAATGGCTCAAGACGCTTTGTGCCTCACAACCCCAAGCAGATTTCTGGTTCAAGTCCATGGAGCTGGATCTTCTCATTCTTCAGGTAAGATATGTTCAAATCATGTGTCTCATTCAGTTCTTTATCAAATTCATATTCTTAAATCAAGATTAAAGCTCCTTCACCTTGTATTTCATATAAATATTATTTGTTTTTTTTTTTCAGTTTGTCAAGTCCTGTCGCTCAGCAGACTTCTCCCTCTACATGGAGACACTTGACTCTCTGATGCCATGGGTATTTGCACTGGATCATACGCACTATGCCCGGAACCTACCCATCCATCTCCGTGATATGGCTACATTAGAAGAACGACATCCTGCTCTGTTTGTGGAGTTCCAGAGTGGTAACTTCATGGGGCAGAAGTCGAGACGAGCGTTCTCCAAGATCCCCCATGACCAGACGCATGAGCAACTAATTGATTGGCTCAAGAATCATGGTGGTGTCATTGAGAACCTGGATGACCCAGACACAGTCCGCCGAGAGCAGGTTGTTCGCCCTGAGCTGGCACGCCTAGTCCGAGAATTCGAGGGATCAAATGAATCAGATGAACAGAGGCACCATGAACAATACCCCAAATTTCAAAATGATTATAAGGTACATTTCTGTTGAACTGAAAATTGAGAGATAACTATGCATTTCAGTGGTATAAATGATTTTTTTTTTTTTTTTTTATCATTTTATTTTCAGACTGATGTACTGGCACTGGTGGATGCCTTTGAGGATCTGGGAAATCCCTTCATGGAGGATAGTGGGGATCTGCTGGACTTAGATGAATCAATCGTCATGCCCCCAGATGTGGTAGACAGTGTAAGGGAAGTGAAGAACATTGGAATGAAAAAATACACAGTATTTGTTGACAAGCGAGTGAGGTCACAGGAAGAGGCATTCACAGCTCCAATACCACTCACCAGGCTGAAACTGTTCAAGGCTCCAATTTCCCAACGATGCAACAAATCAGAGGTGGCTGTGGTCAAGGACCAACAAGCAAAAATTAGCCAACTTTTGCTGGCTGTTCATTCTGGTCGCAAAATTGATGAGGGAGTGTTCTCACATGAAAGTTCTCCCCATCCACCTTCACTCACTCGGAAGGGAAAAATGCATCACGGAAACAAGAGTGAGATTCTAGATTGCATTGTCCCCAGAGATTTAGACAACCACAGACCTGTGACAACTGCAGCTGTGCTGGATGGTGCTGTCCTTGTTCAGATGCTTCGTCCTGGAAGTGCTGTGACCATTGGACAATATTTCACAGATGTGTTTGCACCATATATCCTTTCCTGGTTTGAAAGAAATGACCGCGTTGACATTGTCTGGGATGTGTACTCGAAGACAAGTTTGAAGTCCGGAACTCGGGATCAAAGAGGCACTGGTGCAAGAAGGAGGGTTACTCTCTCAACCAAAGTTCCTGGCAACTGGGCTTCCTTCCTACGAGTGGACCTGAACAAGCAGGAATTGTTCATGGAGATGGCCAAAAGCTTGAAGCTCATGACACTTCCACAGGTATTCAAAAAAATCTAATTCAAAATTACTTTATTTGTCCCCAAGGGGAAATTGAATTAGTCTGTTAGCTCTTCTGTAAATTATTGAAGAATTAGACATGATGGCTGTGGGAGTGAAGGATATTTTAAATCTCTCCATTCCAGGGCAAGGAGCTCTTCACCACTTTGCTTGAGGACTGTGTAAGTTCATCAGCTGACATTGACACTGATGCACTGGCCCCTTGCACACATGAGGAAGCCGATACACGGATTTTCCTGCATGTGGCTGCAGCTACTGTTGCTGGACATCGTCGAGTGATTGTCCGCAGCTGTGATAGTGATGTTGTTGTACTGGCCATTGCCACCTTTGTCAACCTTGGACAGAAGATCGCCAAACTCTGGATTGCTTTTGGTGTACGGCGCCACTTCAGGTATAGATCATTTCACCAAGATGTATTTATTCTATTAGCTCTTATTTCAGTAGACCAATCAATAACTATTTTTCCCTTTTCCAGGTACATTCCAGCACATGCCATTGCTCACAGTCTTGGACCATCCAAGGCAATGGCACTGCCAGCATTTCATGCCCTAACGGGGTGCGACACTACCTCTGCATTCTTTGGCAAAGGCAAGAAGACAGCCTGGTCCGTGTGGCAGTCCCTGCCTGAGCTCACCTTACCACTTCAGCTGCTCTCTGGCCCAACCCCCACCGCTGAGATGATCAGAACCCACACACCCACCCTCCAGAGATTTGTCCTGATGCTCTATGGTGTATCTGAGGACAACATCACAACTGTGGATGCTGCGCGACTCTCCCTCTTCTTCCACAAAGGAAAAGACTTTGACCACATGCCACCAAGCAGTGATGCACTTCATCAGCACCTCCTTCGAGTAGCTTATCAGGTAAGACAACTTTGCATGGGGGCATAATATAAACATGGCTAAGAATAATGAAGGGCCTTTGTATCACTAATTATGTTTCTCTTTAGAGTGGACATGTATGGGGCAATACACTTGTCAAAGACCATGCAACAGTTTCGCCATCTCTATGGGGATGGCAGCAGGATTCCCCAGACTCTCCACCAACTCCTGTCTACACTACAACTGCCATTATTTCAAAGGACTTGCCAGAACTTGTCATTTGTAAGTGTAAGACTGACTGTAAGGCACCTTGCAAATGCTGCATGCAGAGGCTGCCTTGCATGTCTCTCTGTGGATGTCGTGGCTCATGTTCCCACAGTGGTGGGAAATAGAAAAGCATCTTAGTGATGTATTTACACTAAACTATTAGTCTTCATCACTAGAATATTGTAGGTATGGCATTGCCTACTTATAAACTGTGAACATAGTTATGAACTTGTTGTCTCACTAATCAGTTCCTTTGCACCCATAATACACATATTCAACACTTGAAGTTATTTTAAGTTATTTATTAAATTATTTATTTAAGTTATTTATTAAATTATTATTAAGTTGTGAATGGACTGTGTGTTTGGCATGCATTTTCTTAATAAAAATTGCATACTTCACCTCCAATTGTCATGGTAAGGACAACATTATTGTTTTTTTTTTGTCTTGGAACCTATTTCATTGGACTCCTTGACCCCCAAAATGTACACTTTGACACCACATTTGTCATTATAGCTATAACAGAAGCAAAGATATGGGCCTCTCAAGTATGGTCGGCGGCCATTTTTAAAAAATGTGTGTATATAAGATACAAAATGTGATCTCACTTGTGTCTTAGGATGAATTTATTTCTATGGCCCTAAGGTACTTCCATACCAAAGGGGACCTTTGCATCATGACTTGAAGTCAAAAGTCGCTTAACCTCCCTACTATTAGTAATAATACATGCCTGCCGAAGCCATATGTTACATTTTAATATATCCTGTTCACTTTACAACTTAAAATAGTCTAGAAAATCCGAACACATTTTCTATTTATTATTGATTTATTTTATAGATCTATGTTTGGGATGAATATTTTTGGGCACTGCCCCACCTGCCCTTAAAGATGAGCCACGGCTGCTTTCTGCCACTCCTTCTCCCTTTTATGATATCATTGCTTACCTCAGCCATGAACTGTGCCAACTCGTAAAAAAAATTTCATTAAAACAGATAGCTATATATTTGTTCACCAAATGGGGTTTAAGCAAATGCAGTTCATATGGAACAATCATAAAAAAAAAAAAAACTTACTGGCGGGAACTTTGTGGCAATGTACTACGGATGTACTATCAAGAGCCATTAAGCCCATCTCATTACTGCCCTCCCAATGACTGTGTAATGACCTGCAATCATTTGTAAGTGAATAACTATTAAAAGCCCTGGCAGCTGGGAGAATGCTTTTAAAGTCAAATTAAAACACATGGGAGGTAGCCTCTTCCCTGCATAATATGTATCTATAGACACATAACAGGCTCCCCATACTTTTTTCACTACCAAGGATATTTCATCTACAGTCTTTGGTGTGAATGTGGCCTCCAATGATGGGCCGTTGCGTGTGTGTGTAAGCCCTTTAGGATGTGCGTAGACACAGCTGTGGTCCTTGGAGTGAGCAGACCCTCACTGGTGCATTGTTCTGTCGCCACCACGCGTGAAGGGGACCAATCAGTGGCTTTTATTTTCCTTACTTGCTTTTATGAATAGATAATTACTTCTGCAAGAGACTTTTATAAACTGTGGATGACTTTTAACTTTCTCAGAGACGGCAGGCTCAAACCCTTCAGGTTTAAGATTCTGTGCTGAAGACAAAAAGAGTTCTGAGAGGAGGTAGATCATACAATATATGTTTTTACAAATCTAATCATAGATAACGAAGACCATTTCTGTTTGACAGTATGAGTTACTGACGCTGAAAGAACAACCTTGTACCATGTACTTAAACCCCTTTTACAGATTTCTAGAAACCACCTGTGTTCAATAATATGCCCCAATAGGTGAAGGCCTACCTCATATGGAACAACAAAGGGAGGTACACATCATCCTCTACTATTTTTGAAGAAATGAGAAAACTTTTAGCATTGAATTCTACTAATGTCTTCTCACTCTCTCTGTTTCTCTATATATTTATGTAACTAATTAACTAATTAAAAAAAAGTTTTCATTGTATTTTAAAATATATCAAATTAAATTACTTAATTATATTTTACATGTTTAATAATAATAATAATAATAATAATGATATATTGTAATGTAATGTGCAGTTATAAAAGTTATATATATTGATACTCGAATTTAAATGTGCTTTTCCATCTTAATATATATTATAATAAATTACTTATTTTACATTTAAATAATACATTTTGAATAGATTTCCATGATGTTGTGTGAATGCTGATGTGTGAAAAAAAAAAAATATATATGTATGTATATATATATATATATATATATATATATATATATATATATATATATATATATATATATAAATATTATGGCTGTCAAATGATTAAAATATTTAATCGCGATTAATCGCATTAATGTCATAGTTAACTTGCGATTAATCACAATTATTTTGATCTATTCTAAATGTCTCTTGATTTTCTTTTTGTCCCATTATTTTTTCTCATTTTAATGCTTGGCATATACTGTGTTCAATTTCACACTAACATTCTTACTTGGAGCAAATAATCTCTCAATGTAACACTGTAGCATCAAAAGGGTGAAAGAAATTCTGACGAGGTCCTGATATTGACGAGGGGTCGGAGAATTTGCATCAGCTGTGTGTGTGTGTGTGTGTGTGTGTGCTTGGCCATCAAGTGGTATTTCAGACTGGACGTGCTGCGATGATGATAGCTCAGTTCACAACGACAAAACACACAGATCACTTTGGTCTTGTCAATGGAACTTTTTGCAACTTTTTAAAAGTAAACTTTCCATTCAGAATCTTATTGGCATCCATTTCGGCGTCTCGCGCTCGCCATCCACTCAAAGCGTAACGTTAACCAACTATTTGGCCGGCTCGCAAGCCCAAACAAGTGTGTGCGGCGTGCCTGTTGTTTTGTTTCCGGTCTAGCTAGATCCGCTTGCGCTTTGGTCGACGAAGCAACAAAACGTCCTCGCGCGGCACAAGCCATTGAAATGAATGGGTTTCATAGCGCAGCGCCGCGCATGCCGCATCCTGTTGCAAAAGCATGTGAAAAAAACTACAAAGTTTGCTAGGCAAAAAAGACCGTTAATCGCCCGATAAAAAAATTGACGCCGTTAAAATGGGTTTGCGTTAACGCCGTTAATAACGCGTTTAACTGACAGCCCTAATATATATATGTATATACTGTATATATAGAATAGTAAGACACTCTGCTCTGATTTAAGACATCTTTAAGGCCTTAATTTGTTTAAATGTGAATTAAGACTTTTTAAAGAAAGTCATTTCGAATACTAATACAAAAAAAAATTCTTTTTGAAATCATAAACTTTTGCAATGACACTCTCAATGACTTTGACAAAGGCATCCTTACAATAAAAACCTGTAAACACAAACACACAATTGTTAAGACAACATATTATGCTCATTGACTTACTGCCATCATATCCATCGTTCCCTTTCGTTGTCACTCCGAATTCCGTCGGAGGACGACGAATGGTAGCCTGGTTAAAACCAGACCATTCTCAGTTGTAACTGAGTTATGGTCTGGCGAAGCTTCATAGACAAATCATTTCCAAATGGGCGTCACCAACGGACGTAGCTCAAATGCCTCTGGGCGTAATTGGATAGACCTAAAACCAATCAGAGCGATGAAGAAGATGACGTATGCAGAGCGGCGTTCGTCTGTTATAGAACAACTTGCAGACACTGATTAGCTACTTGCTCTACGTTTATTTAAAATGAACAGCAAGACAACTGGAAGTGAATGTGCTTTCCACTAAATCACACACAGTAAACAAAACCTTAACAAAAAAGAACTTTGCAATTTAGACGCGGAAACTGGGTGCCGGTGCTGTGAGACGTATGGCTCGGGCAGATTCGCCATGAAGTCGTTCATCCTCGGACGCGGCGCCGCGCTCGCTGTTACAAAAAACCCGTGCACACAGGCAAGCGAAATGGGGTCCTGCGGGTCTTGCGCACCGAACGCGTCATTTTTGCCCCGCGCACCTTCGCGCTCGTGCGGACGTGTCGAGTATAAACGAGGCTTTACTCCGTGTCAGCACGCGCTCTGATCGGTAAAGGGGCACAAACCTCTCCCGAATCATCTCCAGCAGTAGCAGCCTCCGATCGCACCACTAACTCCGCCTCCGTTTCCCTTGTAAGCTGATATTAGTAATTAAACATTCTCTATGATAAATGTTTGTGAAAAAAATATTTTAATAACATGTTTTTTGGCGGTTATAGAGTTCTAATGACGGTGGTCAACTATAACAGTCACACATAGTTCCACGTTTGTAAATGTAAAAAATCTGCTTCACCGTCGCTGTGCTGTCGTCATCGTGTAAAGCCCGCCCCAAAGTTTCTGATTGGTGCCGCGATTTCGACGGATTGGAAATGGACTTCAATGAGCTCTTTGCCAGACTAACTTTCAAAGCAAATCTAAATTTGCCGGAAGTTGTCTGGGTTTTCCCAGGCTAGACGAATGGGGTTTTCGCATAGAAAGCCTATCAACTTCGACTATTACAAAACGAGCCAATGGCAAAGAAATGCCATGGGTCTGCGAAATTTGCATAGCGTAACTCCGCCCCACCTCGTGGGTATAAAGCGGAAGACGCCGCAACATGCAGATATGTTTTCGCTTCGGAGCCAAGGCAATCCCTTCGCTCCACAAGCCATCTCTGAACTGTCAGCTGTTACAAGACGAGATTCTCCGGTGTTGGTGTGACGGCGATCTCCCAGCGAGTGCACACTTCCTGCTTATCTGTGCAGTGGTTTGCCAGTGAGTGTGTTTCTCCCTGGGCGCTTCAATACCGAGGTTTCCTCTCTGAAAGAGCTTGCACGCGGCACGTCTTTTTAAAGATGCCTCGCCCGTGCACTTCTGGTTGCGGTGGTTTCGTGTCTGACTCTGATGGGCTGTCTAGTGCGCTGTCTAGTGTGTTTGGGCATTGATCACGCTAGATTGGCGCTCGTGGATGACTCATGTTCTCTCTGTGGGAACATGACCATCGCGTCACTACGGTCGAGACTCAGTGATCTCGCAAGAGTGAGAGTCCCCTCATCCACACCCCGATCTACTGACTCTAGAAATAGAGCTAGTACTTCGGCTGGTGGCCAGGGTGACCTGAGAGTGACGGTGTGGAACAAAGCGCCAACTATCAGTCCGTGTTCTGTACCTACCCCCCTCTCGTGACGGTTCCCGTTAGTGTCCAGGGGATTCCCACGGGTTCATCTTCGGATGCCCCGCGTGTTTCCTTTGGCGCTACAGAGGGTGATGCGATCTCCATCGCAGCATCACAAGGTGGGCAGGATTCATCGGATGATGACTCGACAGCGCTGCCTCTTTCGGGTGTGCAGTCGTTTGTCGAGTCAGACCCCGAGATGACTGCCATGCTTACCCAGGCGGCCGCGAGCATCGGGTTGGAGTGGACTCCTCCGCCCCGTCCCGAGCGCTCGCGGCTAGATGATTGTTTTTTGGGTGCGGCTGCAGATTCACGTCCGCAGCCAACCCCAATTCCTTTCTTCCCGGATGTGCATGATGAGATCTCGAAGTCCTGGAAGTCTCCCATGTCTTCCCATGACCGCTCGTTGATTTCATCCGCCTTTCCTCCCCTCGATGGAGAAGCTGCCCGTGGGTACACTGGGCTCCCCCCGGTTGAACGCTCTGTTGCGATGCAACTGTGTCCTCAGAGTGCTTCTTCTCATGGCGAGCCTAAGCACCCATCCAAAGCCCGTAGGTACTCGTCTACGTTAGTGGCGAAGTCCTACAGAGCGGCGGGACAGGCGGCTGCTTCGCTGCATGCTATGGCCACTCTGCAGGTCTACCAGACCCAGATGCTCAGAGACGTGCACGAGGGTAGGACAGACCCAGGGCTCTTTGATGAGCTGCGCGCCGCCACCGACCTCGCTCTTCGGGCGACGAAGGTGACCGCACGCTCCCTGGGTTTAGTGATGTCCACAGCCGTGGTCCAGGAGAGACACCTATGGCTGAACCTGGCTGACATGAAGGATGCCGAGCTGTCTCGGCTGCTCGACACCCCCATGTCCCAGGCCGGCCTCTTCGGCGGTGCAGTTGAGGACTTTGCCCAACAGTTCTCGACTGTTCAGAAACAGACTGAGGCTACTAAGCACATCCTGCCCCGCCGACCCGCTGCTGCCTCCACCCAGTCGGCCGGGCAGGTCACTCAGTCTGTTCGCCGCCGAGGATGCCCTCCTGCGGCTCCCGCGCCTCCCACCCGGCCCAAGCAGCAGCCTTCACCCGGGCCCGGTCGTGGAGGAAGCCGCAAGAAGGCGTCCCAGCCCTCTCCAGCCCCGCCCCCCTCTAAACGCCGGGCCAAGCGGCGCTCCTGAGACGGGCTGCTCAGGGATGTCGACTGTTACTTCTCAGGAGGTGGTAGCAGGACCACTCCTTCCCCCGGTGGAGGGCCGGGGGAGAATCTTTTGTTTTCCACTCCCCACTGCTCACCTCCGGGTGGGCAGCACCCCAATGTGGTTAAAAAAAGAAATAACATGTCCATCCCTGAGCACACAGAGTTCTCGGACGACAGTGCCGCCCCCTCGTCCTCCTCTGTCCCAGAGCCGGATGACAGTGCGCACCGTCGCCGGACCGTACCGCTCTCATCCCCCTCTGTCGCCAGCCCCCTGGCAGAGCAGACCCCCGTGGAACGTTCGTCCTTCCCTGGTCTGCTCTGTCAGGGCGCGGTCAATGACTGTGCCCCCACATCATCGTCCACGTCTGGGCCAGTCATTCCACCTCGCTGCACCACCGGTGGGAAGTCTGTGGTTCGAATGACCCCGCTGGTACAGTCATTGGGAGCTTGGCAAGAGCTTCCCAACCTGTCCCGCTGGGTCGCTCGGATGATCAGGCTCGGCTATGCGATTCAGTTCGCACGGTCTCCTCCCCGCTTCAGGGGTGTCCGCTCCACTATGGTCGGTGGCAATGCCCCGTTCATGAGAGCGGAGATTGCTACCCTGCTGGCGAAGGGTGCGATCGAGACTGTCCGAGACAGCCCGTACTTCATTGTCCCCAAGAAAACCGGTGGGTTACGGCCAATCCTGGATCTGTGCGTTCTGAACCGCTCCCTTCACAGGCTGCCGTTCAAGATGCTCACCCCCAAACGCGTTTTCGAATGTGTGCGACACCAGGATTGGTTTGCAGCGATCGACCTGAAGGACGCCTACTTTCATGTCTCCATCCTCCCTCGACACAGACCGTTCCTACGGTTTGCTTTCGAGGGGCAGGCATATCAGTACGCAGTTCTCCCTCTCGCGTCTTCACAAAGGTCGTCGAGGCAGCCCTTGTTCCCCTCCGGGAACACGGGGTTCGCATCCTGAACTATCTCGACGACTGGCTGATTCTAGCTCACTCTCGAGATCAGCTCTGCTAACACAGGGACTTGGTGCTCCGCCACGTAGCCCGTCTGGGCCTTCGAGTCAACTGGGAGAAGAGCAAACTTTGGCCCGTGCAGAGGATCTCTTTTCTTGGTATGGAGATCGACTCGGTCGCCATGTCCGCGCAGCTTACGAGCGAGTGCGCGCAGTCACTGCTGACTTGCCTGAGACAATTCGAGGGCAAGAGTGCGGTTCCACTGAAACTTTTTCAGAGGCTCCTGGTGCATATGGCATCTGCAGCCGCGGCAACGCCGCTCGGATTGCTTCATATGAGACCGCTTCAGCTTTGGCTTCGCGACCGAGACCCGAGATTGGCATGACAGCACGGCACTCTCCGAGTACTAGTTACTCCGACTTGCCGTCAAACCTTCACCCCGTGGTCGAACCTCAGTTTTCTACGGGCCGGAGTGCCTCTGGAACGAGCTTCGCGGCATGTTGTTGTAACGACAGATGCCTCCAACACGGGCTGGGGAGCCATGTGCAATGGACGTGCTGCCGCGGGCTCCTGGATAAGACCCCAGCGCCTATGGCACGTCAATTGCCTCGAGTTGCTGGCTGTACAGCTCGGCCTGTGCCGCTTCCGATCCGTGCTCAGGGGCCAGCATGTACTAGTCCGTTCAGACAATACTGCGACTGAAGCGTACATCAACCGTCAAGGTGGTCTGCGCTCCCGCCGTATGTCGCAACTCGCCCGCCACCTCCTCTTATGGAGTCAGAAGCATCTGAGGTCGCTTCGTGCCATTTATATTCCTGGAGTCCTGAACTGTGCAGATGAGCTCTCACGGTTTGAGCCCCTCCCTGGAGAATGGCGACTCCATCCCCAGTCGGTTCAGCTGATTTGGGACCATTTCGGGGACGCACAGATAGATCTGTTTGCCTCTCACGACTCGACCCATTGCGCCCAGTTTTATTCCCTGACCGAGGGCACGCTCGGCACGGATGCACTGGCGCACAGCTGGCCGCGGGGCCGCAAATATGCGTTCCTCCCAGTGAGCCTTCTTGCGCAGACTCTGCGCAAGGTCAGGGAGGACGAGAAGCAGGTCTTGCTGGTTGCGCCGTATTGGGCCACCCAAACCTGGTTCTCCGAACTCATTCTCCTCGCGACAGCACCTCCCTGGCCCATACCTCTGAGGAAGGACCTACTTTCTCAGCGACGGGGCACCCTGTGGCACCCTCGTCCCGATCTCTGGAGCCTCCACGTGTGGCTCCTGGATGGGACGAGCCAGGTTTGAGTACCCTACCACCAGCGGTGGTGGCTACCATCACTTCCGCTAGAGCGTCGTCCACGAGACACGTCTATGCGTTGAAGTGGAACCTCTTCGTCAACTGGTGCTCTTCTCACCGAGTAGACCCCCGGAGATGTTCGATCAGCGTCGTGCTTTCCTTCCTTCAAGAGAGGTTGGAGCGAAGGCTGTCTCCCTCCACCCTCAAGGTCACCCTCTTTTTGTCTGTTATGGTGGGAAGCTGAAGGGAAAGGCTCTCTCCAAGCAAAGGTTGTCTCACTGGATAGTGGACGCCATTGCTTTGGCATACCACCAGCAAGGTCGACCGTGCCCCCTTGGTGTGACTGCCCACTCCACCCGGAGTGTGGCGTCCTCTTGGGGTCTAGCGCATGGCGCCTCGCTAACAGACATCTGCAGAGCTGCAGGCTGGGCGACACCCAACACATTCGCCAGATTCTACAATCTCCAAGTGGAGCCAGTGTCCTCTCATGTACTCAACCAGCTAGTACCGGACCCCGTTTAGGTGTCTTCGCTTGCTCGCCATTCCACTCCACGGACTGGGTACGTGCGATATTCTCCTCAGGTGAGCTTCCCCGAAAGCCCTGAGTTGCCCCAGCACTCCTGACGCCGGCGCCAGTGTCTATTGCCCGTGCGTCGGCTAGGTGCCTCCCGTGTGCATGGTACCTCCTCTGAGCTACCCCCACATGTGTATTTCCACTATAAGCCTCTCTGAGCATGTGTCTTTCCCTTGGCAAGCCACCTTGCCACCCCTGGGGTTGAAATATTCCACCTGCGGCTGGACACCCCAGTGATTCCCTGTATGCATCCCTCGGGTCATATGTGTATTCTCTAAGTCCCCCCATCTGGGTTGGCAGTAATTGCATATTCCCCTAAAACCTTGGGATATGCTCCCCAGTGTACCTTGGTATTCCTGTGCTAAATTGGAGTCCTTTGTCCGTGCCAGCCCACGACAGGGATCTCAGATTTACGCAGGGCACCGGAAGACAGCTGGGAAGGTGGCGTGATTAGACTGGTATCCCCATTCGTCGTCCTCTGACGGAACTCGGAGTGACAACGAAAGGGAACGTCTCGGTTATGGATGTAACCCTCGTTCCCTGAGTAGGGAACGGAGACGTTCCGTCTTCTTGCCACTTCCGCTGTACCGCGGGGATCGCCTGAGCTCAGTCTTGGCTCCTCAGCGATTAAACATATCTGCATGTTGCGGCGTCTTCCGCTTTATACCCACGAGGTGGGGCGGAGTTACGCTATGCAAATTCCGCAGACCCATGCCATTTCTTTGCCATTGGCTCGTTTTGTAATAGTCGATGTTGATAGGCTTTCTATGCGAAAACCCCATTCGTCGTCCTCCGACGGAACGTTTCCGTTCCCTACTCAGGGAACGAGGGTTACATCCGTAACCGAGACGTTTTCAAACAAGTGCTATTAACATAGTAAATGAACGTGTACATGCGAATTAACACCAGTCAGTACGGCTTGCACATATGACGTCAAAATACGTGACGTTACCTACAGTCTGCAGTGAGAGGTATCGCAACTGTTGGCCCTGGCCCAAATGGCACACTTCATAAGCACTTACGGTCTTGTGGACTTAAAGCTGCTGCTGCATGCACGTGTCTGTTAAGTCCATGAGACCGTAGGGCAGGGGTGTCCAAAGTCGGTCCTGGAGGGCCACTATCCTGCAGAGTTTAACTCCAACACCTGGAAGTTTCTAGTATGCCTTGTGAGACCATGATTATCTGGTTCGGGTGTGTTTAATTGGGGTTCAAGCTAAACTTTGCTGGACAGTTGCCCTCCAGGAGCAGGATTGGACACCCCTGCCATAGGGTGTCCCATTTGTCATTTTAGGTTTCAAACTCCCCCTTTGTGGTCGAAATGCGTCCTCAATGCGCACTTTTCCCGAGCTCGAACTGAAGAGAGCTCCGAGGCAGACTTCTACCCGACAGTCAAAGCGGCGTTAGGTCAGGAAAGTGCAGACTCGTAGGAAGATCACAAGTGTTTAGGGTGCCATTTGGGACAGGAACGTTGAGTGCCAGCTGGTTTTGAAGCTTTGAGATGTTGTAACCATCACCCACCACAAGGTGGACAACCATGTATGTGTATAAATAAAGGATAAGGTTCAGGAATTTTGTTGAAGAGTCTGAGAGTCTTTTTATAGACGTCAAATTTGATAATATCAGGGTTTAATATTTTAAGGCTGTAACAATTTGATTTGACCTATATTGCAAACGTTGACCCTTTAAAAAAAACTGATTCAAAGCCATAAGACATAAAGTTGCAAAGCTCCTCCTTAACTTCAAATCCCCCCTCATTTCCCGTCTGATCAAGATTTCTCTTTGAGGACTTGATATGCTCCTGTATCTGAACGGCACCACAGAGGGCGGAAAGACAGGAAAGAGCGAGGAGAGAAAGCAGGAGGAGGGAAGAAAATGTTCTGTGTTTTGGTGTCACTGGGGGCTACGTGCTTTTTATGTGTCCCAGTAGAGAAGAGAGAATGTAAAGGAGTAAAGATGGAGAGGGAGAGATAGAAGGATTCTCTGGAGGGGGATCTAAGGCTGTGTCCGCCACCACCACCTTAAGCCACCATCCTCCTGTTGGTTTTAATTCACTTCCACAGGAAATCTAGATCCGCTTCCCTACTACACAGAGCTAGCTTATCTGTTTCTAGAATCAGTTCTCCAGGGATGTGTATGTTTGTGTGGGTCAGGTTTTGGCTGCATTCTGGGGACCCCACAAAGATAGTAAAACCTGCAAATCACCTACATTGTGGGGGGCAGCCAGATAAAAAATATATAATTTAGCAAACATAATAAATAATGACAAAATTGCAATAAAGTTTTATTTAATTTTTATTTTTGCAGTTATAAACGTAATGCCTTGAAATCATATTCATCATGATGTTGCATATTGCAATAATACTACTAATAATAATATATCTTATGTTGTATAGTGGGTAAATATAATGGGGATTATTATTAGCTAGCTACATGTGTGTGTAATGTTATACATTCATCAGCCTCTCTCTCTCTCTCTCTCTCTCTCTCTGTCTCTCTCTCTCTCTCTCTCTCTCTCTCTCTCTCTCTCTCTCTCTCTCTCTCTCTCTTTCTGTTGTTGCCACATATACATAGCAATGACCTGGCGCTCACTATGCAGACACCATGCTGTGAATTCCATCTACCCAGAGAAACAAGAGGAAATTGTTATGCAAATGAAAATGCACTGGCTATTCTAGAAAGGTTGTAATGTTTGTGTGTGTGTGTGTGTGTGTGAGATTGTATTTGTGTGCTTAAATGTTAGAGTAATTCAGAGAGTAAAATAAATGCAGAGAGTGAATATAGCCTACCAGGAGTGTGTTTCAGAAGCATTCTCATTCAACATGGATTGTTAATACAAGAAATAAGCATATATTTCCTGGTGTGAGGATTTTCAAAGCTGAAGTCTCATTTGTAATCTTCGTGTAATACACAGCTTCCCCATTTTTAAAGTGACAGAGTCTGATATGAGCTGATTGTGAAAGGTGAAAGTTGAAGTGTGTCATTTCTGCTCCACTAGCATCACCAAGCAGGGTTGTAAAAATAATGTTTTCAAACTAATTTCCTAAATACTCCTCCTGTCTTCTATTGTTCAGCCAAACAAATAGCCCTGCCCCAAACTCCCTGCTGAAACTGAGCAATGTTTTGATAGCACCACAGTTTTACACTGATCTTCAAATCTTAAAGTTTTTTTTAAAGACAATAATATTTTCATTAATACTTTCAGTGACAGCATTTTTTCTTTATTACAAAAACATTTTGTTTCAAATAATTGCTCTTTAAAATTTATGTTCATCAAAGTATCCTGAAATAAAAAAAGGTTTCCACAAAAACATGAATCAACACAACCTGTTTTCTATTAATAATTAGAAGAAATGTTTTCTGAAAGATCATGTGACACTGAAGACTGGAATAATAGCTGCTTAAAATTGGATTAACACAAAGACAGGACCAACACAGGATTAAGTTATATTTAAAATATATTAAAATAGAAAACAGTTATTTTTCATTAAAAAAGAAATATCACACTCAAATTAATGTAGCCTTTGTTAACAAAAGAGACTTCTTTCAAGCATTATACAATCTTACGGACCACCAACTTTTGAACGGTATAGTGTACATTACATTAGTATACTGTACGGTGGTGTACATACTATATTAGCGTAGTTTTACATTTTTCGTATTACTATTTTTCTTTTTATAAAGAATTGAGAAAACTACACACTTTAAAGACTTCCTTTCATTGGAAGCTTCATGACTTCAGCACCTCAGCACAAAATCCTCAGTGATTCAGCGAAGCAGGATGGAGGTTTTCTCTCGGGTGGGTGAAGTGATTGTTCCCTTGTTTGAGTGTTTATAGGCAGGAGGATGTAGTCCTCAGTGTTACTGCCTAATAAAAAAGCTTGCATGCTGTGTGATTAAATAACAGGGATGGCAGTAAAGAGAAAAGACATAATGATGGTTACATGCAGGTCAGTTACAATTTAATTGTCATTGCACTTCATTGCGAACGTATCAATTCGCTGCTGCTTAGCTGAGCAGAAAACAATGCTTTAGCACATAGAGGGAGTCCTGCTGACTGCCTGTCAATTTATCCAGTCTCATCCTTGTTTTATTTGTCTCCTCTCTTCTTTAAGAAAACAAGTTGAATTTTTCCTATACGGAAACTCCTATATGGAGTAAACTAAAGCCACTGGTCTCTTTGGTTGTCACCTTGTTTAACACTACTTTTGAGAAACATGTATAATAGCTTGAAATAATGTGCACACCCTAAATGGATTTGAAGTGTATACATTATTTAGAGTAGACGTTCATAACTTCTCTGATTGGGGCTTTTGGAATAACAGTGCAATGTTTTTGCTCTGGTTTGGTTGACACTTAACAGATTTTTTTTTCTTCTGTTGACATGTTTTGTTTTTGTGGCTGTAAATTGCATCAGGTTGCATCAGGGTTAGCCATACTTAGAGCAATGCTGATTCCTTTTTTTGTGTGTCTGTCCAAATCCTTTTATGAGTGGGTCTCTAAATGGCACAATCCACATTAGCTCCAAAGAAGATAATACAATGGTCGAGTCTGCACACTCAAAACGCTCTCCCTACTGAGCTATCTTAAAGTCCATAAGTCTTAGTCAAATGTCACGACATGACTGATGCATTTTTAGAAAGGGAGGCGTTGAAGATAATCAAAGTGCGAGGCTAGTGTGCTTGTTAGGGCCCCCTCTGTCTGTCCGGTTCCTCTGAAGTCTGTTCGGACTGCTTCTGTTTACATTCCTCAGCTCGTCGCCTGTGACAATCCACATATGGTCATTTATCAAAGATCTGCGCTTCACAAGAAGCTGTTTTTGTGAAGCTGTCAGCTCAGATATAGCCAGTGATAGCTCTGTAGACTTTATTGTACAAACTTGTCAGAATTCCCATCAGACTCGCAATCGCAGCCAGCCATGTAGTACCCCCCTTCCATCTCTACCCCAATGATTTGTGTTCAGATGAAAAACCCAAACCATCCCAATAAAGTTTTGGCAACGATGGGCCAGTTTAATTGGCAGGCAATTGACGCGCCAATAGACTGTCATCCTGGGGGTCAAGAGTAATTTATTGAGACGCTAACTGGCTTTTTTTTTTTTTTGGGCCGCCGTTCTATATTGAAATTCCCATCTAGACTGTATTACACGAGAAGATGATGACTTAATCCCCTGTTAATTAGAATAACATTTCCAGCAGCTGAGGCTTAGCTGTTAATGCGAGGGCTGCAGGCCGCTCAGGAAAGGCCGGCCGGCCCCAGAGTGGGAAGCTTGGCCTGGGCTCAGAGATCCAGGCAGTGGGGGCAACTCTCCACACCTCCAGCGGATGAGTGGTGGAAAGCTGTTAAATCCGCCGCTGATGACTCTCTCGTCGGCTAATAAGCTCATGTTTATTGGCAGGCTCTGTCCTTCAGTGGCCTATTTTCAGCAGCAAATGGAAATATGTATTAGAAGCAGAATCCTCATATGGTAGTGCAATATTTTTATTAAGCTAATTTTCCATTGTCACAGAAATGTATATATTTTTTTTAGAATAGATAAAGCACGTTGAACTTCCACCTCTGAAAAAAAAAATCTATCTATCCGTCCATCCGTCTGTCCCATACAATTTCTGCAGTAACCTAGAAATAGCATTTGTTCTTCATTTAATGTCATAATGTATTTCTATAATGTTTTCTTAAAATGGTTTATTTCCGGATTTAAATCCCACATTTTCAGTGTGGTCTCATGCTTTTAGACCTTCCTGTAAATAGACACAGACCGTAAAGTACAGGTTTAATGCAAGATTAAAATACTTCTTTATTTTATTTTCTGCAAGGTGCTTTTGCAGTGATTAACTGCCAGCTTCACCTTCGGACAGAGTGCAGAAGTGAAACCGGAAATGGCAGTGCCAGGTTTGCCCTGTTCTGTTTCTATCCCAGTATTAATCCAGCAGGCTCTCTACTCTTTAAGAAAGACCTCATTACCAGCCTCATTGATTGTGCTTCCTGCATCAACGACCACAGCTTCTTTTACCACACCAGCTGAGAGAGAGAGAGAGAGAGAGAGAGAGAGAGAGAGAGAGAGAGAGAGAGAGAGAGAGAGGAGGCTTAGCCCAGTGCATCTGTGTGTCCTGCCTTATGGGTAGGGAGGTAAGCAGTAGGCAGGAGGTTTATGGTGCTGTAATTGGTAGTTAGTGTGATATTTGTAAGACAAATAGAGCTATATGTGTGATTCCTCCTCTCTCTCTCCTCTCTAGTCTTTACAGCCACCAAAGGGCCTCATTATAGCCCACCGCAGCCCAGGCCTTACTGCACCACACACACAGAGGGCTGGAAGTTGTGTGTGACAGTGTGGCTGCCAGGACTGATAGATGATACAGTAAGTGTGGTATTCATTGAGAGAGGACCCTGACGGTCAGGGGAATGAAACGTCTCTTCATTACAGCGCACCCGGTGGACGTTTTACACTCACGCTGTGCACTGCGGGACTGACCGAGTTTACCATGGTCACTCATGCATATGCAGGGTTCAGAATTACCTTTTTTTTTTTTTTGTTGCAAGACTTGCCATTGGCGAGCAAATAGAGAAAATACTGGGGAGAGAAACAGACATCTTCTGACATCATGTCTAAATTGAAATAAAGGTGAAAAAAAAAATGTCTTGGCAGCTAACTGGAATAAGTTGAAGAACTAAAATGTCTTAACCTAAAACTGAAATAGAATAACAAAATAACAAGCTATATCTTAATTTAAAATGAAAGGTACAATTTAAAACAAATAAAAGCTCATTAAAATTATTAATAAATACTATAATAGCATATAAATAGTACTTTGGACAGTAGTCTAACACGGATGTGTAATAAACTGCCGTTCCTGCTACTTGATAAATGTTCACTATTTGTTCCATTAAAACGAACTGCAAGGAGATGCAGTTAGCAGTGAGAACTCACTTTCTTTCATCCCTTTCTGAACCAGCTGCTGTTTATTCGCAGACGTGTGCTCGTGTGTGTGCCTGTCCCCTCCTTTAAAGGAACTGGAGCGGGCCGCAGGGTAGATAACCACTGAAATCACGACTTGTTCTCTCGCTGTCGGCTACCAAGTGTGAACACACTTCAACTCTGGGAAGAGGGAGAAAAAAGGCGAAAGAAAATTATAGAGCCAAAGCATCTGAAACTATATATATATATACATACATTATATATATATATGTGTGTGTGTGTGTGTGTGTGTGTGTGTGAACACAAGCCTCTGTTCTCTAGTACATTTAATTGCAACTGTAAAACAGTAAATGATCTGAGAGGAGTAAATAAGGTGTTTTTTCTTTTTGTTTTCATTAAAAACAGCATCGGCACTCAGTATTTTTGCCGTCATGCCAGCATTCAGGATTCGTAATCCTGGATGCACAAACAGTGTGTAATTATCCCAGCCTCCCTGCTGCTCTCTCTCTCTCTCTCTCTCTCTCATCTCTCTCTCTCTCTCTCTCTCTCTCTCTCTCTCTCTCTCTCTCTCTCTCTCTCTCTCTCTCTCTCTCTCTCTCTCTCTCCCCCTCATTCGGTCTCTGCATATCCCACACTGGAGAGACCGAGACCCAAGATGATTCTCTCTCTCTCTCTCACTGTCGCTGTCACACAAGAGGAAAAGAGCTCCTCTCTTCATTACAGAAGGACCTGATCCAACTTGAAAGATGCAGCCATTATTCTTGACTGTCTGGACTCCCCCCTATCTTCCCTGTCACTGGCTTATTGTTTGGCCTCCTGGGGTTGCATTTTAAACCTGCACTGTCGCTCTAGCCCAGAATGAGGGTTTCATCGACTACTCATAATGTCTGCATGCTGTTAGAGGAAATTCTGGGGGAAAAAACATGTAAATTGCTTTATGCAAAAATAATGACATTTGCTTCATAATGCAGAGGGAGTGATGCATGTGTGTGTTTATAGTGCAGAGGTGTGATGCAAAGGAACGTTATGACAAATGCAAATAAGAAAAACAAAATGATCACATTTGCACAGTAGTCCGAAGCCAGTTTACAAAAAAATCTAAAAAAAGTTTTCAGTTTCTGCAAGTCTAATTACCTTGAACTTTTTGTAACCGTAATATTCATTGATATGATTTGATAGTTCAAAGCCATCTGGTTGCCTCATGCTATAAGCAAAAACTAAAGTTTTTATTTTTTTTATTTTTATCATATGTTAGCTGTGGTCATTTCACATAAGTAAAGGGAGTTGAGCTATTCAATGCAGTTCAGTCCATTTCATACATTTTAATAGTAAATTTCATAAACCTTGCGAATATTAATGCAGTTTCAGCCAAATGTGCTCATGGTATATGATGGTGTGCTTGGCAGACTTGAGTAAATCTTTCAGATCTGTGTTTACTGGAACTCTGAATGAGAAAATACTTTAGTTGAAGTTACCAGACATTTTGAGTTTAGGCAAGAATTTGTTTGTTGCAGTATGTAGTGCAATATGGAGAATTGATTTGAAAATATAATAATAATAATAACAATCAGCATTATTATTATTATTATTGGTAATAATAGTAGTTGTATATGTAATAGTAGTAATAGTGTTTTTGATTATTTCTTTCTTTTTGAAAGTTCCACTACCGGTATTTTACCTATATAGTTACATCCTTTTAATGTCTAAATGTTGCTGGATTTCCAATAACATGTTTTTCAACTAGGCTGCAGTCCCACCCACATTATTCTCCATTTACATTTTTTTTTCTTTTCTTCATTTTCCCCCCTTCAGGACAGCGAGTGAGTGTTGCAGTTCATTTGAAACGATTGTCACTGGAATTGGTTTTGCAAGGCACTGAGAGAGTGATGGCCCCAGTCATTATGTCTCTGCCCGCTTAGCATGCTGGTAATTAGGGACTGAGAGAGAGAGAGAGAGAGAGCAAGTGAGAGAGAGAGAATGAGAGGAGAGGCTGCCACTCTGGTTCACAAGGGTGAAAGAGACTTTATTAAGAGTCAGAGACAGATCACAACTGCTAAGTGACCCACCAAGGTCAGGATCAAGGGCAGACTTTGTAATTAGTATGCTTTTCTAGGAGGAAG